>CM056380.1:99864227-100319004 GCA_029718625.1 Synaphobranchus kaupii
ATGAAACAGTTCATATCTAATACCTATGTTAGATTGGCCACTTTTGCCTTGGCTCAATCTCCTTTATTACACAGAGTATGTGAGGTATTTCCAATGTGCTATCCACATCATTGTACATTGTAAACTCAAAAGAAATTGGCATGTCAAACTGAAATCCATATTGCCAGGGCAGGTATTGTTTCAAAATAAAGTAATCACCAGCCAAATATGTATGCACAATGCGTGGTACATAATTGCGAATGGTATTTGTGAGGATTAAGACCTCTGTTGTTATGAACTTTCACAGGTGATTGCAGACATACAGCGCTCCCGCTAAGTGACCATATTCTCATAATTATGTATCTGTTACCTTTGCCCTGGAACATTTGCAGGGCACAATCAATTTTCCTTCTTCTAAAATTGGTCCTGTTCGTTTCAAAGAGCCAGCCTGGGTATAAATGATGCACCCCATTCCACACTTTTGAATGTCTAATACAGTGAGCACCATAATTCATTGGACAGTGACACATCTTTTGTTATTGTGGTTCTGTACACTAGCACTTTGAGTTTGAAAGGATATAATGACAATGCGATTGAAGTGCAGACTGTCAGCTTTAATTTGAAGGGTATTTTCATCCATATCGGATGAACCGTTTAGAAATGATGAAACCTTTTGTAATTGGGGGGTGGGACTAATTTAGCTGTAAATTATGCTCGACCAGTATGGAATACATGGTTGGCGAAAGTCATCAAGGGTCTGAGGTATCAAACGAGCCTCAAACCATCACTCTGCTGCCAGATATGCAGTAGATGTGGATGGATCACTTTAAGGGTTGTTTCTCCTGACAAATTTTCCTATTGAACTCTATGGAAAAATAAGTCAGGAGAAGAAACCCTTCAAGTTATCCATCCATATCTACTGCATATCTGGCAGCAGAGTAATGGTTTAAGGCTTGTTTGATACGTCAGACCCTTGATGACTTAGAGCCATTTAGCCAATCATGTGTTCCATACCGTTCCAGTGTAATTTACAGCTAAATCTAGTCCCACCCCCCAATTCCCATAGAGATCCATTCAAATGCAGAGAGGTTATAGTATTGCTTGTAGGAGTACCAGAAAATAAGATATCAAGAGTCTTTTGATATTGTTGGGTCACAGACATCAGGAAGTCATGGTTTGCAAAGGATATGTGACCAAATATTAAAAATGATTACTTTAACTACATTATGTTAAACTGTCCAATATTTTTTGATGCCTGGAAATGGGGGGACTATGCATAAAAGGTTCTATAATTTATAAACGGATATGGATGAAAATACGCTCAAATTAACTTCTACATCATTGTCATTGTATCCTTTCAAATTCAAAGTGCTAGAGTACAGAACCAAAATAACAAAATGTGTCATTGTCCAATGAATTATGGTGCTCACTGTATATTGACAACCTGCATCTCCAACCTGCATTTCCTTATACATTTGGGATCAGAATCCGAAGAGGGCTCATTATTTTCACGGGCAAATATTTCTAAAAAGAAAAGAGATCAATATAGGCGATACCTTGTTAACATATAGACTGAGCGGTAACTATTTTTTATGCTGATTTAATGCATGGATCTCACCAACTGTGCACGCCAAGAGGGATTAAAATGTGGTTGAAGCAACACTTTTCTATGAAAGTATTAAACTGATATCATTGAGATCGTGGATCTGGCCAGGTATGCGTTTTACTTGTTATGCTTAAATGCTGACAGAAACTACTCTCTGCTCTATTCAGTCCTCACAAAAGAGATACAGACAGCAGCCTTGAGAAGGAAATGGCATTGCGATGCTTTTTTCCACAAAAGGAAACTTTTTGGTTTTTATTGTTCCGGTGATTTAAAAGGAAATAGGTGATTTCTTTCTTTGTGATTGACCTTTTTGAAAATCTCGGTTGAATTCAAAGACCGATATAATTGCCGGAGATATCACAAATCTGTACTTTTAAATGGAGATAAGGATTATTCATAAGAGCAGAACATAATCAACATAATTCATAACGTAGTTAGTATTAATCAAATTATAAGTTTTTTGTTCCACCTTGTGACTGTTGAACGTGTTGCCTGTGGTAATCTGCCTAAAATAATTATGTGACAGCTGTGATTGAAGTCCTGAATTTCCATTAAAGGTCAACATTTTATCCCTGGAGGAATTATGTTTTTGATGTTCATTCAGACTGAGGATGGAGTTGGTTATCTTTGTTTTGTTGGTTACCAGGTTGCACCAGGTGTACTTTGATGCCCCGTCGTGTCAGGGGAAGAGGCAGGAGCAGCTCTTCCTGATAGGAGACTACTCTTCCTCGGCGGAATTCTTTGTCACCATCGCAGTCTTCGCCTTTCTATATTCCCTTCTGGCCACTGTGGTCTACATCTTCTTCCAGAATAAGTACCGTGAGAACAACCGAGGGCCTCTCATCGTGAGTCTGGCTGTCATTAAGCACTTCCTGTGTCATTAAGCACTTCCGGTGTCATTAAGCACTTCCTGTTCATTGGATGAGTTCTTGTTCTGTCTTGTGTATGAGTTCTAACAATTGGATATCTCCAGCCAACAACAGTCTTTCTTCATAATATCTCCTTTGTTAATCTTTGTTTTCAGTCACTCTTGTAGAATGATGTTGCTCACAACTTTAGAATCATTTGCAAAACACTTATTTTGTCACTTTCCTTTGTGCCATAACTCATCCCAGATCCAAATTTGACATCCAGTGCACATTTTGTGAATTTGTACATGTGACAGGAGAAAGGCCCTCTGCTTATGTTTGCTCACGCAGTGCCCCACAATACCTGTCACGCATACCAAACACCGCATACACCCTGGAGACTTGGGCAAACATTTACATTACTGCGTGACTTCTGACACATCTTAGTGACTCTACTGATTTCAGTCTACATACATTCTACTCTTATGTGTACTAAAAGATTCACTGGTAGAAAAATTGAGTCATAACATAGTACCAACACTGCGTGAGTCATGGAGGTTACTGTGGGAGAATGCACTGTGTCTGGCACTGAGCCGCAGTGCTATGCATTGTGACTGCTGGAGTCATAGTAAAAGTGTCTCTGCACAGCTCAGTTTGTCTACGTCGTGATATTCAAAGGTGTTCAGTTTCCACCACTGAGGGCCCATACTTTGAGAATTACAGTCACTGGGACACAGGTTTGATAGTCTACGATATGAGGACGATAGAAGCTGCTCACTGCAAGCGATGAAGAAAGCAGGGGAGTAATGTCATCTCTCCGCTTCGCCCTCCCCAGGACTTCATTGTGACCGTGGTCTTCTCCTTCCTGTGGCTGGTCAGTTCGTCCGCCTGGGCCAAGGGGCTGTCGGATGTCAAGGTGGCGACGGACCCAGATGAGGTTCAGCTGCTGATGTCTGCCTGCAAGGTCCAGGCCAATAAATGCAGCTCTGTGCACGGGCCCATCTGGTCTGGCCTCAATACCTCTGTGGTGAGTCACTGCGTGACCCTTACAGCAGCCAACAGTGTGGAAGAGATCTAAATCTGCAGATTCCTATGGGTAGCACATGACACTGCTGGGCTTTGTTTACTGACCTGGCAAAGACATGTTAACATATTGTCTATTTTACTCGTACTTCATACAGTTTGAAATATCAGGCATTTTTGGTAGATAGTATTACTCTTTCTGTAATGCTGTCAGGAACCTTTTTTTGATTTGCTGGGATGGAGGCAGAGGGAGATGGTAGGGGTGAGGACAAGGTTACCTAAAGAACAATTTAATTGGAAAGCTCTTGAATGTGTAAACTCTGATCTTTTAATCCTGCTATGAAATGTATTTAATTGAGGTGGTTTTAATGCTGCAGTTAACCCTAGGCTACGCTGAAAGTCCTTACTTAATGAATATGTTAATCACCTAATACAGGAATCAAGGATCAACACATTAAGCCACTAGATACACTGCAATTCCACTCCAAAGTAGAGGAGGGACACAACAAGGGGAAATTGCGTTAATATTGTAATGGATTTGGTTTACATGCCAAGTAAAAAGCCCTTCACATCCAGTAATGATAAGGAAATGGTGGCACAGTTTTTAATGAAACTCCAGCCAGCGCTTTACATAATCATTATTGCTCTGGACCGCAAAATGAATTAAATATTGTTTAGTATTTTCAGTGTGCTCTTACGATAGGTGTTTGCATGTGAAGGTAGAAAAGGGCACGGGACATTGCAGAAGCGAACCCAAGCATGGGAATTGCACAGAAGGTTGTAAGGTCTGTCGCAAAGACAACAGCAGTGGTCATACAGAAGATATCGCATTGGCTATAATGGCACCCGCAATTATCCGTATTACATTTTTATAACTTATTAAAAATATATATTTAGTGTGTGCAAGGTGTGTAATAGGGCAGACTTGGGTTAATTCACTCTGCTAACACTTTTATCCCCATCATCCTTCCAGGTTTTTGGCTTCCTAAACTTTGTCCTCTGGGCCGGGAATATCTGGTTCGTCTTCAAAGAGACGGGATGGCACAAGTCGGGCCAGAGGTACCCGTCGGGCGCCTCGGAAAAACAGGCAGGCGGGTTCAATCAGCAGCCGTACAACCAGGGCAGCTTCGACCAATCAGGGGGCCTGAGTGCTCAGGGTGATCTGGGTCAGCAGTCCAGCTATGGACAGGTGGGCGGGTACACCGCCAGCGGGCCCACCTCCTTCACTAATCAGATGTAGCCTCCACGGCCCGGGCCAGCACGACATTTTAAAGGTCACGTTTATGGAGAGCGCAGGGGCTGTAAGAAGGTGGTATATCCATCTGGCTTCTCTGTGGTTGGAGGGTGCCATTCCTAGCAGTCTCGTGACAAAAAAGCTAATGGTTCTAGATTGTCCCAGATTCTCATATGTATATTATAGATAGAGAGACAGGTTTATACGGGCACAGCAGGTGTCCGTATTTTCGGTATTGTTTCTTTACTTTATAACTTTAGTTTTGTTTTTTCGTTCCCTGAATGTCGTATTTCCTGCGTTTTCAGCTGTCTGTTAGCGGATTCCTCTTGTGTGATATAGGTTCTGTGCCACAGGCTGTCTAACTGTAAGTATTTCTCAAAATGGTTTGCACTCTTGTGAAAGAAAACGTGGTCATTTGTACACTTATTGAAGATGATTATAATGTGTTAAGTGCATGAAATTGTGCCGTTCAAGTTGTTAATATGGCTGTTTGTGTACATTTACATATTTTTTTATAATAATATGAAACTGGCAGGATTTGATTCACTCAGAAATACCGTGAAATGATGAGTTTTATTTATCTTAGTTCCTTCAATTTATATTTAGATTTTTTTCAGATTACCCTCATATATTTTCCTAACAAATAGATGTAGACTGTGATTAGCATGTTCTGTTCTAATACACTCCAACATGAATTATGCCTGTATATGGGGTTCAAATATACCATTTTATTGATCTTGTTATAGTACCTTTCTGTACAAAGGAGAATTATGTCACTGTTTTGTGAATATTTTGATGTGTTTATACTTATAAAAGGAGCAAATACCTGTATCCTCTTTGTTTACAAATGCTTATAAAAGATTTTACTAAGAACAATTGTTTTTATGTTGTGCTTAGCCTGATATGAAATGACAAATACTTCCATAAACACTGGCAGAATATTTGAATCTCATGAAACTAAGACATCTGTATATAACCTACCATTTAATAATCACACCCATTTACATTTACACTCTACAAATAACAATCATATTTATATGACCTACATTAAAAAATTACTAAAAAATAATTAAAGTTTGTAAATGAATGTTTTCTTAATTGTGCAATCCTGTTTCTTGATTCCCAAAGCATGTGGTTCAATTTATCAAGGTAACTGCATTTCAAAATGAATTCCTTTCTTGTATTTGCTGTGACCTCAGTGTTGGAAAAAGTCGGAGTCCGTTTACTTGTTGCAATCTGTACATTGCTGGATGTGAATGAAATTGTATAAGCATCTCAAGTAACACTAATAAAGATGTTGCAAACTCTGACATGTGGTAATAGTCTCTGTGAAGGTGAGTGTGGGGACAGTGTCTTATGGAGGATTATTCAACCCAAAATTAAAATGAAAATGAAAACGAAAATGAAAATGGAAAATGAAAATGGAGGATTATTCAGCCCAAAATTAAAATTAAAATCTTTTCATTTTCGTTTTCATTTTCGTTTTCATTTTCATTTTGGGTTGAATAATCCTCCATAGTGTCTGGCAAGTCTCAGTAACTGAAATTTAAACCAGGACTTTGATGCTGGATGGAGGTCAGTACTCATAATAGTGTTTCTTTTTTGTGTTACAAAAAATAAATTTAATTAAAAATAAATTTAAAAAATAAAATTAGCAGATATGCTAATTAAAAGATAACATCTGCAAAAAAAATCTGAAACAAAAAATAAAAACTTAATTACAAATAAACGGGTGACTTCTGTCTTCGTCGAATTGGACCTATTTTTCCAAACTATTTCCACCATGCTGATAACCAGTCCTCTTACGTATTTTTTTTTTAAAATGTTTTTTTTCTGGCTTTTTCGTATTTTATTTGGAACGTAGATCCGGTAGGTAATTCTTGTGCCAGAAACAGCGTTAATACACCGGTAGCTTGCTAACAACATTGAAGAAAATAGTACTTTAGTATTGAACTTCAGTACTTTAGTATTGAACTCTATGGAAAAATAAGGAGAAACAACCCCTAAAGTGATCCATCCATATCTACTGCATATCTGGCAGTAGAGTGATGGTTTGAGGCTCATTTGATACCTCAGACCCTTGATGACTTACAGCCATTTAGCCAACCATGTGTTCCATACTATTCCCGTGTAATTTACAGCTTAATCTAGTCCCACCCCCCAATTCCCATAGAGATCCATTAAAATGCAGAGTTAATAGTATCGCTGGTAAGAGTACCTGAAAATAAGATATCAAGAGTCTTTAGATATCCTTTAATACCCAGTCATGATAGCATCACCTGTTTACATGTTTCAAACAGGAACATCATTTTTTAACTTCCCAGTCTTTTTTTTTTTTTTTGCCCCTGTCCCAATTTTTTTGGAACGTGTTGCAGACATCAAATTCGGAATTAGCGTATATTTACAAAAATCAATAAAGTTGAAAAGGTAAAACATTAAATATCTTTTCTTTGTACTGTTTTCAATTGTAAAAGAGAATTTACAAATCACTGCTTTTTGCTTTTATGTGCATTTTACATACTGTCCCAACTTATTTGGAATTGGGGTTTGTAAATTGCAGCCCTCCGGGACGAGGTTTGAAAACCCCTGCTGTGAATGCCTTTTCACCATTGTAATACTGTCTTGGCTGTATGACATTTTGACATATTGGTATTTATGTATGATATCATAACACATTGTGGATTCTGATTCCTTTTAAAAAATGAAAAAAACCTATGAATAAACCTAGGAAATTAAATGCTGCAGTATTCAAGGGCTACTACTGCCAACAGTGAATAGAGTTGTTTGTTGTTTATAAATCAATTTGATTAAATTATAGGTAGTAACTTTTTTTTTTTTACTTTAAAAGAAATCTACATTTATCACCCACCAGTTGACAAAAGTGGGGATTCCAGGTTCCCCAGCAACAAAGCCAGGTAATGATGATGTAATGATTGGGTTGTGAGAAGAAATTACTGACAGAGCCTTATTAATCACGGTTTCCTCTTGAGATGAAATGTAACCAATATTTCTCTCATGTGTGTATTTGTGAGTATGGCTGTGTGTATGTGTGTGCATGTGTGATGTGTGTCTGTGGGGGGGTTGGGGGGGAGTTCAAATTGTAATTTAGGTGCAATAGGAAATAACAATGTGTTATCATTTGCGTAGGTTCATTTGCGTAGTAGGCTGTCTCGAAGTGCCAATTACACACAAGGGGCCCTATCTTGGCGATCTTGGCGCTTAGTCTAAGCGCATGGCGCTAAGTCCATTTAGGGCGTGTCCAAGTCCACTTTTGCTATTTTAACGGCGTGTTTTTTTGGCGCTAAGCACGGCGCATGGCGCAACTGGGCTGAACCTAGTCACTTCATTAATTATAGGTGTGTCTTGGGCGTGACATTCAATAAACCAATCAAAATGTCATATCCCATTCCCTTTAAAAGCCTGCTTTTCCACCTTGGCGGATTGCTTATGATGGCGGAACAGACATGCTCGTGCGTGTTTAGTGTGATCAAGGAATAGGCTAAATGGAGTATGATCAATATTATTCGGACTAACCATTAGCCTATGAGTTCCCGGTAATTCCAGACAGGGCTGTTATTTTACAAAATATGTGCGGTTAAATTTCGTTAAAAGGACCTGCAACAGCTGAGAATAAGCTATCAATGGCTTCAGTCTCACCTTAGAAAACGCCAAATTAGCCTGCTTGTTCAGCGAATTTCGTTTGATTATGCAATGAAAGTGTCAAACATCAATTCCAAGAGGCTGTTCTCATGGAGTTCTCGAAGTTCAAGCTTCATCCAAAGTTCATTAGGCTACCTGCATAGTAGGCTAATATTGATTAATAACATACATACCGTTATGTTGCCTTAATGATGACACTAAATAGCCTACAATAAAGCTGTCAGGTTCGTAACCCATAAGTTCACGCATATTTCCCCTTGTTTAATAATGTCCTGTTTATGGAAATGTGACCAACCTGTTTTACTCGTAGCGTAATCCTTTAAAACAATCCACTTTCCCAGGAATACCGTGAAACGTGCGACTTACAGCAGGGGAAACAGAGAACATGCAGCTCACGTGCAGAGAATGGCATTAAAATTAATTGTGAATTAATTGTGTAATGTGCTGCAAATTTGTTTCAGTTTCTAATTAGACGCTTAGTTCTCTTTAAAATCATTTTGTTCAGTTAAGGAATAACGGGTGAAATCAGCTGGGTTTTAAACGGTGAGAGTATGGAAACCTGGTCACTGTAATTTAAAAAAATATGAAGGACGAAGAATAGCTAAGGTTACAATTTAGTTAACATGGTGACATCTCCGTTTTTTAACCATAGGCTATCGAAAAAAACCTTATGCACAGCGAATCCGCTGTAGCCTAGGCTATTTGAAAAACAATAAATGCAATATTCACTGGACAAGGTTTTGAACTTTTTTCAGTCACAAACCATTCTATTTACTTACAGGCTGTATTCATAGATAAACAGAGCTGTATTGTAATGACATCTGAAGCGCATTTTCAGAACTTAAATGTCCATCTATTGCCGTGCGCGAGTTTTCCATTGAATGACAATTCACGCATTAGGTGCAAAGACAATTCGCGCATTAGGCTTGATAGCTATAGGTGTTATCAGCTCCTTTTTAATGGATAGCCATTGTCCCGTACCATCGCACATCGCCTGGATGTTGATGGAGTGGGCTGAGAGCAATGTAATGTGGCATTGTTTCCCTTCGCTGAGGGAAAGGTATGTGGACCTATGGAACCTTTTATTATTATGCATTTTTGATATAGCCTACACAATAATAATATTTCACATTGTGATCTAGATATTTTAGTCATGTCTGTGCACGCCCCTGTGTGTAACAGACAGGAGGGTATGCGCGTTGTGCACACGCCTATGTAGACGCACTTATATGCGCCGTTAAAATAGCATGTAAACAACTGCGACATGACTTTAGACCAGGTTTGTGGTGGTTCTAGCGCAAGCGCTTTCTGCTGGCTCAAGATAGCAATACGCCAAAAAGAATCCTGGCCACTCCTCATCTTAAGACCAACACGCCCAGTTCACTAATGATGGCGCAAGAGTACATGGTAGTTAAACGTCGTAAGCGTTAGGCGTTATTATGGACCTAGCGCCGGGTGTAAGATAGCAAAGACACTTGCGTTTGCGTTAGCGCCGCTTTGCGCCGGGTGTAAGATAGGGCCCAAGGTGGTATAAGACCCCAGGAGGAAAGTCCCTAAATTGCTGACAAATTTATGTCAGTCTTGCAGACAGTCAAAAAAGTTTGAAGGTATTGCAGTCATAAAAGTTAAGAACAATCCTCGACTCTCCAATTCCACAGGGGTCTAAAGCTAATTTTCTTCACAGCTGGGAGGAAGCTCAATAAAGAGTAGAAATACATATTAGATATTTGACAATGAGGGATATATATATTGAATATAGTCTAGTTATTATTGTCATCTTGAGACCTGTTCTTCTGGCACACAGGATTTAAGGGCAGGATGACATTTTCACTCGGAAGAAAGCAACTGAGACCCTTGACAGGGGGAGAGTGGAGAGGATGTCTGAAATATCGATTCATAAATTCTGTTCTTGGGCTCCGTCATGCCTGATGGAGATACAGAGATAATGTACATAGTTTCCAACATAGGATTTTAAACATGGTGCTTCATCTATATGCATCTGAACAGCTGAATTGTTGCATGCAACCCAATATCTACATAATATCTATATAAAATCTATATAATATAATGTATTAGCCGACATATAGCCTACACCTACATCTGTCTCTGCCTCATGGTATAGATTTGACATCGGAATCTCTCGCATCCATAATAATGACGTGGATGAATGAACAAGGCAAACCAAGTGGGTTAATAAGATAATATTCTGTCTTCTGGGACTTGAGGTTCATCAGAGCAATTCAAAGGAAGGGGAACCTGCTTTTTAATGAACGCTTTATCCCCTTCAACGATGGTCAGAGGACCAGCTGATCCACCAATAGCTACTGGCTGTGAAACAGAAGTATCTGATGAGCTACCAACCATTAAGCTCCATTCTCCTCTGTTTAACTGGACAGAAAACAAACTAATTAACAACAAAAAGGCTGTTACTGATACAGAACGATCAATCCTTTCATAAGCCTGTTACTGTCATTATACTAATTTATAATAAATATAATAATAAATCACAGCTTCATTTTTTGATGGCTGATTAGAATTTTATCGGCCTTGTTCCCACTCTCTGATCCCACTCTCAGTGACTGTGTCTACTCAGGGAGGATTTCTGTATCGCCGTCTTCTGAAATTGATTGCTGTGGACTGAGCAAACACTGACGTCCAGCTCCCGGATCACGCCGCCCCCACAGCCAGGAGTCAGATAGAACGCCTGTTGCCAGGCGATTAGAGTCAACTGAAAATCAGTTCAAAATGGGGGGATCAGCCTCCAGCTCGGGGGAAAGCGACCAGCCCATGCCCAAAACAGAGGCTAATTTGACCTCAAAGAAAATTCCAAAGAGGTATGGCATGTGCTCTGTGAGATAAAAATGTTATTGCTTTTAATGTGCATTGCTGCTCAGCAGATCGAACATAAACATTCAGGATTTCCGTGGCGTTTCTTTGATCTTGTCAGAGGCATCTTCTGCAAATTGACTTTTTTATACAAAATATTCATACAATTTTTAATCACTGGAATTCCACAGAAAGTTCTGATTAACTACCTCCTTGTTGTTTAAACAGTGTGCCGATATCCAAACAGCTTTCCTCCATTAAAGGTAAGTCTACCACCTTCAGAGAATGTATTTAATTCAGCGTGCTCCCTGCACGTCTGCCTCTCGTGGGCTTGCTTGGCATAGACAGGGCACAGATTTTAACTCTCAAGGTAAAATCTCCTTACAAGGTTTCACTGTAATTTAATGTCCTAAGACTTACTTAGTCCACTGCGGATGCACTCTAAGAGAACACATTTATTTAGCAGGCTGATGGAGGACTTCTGTCCCCACATGCCTGCTGCACTCTCATAAGCAGGCTCTCCACTATCTCCTCTCCTCTTCTCCTCTCCTCTCCTCTCCTCCCTTCTGTCAGCAGCACTGGCCAGAGGCTCTGACCTGGAGAAGGCCATAGCGACAGCATTGCTGGTCTTTTATAACTCTGCGGGACCAGATGGCAGAGTCAGCAAAGGAGACGCAAGAGAAATCTTACTGACACAGTTTCAAACTTTCCTGCAGGTGAGAGAGAGAGAGAGAGAGAGAGTGAGTGTGAGAGGTTTAATTAGATTTTTAAAAATACTTTAATGATTTCCATGACGATCAATGTCATCACAGTAAAGTCTTTTTAGAGTGCTAAGAAAACATGTCGTACACAATACTGTTTACTGTTGGACTATTCCTGGACCACATATCAGACATCTCAGCTCACAGGACAGTGTGTTTGTGAGAAAGGGACTGCGGTGTCTGTGTGTGTCTGTGTCTGTGTGTGTGTGTGTGTGTGTGTGTGTGTGTGTGTGTGTGTGTCCATGCCTCTCCCCTGCCCCGGTGCGCTCATAAAAAGTCACACGGGCGCCTGTCAAAGAGGTGCAGAAAAACAAGAGCAGGAGGGCTGTTACGGTGTGACCCGTCCTGCAGCGGAGGAATGTCTGACTCAGGTTCTGTCACCTCCTCCCGCTCAATAACAACTCCTCCAGCGACAAACACTAACATTCACTTTAACTGCAGCGTTCTTATCAGCCTACGCTTATAATTATTTTTTAAAAACTTACACTGATCATAGCTATAGTACCTGAGCTACACCAACTCATTAGCTATCAGTCGAAAATAATATAGTGCCCTTAAATTTGTTATTGACCAGAAGACAAGCCATATACAGTAGGTTAGATTGAACTCCCTCTGCAATTTGGACAGACTATGACATTTTAATGCACGGGATTGATTTAACCAAAATATGAACGGACACCTGCAAATGAGAGAGGGGGGCAGTCTCATTTCTAGAAACGAATGCATTAATTTAATAAAAAACACGCGCGGGAGCCAATCACGTGCGGCAGATGCAGCTACGGCTTCCTGCCAGACCGTGTTGTGTGAAATCCTGTGACAGTATTGCACGCTTCGACATGCCTTCCAGGGACAAGAGTCGAAGCCGAAATACAGAGAGGCCACGGCAGACCTGCAGAAAGACGGAGACAGAAGAATAGCGATGGAAGACTTCATGCTGCTCCTTCTGGGCCTGACAGTCACTTCAGACCTCCTGACAGAAATTCAGGGAGTGGGAACGCGGCACGGAAAAAGTTGATCTCTTTTCTGCCATTGTATCAGACACAGGGGCCTCAGTACTCAGTACATCTCATGGCTAACCCAGGAGAGGAGACAACACTTTCTGCCATACATCTCAAAGAACAAACCCAGCTCCCTGTGAAGGTCCCTCTTCCACTCCGGTATCAATGTTGCAGTTTTGTGTTGTTAGAAACTCTGGCAGATCATTATAATTAAACCGTGGACACATTTGGAAAATAATGTGGTAGAAATAAATAAATGGAAAAAAGAAAACTCATAACATACTTGCTTTATTTATTCAGTTAATTTGCCCTCTTGAGAGAGAGGTTCAGTCACAAAAATATTTACTTTTTATCTTATTCAGTTCAGAGAAAAATAACTCATAGTCTAATAACCACTCAGGCTCTCTTAATGCATTACACCCACGCTGTATACAGTTCACCCCACTTTAATTAAGCATGATTTCCCTGTAAAAAAAAGAGCAACACAATAACTGTTTAATCGTTGTGTACTTTAATGTTCCTGCAACCAAGGGAAAATTAAAGCAAACCTTTAACCTCCCTTTCATTAAGTGAAATCTGTAGAGCACAAAATTAGAATTTATAAAGGATTCATTTGGTAAGAAGTACCAAGCACCTGCTGGCAAAATCAATATTGAGCATATGATTGGGTTTAAGAGGTGGATGTAAGTGCAGTCTTAATTACCTGCCAGGAGTCTATTTCATTCAATCCATCAATTATGTGAGAGCTTCCTGTTTAAAACACTGGCTGCAAACATAACATCCAATTTGGACAATTTACTTCACAAGCTAAATTGCCCTCTAGATAGAAAAACTGAAGGGTTTTACAAAATTATATAGTCCGGACAAAGACTCAATCAACGATCCAAACCTCAGCTATACTATTTTTTATACAGGCCCAGGGCATTGACTTACTTAGCACAGGTTTCTGGTTGAGTGTATAGGCTACTTTCATCTGAATCATTTATAACTATAAACTGTCAAGATTTGGGGATAGCCCACATTTCTGTATGTCATTAATATATTACCCAACTGAGGAGAACAATAACTGCATAGTATACCAGTATACTAATATATCAATCTGGCATACTTATAAAGGCAGTTGTATACTTAATTAACTTCTGAATGTTCCTTTTCTTCAGAGACAATGAAAATCTACCCTGCTAAGAAAGACAGAGAGTATGCCTGCCGTGCATTCGAGTGCGGCTGTACAATTCTCAATGTGAATAACAGCAGACACTAAATTGCTGGAAAAGACCTGTCATTTATGCCAGGGTTTTGAACCTTGCCCTGCCCTCTCTGTATGAGAAATAGCAATAGGTAGCCTTAGAATAATAATAATAGTAATAATATATTTGGAGAAATAGTAAAATTCAGTCTCTAACCATGTTCATGTTTTCTGTGCGTCAGCTTAAGCAAGTCGGATGCATTATTCCTGATTTTTCCAATAGTATTAACTGTTCTCAGCTACAGAACATAGCCCCAGAACACACAACATAAGATCTCCATCATCAATCACAGCAGCTGCTTCAAAGGAGATACACCTGTTATGTCATTCTCATTGAGAAATCCCCGGACGTACACCTGGGTGGGACACTGCTTCATATCTGACAGAACAGTTATACATTGGCATACAGTATGTGTGTTGTATTTTGTACAGGTGTACCTGAGGTACTGTAAAACTACTGTGATAAATCTGAAAACATATTGCCAGCACAGAAGTAAGCAAGGGTGACAAAACTAAAAATGTATAATGACCACAATTTCAAACAGACACAGTTTGAAGATCAGTGGGATATTAGACATTGCGAGTATAGACGTGTAGGGAAAGCAGGTTTCAGACTTTTGAAAAAATACTGACAGCAGACTTTAGTCCCATTACAAGGATGGCCAGAGAGGACCTGATGAACATAAACATAATAAAAGGCATTCATAATGTAAATGTGTGCAAGCTACTTCAAGTTAAGTTGTGAATGTAACTAGAGATGATTTACCTGTAGTTATTTGGCACATAAATAACCACCGGTAAATTTGACCGACTCATTGTCTCAAATCATGAGCCATGTTTACAAGGTCAGAAAAAATATTTCAACAGAAAAACATTTAATTTCCCTGAAATGGCAGCTAATTAACTGAACTGACGGATAGTTGCGACGTTGACAAGCGCAAATTTGCATGTGGGAGTGGAAGTCGAATGGCTAGTTTTGTCTCGAGTCACTGAATTACCAATATTGAGTTGCACATGTCCTAATCCACCAGCGCCTTGAGTTACCGCTCGTGTTTAACAATTGCACCTCGACTGCGAGAATAGGGCCCTAAGCATTACTGATGCCTAGCTCTAGGCTGCCTGCCAGGGCAAATCCTGACCAATCATGAAGACATGAATAACACTACTGCCATCTGCTGGAGACACAATGGAAGGCGCCAAATACAGTCATGTATGATCTCTAATCAAGGTAAGTACTGCTTACAGCTGCCAGCAGGAGGGAAACTAGTTAAGAAGAAAACCATATTATGATAACCAATACACTTTCAGTATCAAAGTGTCAATTCCAAAGATGTATTTTTCAATAAATGGTTGCAATCAGATTTGTCCTCTCTGGGAGAATTCAGTTTAAACTTGATTCACCAATGACTGTTACCAGCATTAGGTATTTGTCATGAGTAGAGAATTCATAACCATCTATGTGCAATTTTAGAGTAGTCACTTGAAGAGACAGCTCAAGCCAGCGATCAAATTAAAGCAGATGTCTGCCAGCTGGACAGAGATCCTAAGCAAACATAAGAGGCTATGAACACCTTTCTGAGAAAAAGGGTATTTACAGAATAGAGACAGAGCGTTTTTAGAAGAGTGTGTCCATTTCACAATGCAGAAGGGCACAGTCCTCTCCCTGTGTACTGAGTGGGAAACATCGAGCTGTGAGACACAATCCAAGTGGCATAACCCAACCTAAAGGGACAACGACGGAAAGGTAATACACCCGCCAAATATTTCCACACCCAACGGCACCTATGTGCGTTAACACACATGCTGTACATCACACTATAGACCCGACTAGGTAGAGAACAAACTTTGAGATACTGTATCTACTGTGGCTGTGTTGTTGCAGAAGGGCGGTAAGTATAGAATCCTAAGTGCAATGTAACTGACGGCACAAACACAACTAAAAAATATTATAATTTCTAATCCCATGACTCAGGATGCGTCTAAAGAACAAAAATCTTCATTTTGCAATATTCATGGATGTACCTCTATGCGTTTAACGTGCAAAACAATGTTGGGCTGACTTCTCGTACAACTGCTCTGTCCAAGGGCACAGCAAATGATGAATTAGAAACACTCATGACTGGCATTTCATACTTGAAGAACTGGATTCATCATAGTAAGACTGATCCTTTTTTTTTTTTTTTTTAACAGAGCAGTACTGGATTGCAAGCATAGGATGACGCCGACGCAGGTCTGAAGCAGCTACAGTGGCAGATGGAATCTGTGGACTACGAAGGATGCAGTGACCGACAGGATAAAGATACTCCACTCTAAACCCCCACAGTGTGATGAGCTGAGGTCTGTGCCTAACTGAAGCTCCACAGCAGTGTCGCCACAGCTGAACACAAGCCGTTGCGGCTGGAGACTTACTCACACGGGGAGATACTCTAGCTGTTCAGTGGGGGCGGGGGGGGGGGGGGCACAATGAGGAAGCTGAGGAAATGGCTGGGAAGGCTGCTCTCCTCTCTGCACCCCACCAGCCACCGGGACCCAGAGTGGGGTGCATCCCAGGCACGCAAAAGCACTGCGGGGGAAACGTGGCCCCGAGGCGTGGCTTCTGCAGCTAGAAGACTACAGTGGCCGAAGCTGGGAGGCGGGTCGATCCGCGCGGGGGGGGTCCTTCAGAAGGAGAGTCGCGCGAACGGGGACGTCGGAAGCTCCGTTACTTAACGAGACAAAAGAAGAGGCGCTTGACCCGCCAGGCATTAACGGTGTGTGAACAGGCTGTTCAGCAGGAACCAAGGAGACCAATGGTGGCTTCCAGCATCTCTATGATCTATGAAATATCTCTAGTCTGTGCTGATTAAAATTAAAATGCTAATATGCCTGCTGGAAGCAACAGACTAAATACAGCACCGTCTTAATAGGAACGGTTTGTAAATATTAGCTTTAGGATTCATTCCACGGGAAATAAATCTGTGTTAGTGCAGTTTATGGGTTAGCTTAAGAGTAGACAGCGCCACCTATTGGTTGGTATACAGGATATGCATTTGGACTGTATTTGTTCTGCTTAAGGAACAAAAATCTAATAATTGTCCCTGTGAAAACATCTGATGTGAATTCCAAGCATGAGGATGTGCACATAATCAGCATTTACTGTGTTGAGCACACAGCTACCATCCAAGTGGACATTGAGGCGGCGGAAATGCAGAGGATCCCAGGAAGCAACGTTGTTCCGAGGGCTCAGAGGCGCAGGTCCAGAAGGGTGTCGGTTATGAGCCAGACCACACGGCATAAAAAGGTGACATTTCACACATTAACGATCATAATAAATGATTTTCAGCTATATGTTAAGTTCTTTGCCAAACCCCTCCTCGAAAACAGAGGGCCTGAGCCCATTTTTTCCCAGGTTTCCCACAGAAAGAAACGCAAGACGTTCACTTTCCTGAGGAGGAAAAAACAAGTGGAGCGCAGGAGAAAACCGTCAGCTCTGACCATAGTGAAACTGCAGACCCAAGTGAGAAGTGACATGCATCGTTCCCTCCGATATCCACCTTGCTTTTGAAGCCATATTTACATCCTAACATCTCAGAAACAAACAGCCTGTTCCAAGCTCATTTTCTTAAATGAATTAGCTCACCAGGCCATGCAGTAGGAGATCACTAAAGGAGATCATGTGATCCTCACCACTAAACATGCATTTATGCAATTTTTTGGATGGGTGGAGGCTATATTGCTACGTTCCACATTATTACCTAGAGAAAGACTATCTGCAAATTAAAACTTTATTAGAATATTTTTTATGAAGTTCTATAAACTTGTCCAATAATAAGTTGCCAGGGACAACACTTAAGCTTTGTAATTACCGTATGCTGCATCTAACACAGAACGGACAAACCACAATATAATTAAGCTTGAAATACAGACTGCAGAACTTAAGGACATAACCCTCTGAACACAACCCTTCCACCCTTTTCCCCGCAGATGGACGGTCTGGTGGAGACTATGGCAGACTGCTCTGTGAAGCTACTGGCCAAAAGACAGGCGGAGCTAGAACACTGCGAGCGCATGGGGGACCGGGTTGCGGATGCCAGCAGACACTTCCAGAGGTCAACTAGCAAGGGTTCACGAAGACGCAGGTGGAGAAATGCCTGTGTCCTCTGCTCATGCTGTTGCTAGAGGCATTCTGCCGCAAAATGGACCATACAGGCACCAGCGCTGTGATGTTAAGGGCGCAATGGGGGGGGGGGAAATGCTGCGTTGGAACAGATTGCTGACATTCAATCTTTAATCACTCGTATTTCAAACTTGGCTGCAAGTCACGGATTGGATAACAAGATGTGATGTCATCACAACACAGACCTTAAACCGGAATGACGGACAAGTAACTTTATCATAGATCAAAGACTGTTTTATTTGTGCACATATTTATGGGGGAAAAAAAGAACAAGTTTGTATTTTCAATATAAAAATGGTTTAACAACACAAGAGGAAAAAAATAACACTGAAAACCAATGGAAAATATCGTAGCATATGGTTATAAAGGAGGAACAGACGCATTGTGGATGTGTTTACTGTCAGTTATCCATTGGACTTTCTTGGGACTCCTCGTTTTCCGACTTCTCATCATCTGATTAAAAAAAAAGAAGAAGATTTCTTATGGCAAAAGATAAAATGTAAAGTCCTTCATGTCGGAAATAAAACATAAGGCAGGACTACTTTATGGGAGAAACAAAATTGGAATGTGCTCAATTTGAAAAAGACTTAAGAGTAGTAGTTGATCAAAGCCTTTCAGGTTCTAGGCATTATGCTGCAACAGTAAAACAGAGGCTAACAGGATGCTGGGATATACAGTGCCCTCCACAATTATTGGCACCCCTGGTAAAGATGAGTAAATAGAAAAATAACTATTTCTTGATGAGATTTTTTTTTCTCAAAAATAAATTTACTTAGATTAAAGGTTGGATTTTTCTCATTTTTTCAGTGTGAGATTAAGCCAATTCACCAAACAGTTTTTTTTTTTATAACCGTTTTCACTGATCTTTACCAGGGATGCCAATAATTGCGGAGGGCACTGCATAGCACTGCCAAGTATAAATCTAAGGAAGTTATGCTTATGTTATATAATACTTTTTCAGACCACAACCACACTTAGGGCCCGATTTACAAAGACCTTTAGCAAATACTTTTAGCACACGCAAAACTAATAACACAACCAATGATTGGTGCAAAACAAATACCATGACCAATCATTTGTCATGTCATTATTTTTGTGTGTGCTAAAAGGTTTTGCACACGCTAAAGGTCTTAGTAAATCAGGTCCTTACAAGCACTGTTTGCCGTTTTGGGCACCGTATAACAAAACAGATACAGAGGCTCTGTAAAAGGTCCAAAGAAGAGCAACAAAATTTGTTCCTGGTATGAAAAATAAGAGTTATGAGGAAATCTTTGGATACTTAATCTGTGTAACCTTAGTAAAAGGAGACTTTGGGATGATTTTATTGAGGCTTTTAAATTCATAAAAGGGATTAACAAAGTAAACTACTAGAGATTCTTCAGGTTGAGTTCTGTTAGTAGAACGAGGGGGAATAGTTGGAAATGTGCAAAAGGTAAGTTCCGCACAGATATTAGCAAGTACTTCTTCACTTCAGAGTAGTTACTGTGTGGAAAAGCTTATTCAGTAGAAGCAGAAACTCTGGGTGTTTTCAAGACCAGGCTGGATATGGCACTAGATACCATCTAGTCTGTAGGCAAGCGGAGAGGACTAGGTATCCTTTAGCGGTAGGAAAAAGGCGATCATTGTTGGGCTGAATCTAGTTTGTAGGCCAACGGTGAGCACTAGTTATCCTGTAGGAAAATGACAATCATTTTGGGGGTGAATGGCCTGTTCTCATCATTAAGTTGTGTTAAGACTACAAATAACATTGGTGTAAAATGCATACTTTTGTAATCTGATGATGGTATTCATTTTAACATTAAAAGTTACATAATACTAACAGAATTCACAGACTGTTTAACGAGATACGATTCACATTGATCGTTGTGTGGTCAATGCCTGCAGACACTGACATACAGCTCATAAAGAAGGTGTAATGAAAAGGCAAGCAGACGCAGCACTTACTGTCCAGCGTCTGCTGAAGCTCCTGAATGGTACTCAGTAGCACGTGAAACTGTTTTTTCCGCAGTTCAAGCTGTGAAGGAACAGGAATTGCAGTCATTCACAATCCCAAATATCAGGAAGACAAAATGGAAACAAATGCCAGACAACACAAGATACTCCCTTACCTTGTCTTCCACATTCTCCTTTATATGAGAGAGCTGCTGCAGTTCTTTGTCAAGAGCCTCCAGTTGCCTGTGATTATAATTCAAATATCTCTATTAGAGAAAGACCTATACACTAACATTCGGACTGAACTGTCCACAATTTCATGCAAGCATTAAAAAATACATTATAATTTCTCCCCATGTACATCTCAAAAACTGAATGTACAGCATAGAGCTAATGATATTTTCCCAGAGCAGCTTCTACTCCCAATGCAGTTTGCATGCCATGGAACGTATTCACAGTGCACACATGTACAAAGGATGCAGTCAAATCCTTGCACACATTTCTCTGGGGATTGTTTTTGGTCAATAATTTTATGGACACTTGATCACTACTTTGAAAATATAACATGAGACGTCTCTGGTGTAAACAATACTAATCGTCGAGTTATAGCAATAAAACTATGCTCAATTTTCCTCAACCACCCTCTTCATATTTTTTGAACAAAAAGAAAAACCTAGAAACAAGAATACTTACTTCAGTGTTTCATGCCTGTCTGGATGTTGTTGGATAACCTTTGCGAGTGCATCATATTCTATCAAGAAACATTTAAATTCAGGCTTGAGAAGATTTAAGTACAACACACAAATTAATTATCAGAGGTGGAAATCCAGGGGACATAAAGTAAAAGTCTTACCATGTGTTTCTTCCACCCATAGACTCAGCCAGCTGAGTTCACTAATTAGTTCTACCTCCTTGCTGACGAATTATGCTAATAAGAAAACCCAGGTGATTGGAGCAAAATACTGGGGAGGACTTTTACTTTATGTCACCTGGATTTCCACCTCTGTTAATTATACAGTAGTTGCAATACCAAATTTTTTTTTTTTTTTTAAGTTATCAAATGAGTCATTTCCAAAACTGAACAGACACCCCTTCAGGGATGGTGGTTCATCATTATCAGATTCTCATATCACCTTGTCGATTCTTCCGTATTCTCTTGGCCCTCATTATTTCTTTTTTACATTCGGATATTTTCTCATGTGCAGACGTGATGCTTTGCTCTGAAATGAAAACACGGCACAGTATTACAACACGGCACGGTGAAAACTGAAATTAATGCTTTCTTGGATTAACACTTTTGTCATGACAGCGGTGGAAACTGAGAGTCAATATTGGACAGGACATTGACAATATCTTGTCCATACAAGAGTGTGTGCCAAGTCAATGACTCATGGCAAGATAGCTGCTGGGACCTCAATATGGCAATGTAATGAGACGTTTGGAAGGCAACAAAACATTTGTGGACCTGCCTGCTAAGATTTTAGTAGAGTTCTTAGCAATCAATAAGACAAACAGAGATACAAAATAAACTTGAGGTACCAGTGTGTCTATTGGGGGTGCAGGCACTGTTCCAATTTAAATACAAAATTGGGATACCCATGCAAAAAATTGTTTGCATTTGTTAGTTACAGATAATTGTGGTAATTCCAGCTGTACTTCTATACTACTTAATGTGAATAAAGTAGCCTAAATATCAACAGAAAATGTAACTTTTCAGATTTGTGATTGTGCTCGTCACTGTACACATTTCAAATTGGTTTATGCTTTGTTTTTGTCCTTTACGTCCGATGAAGAGCATGGTAACTCGAAACGTCACATTCGGTAATAAATTTGGCAAAAGGGAGCATTTTGCAGTGTGCGGATTGTTCTCTTATTTTCTCATACAATTTTTGCCCAGCAGCTGCTAGTTTGGGATGTGCATTTTGTATATTTCAGAACAACAAATTTCTCACCAATATCAGTGTATATTTTTTCATAGTTTTCCATTTCTCTTAGGTTCATGTCGTACACCAGCAACGTCTTTCCCATTGAGAATTCACACTGCGCCAAGGTGCCCAGCATTCTCTGATACTGTGTGAACCTGAAGGGATTGAGGAAAAAGGGTTAAGAATAGTGTCAAACTTGTATTAATAATCATAACGTAAATTATACCCAAGTAGGCGATGCAAGGTGTCTTAACATATGCGAGTTAAAAACCTAAAATGAACTGGTAAACTAGCCTGTCACCTCTATGGAAATATTCATAATCAGCGTGTGTGCAACGTAAAAAAAAAGAAGAAAAAAAAGCGTTTGTGTCTGAATTAAGTCCGTGTATAGTAGTCCATTGGTTTAAGAGAGGCCGCAAAACTCCATGGACCATGATGCAGCTGATATTTTTTAGGTAACGTTAGACAACTGTGTTCATTTATCACACGTAGTCGTCTGCAAGCTAAGTAAGAGTTCTTGACGTTAGCCAACAAGCCACGGTCAGTCTGTGGCTTCTTAAATGGGCGACTGGGCAGAGGAATAAAATGGATGTTTCTACGGTAATGTACCCGTCCTCTGGTGATCCAGAAGAGCACCATTTTGTGAAGCTTTTTAGAAGGACATTGATGCGTCGGTCGTCACCGGCTCCGTCGCCATCAATCAGCAGACGCTTCCGAATAACTTCATCTAGAAATAAGGAGATATAAAACATAACATAAAAACAATCACGTGTTGTCAGTTAGAGGACTGCTGGCTAGGTAATTAACTAGCTAGCACTTGTATCCTCTAAAAGTTCCTAAGAAGGTTAGCTAACTTTCAATAAGTAACTGTTAACGTTATAAAATTAGCAATTAAACGCTGGTTAGGCCTAACGTTATGGTTTCTTTAAAAAAAATTCCCATTTTGTATGTATCGATCACTACGTACTCATCCTGATGTTTGCTATATAGTTAGCACTAGCGCTGTATCTTGCTAATGAATGGCCTGGACTTGTAGCTAGCTAGCTAGGCCTACTGTAAACTGTGTTCAGGAAACTTGGAAAACGATCGTTCACGGGAATTAACGTTAGCAAGCTGGCTAGCTATTTTGTTATTAAGGCTCGGTGCTAATTTAACAATTAGGTTAAATGTAGAAACTAATCAAAGCAATTTACCATCGGTAACAGCCCCCATTTGGTCAAACGCTAGTCCTCTATCTTCAAATAAAGCTTTATTGGTGGCACAGAAAAACAGCTCCCAGCTCAAAGGTCATTAGTTAATAAGTGCCCCGCCTCCGAAATAAGACGGCGCTGGTTGGTCAGGGAAAAATGAATCGTCAGACAACAGTGAAATTCGATGTAACTGTCTTCAGGTTGTTCGCCATCAAGGCTCTATTTCTAACTCACTCCTTTTGTATCAGCGTACTTTGAGGATCCAAAATGGCCACAATTTCCTCGTAAAGTTGAATTGGGAAACCTCGTTCTGTGACAGGCCAGTTGGAAGAACATCAACACGCATGCGTGCGGGAAAAGTGACGTCTGTGTCCCAGAATGCCGTCTGGTAAACAGACATGGAAGCACCTGGTAAAGACCTCCACAGTCAGTGAACATTGCATTCGCTCTTAATTGACGATCTACATCTTTATATATCACCTACATTCAACAGATTATATTCTCATATGACCTAAATTTGCTTTTACAACGTTGAGGAATCAGGTAAGAGAAGAAACACGTCTTTCGATGGTAGCTGTTAATTACAGTTTTTGGCAGCCTCTTCTATACTAGCTTGCTAGCTAGCTAGCCAGTCAATGTTTTCCCATCTACATTAGCTAGCTAGGTGGCTAGTTAATGACAATGAAATACTTTGGCTTGCTTGCACTTGCAGGCTAACTGGTTTGCTGATATTTAAAATTAGTTCAACGTTAACATCACTACCCAGCGGTCTTATTGGAAAATATGCTAATGTTTCTCAGACTGTAGGCTATTTGTTGAAGAAGAGAGGGGGAAAAAACAGCGATCCAAGTAATAATTTTCAACACTCTAGCAAATGCAGTTAGCCAGCCTAGCACCGTTCGATCAGCTAATGCAAAATGCATCTGATTTTCTAGTTAGTTCATTAGCTAGGCAGACTGTGCCTTTTCGCTGTGCACGACTTTCTGAATTGTTGAAATGTACAGGACAAGAATATGACAAAATATTCCCAAATAGTGATTGTATGTCATGTAGCTTACTTGTCATCGCTTGCTTGTTTTGAATGTGACTATTGAAATGTGTACATTCACATACATGTAATGTATAGCCAACGTTAGCTGTTCATCTTTTGTACTTTTCCACCAGTAGGTTGAGTTAATATATCAAAGTCAAACTTTTTCTTTAATGTCACAGTCATACATGGCTTGTCTTGAATTTCGCTTGAACTTGTTGCAATCGTTACAGTTAGTCTTTCGTCAATGAAAATTCATTAATTAATTGATATGTTAATTAATTAACATATTTATTCATGCATGTTTAATTACAAATCTTCTTTTGTGCATGTGTATGACTCGCACATGAAAGAATTATGAGTTGCTAATAAAAACATTTTGGAAGTATCGGGTCCATGAAACATCAAAAGCTTTATGTTTCTGTTAGATGTGCATTGCTACTGTGTGCTGTTTTAAAACGTTGTTAAAATGTTTTAAGGCTGTTCAGTGGCACGGTTTTCTTTTCAGTGAAGAGGGAAAACATTTCCCCTAAATATTCCTGTAGAAGTTTGAGCCTGGTTGCAGTATTGATTTTGTTGGGTGACCTATACACACCCTATAGTGTGTAATTCCTAATATAGTGTATAAAGAATAATTCATAAGAAATCCCTCAATGAAGCCCTATACATGTAGTGGATGATTTGTTTCACTGTTGAAGGTAGTTAATTGAGATTACATTACATTACTGTAATTTAGAAGACAGTAATGTAATTCAGCTTTCCCAGACCGATTTACACAACTTTTTTAACAACATGTTTTTGTTAACATAGTATACATTTTACATTATATACCATGTATATACTGGAACAATTCAGGTAAAGTACCTTGCTCAAGAGTACAACTGCAGTACCCTTCCTGGGAACCACACCTGCATCCTGTACGTATCAAGTCCAGCTCCCTAACCATTAACCTAACCATTAGACTGCTGCCTAACAAGATGCATTGTTCAAAATGTAATATGAAAACCTTCAGTACAAGCACACCTAATAAAGACGGCTTTCTTCATTCAATGCAAAAAGGCAGCAAAAGCACTTTGTAATCGTACAGAGGGACTGTTTTCATAGAACGTTACTGCTTATTCAGTTGCCCAGCTCTTTTATTATTTTATTTGTATTTTCAAAATGCAATAACATTCTCATGCTTTCATTGCTCCCCAGTTCCAGCAAATAAATTGAAAATCAGTATTGGGTCAATTTTCTTTTAATTGTCATTTAGCACATCCATTTCCATCTTCTGCTGCTTAGATGAATGTAAGACTCAACTGAAATAATTTGTTTGGTCCTGTCCAGATGTTGTTTCTCTTTCTGTCACATTATGTTGTGGCAAATTCATGAGCAGGAGTTCCGTAATGTCTTGATAAGTCCAGTGGTTTATCAGCTAGTGAACTGGCATGGATGGTTTAACCACCCCGAGATTTAAACGGATAAGTCCAGGAAAGATGTTCAGATGGGCTAGTGTTTTCAGTAATTTATCTGTCAAAGGGATTATTGAATTGTGACCTGCAAGACTACAAGGTGGTCAGCCAGGGATAGTACTTATTGGATTGGATTACTTGGCAGCGGCGGGGTTGTTCCTTAAGTAGCTTCTGTACCAGCATGACAGCTCATGTTGAGAAATACAGAGAAGGCTATGGACACAAACACTGCCATCTTCCGTACAGGTAAACTGACTGACAGACAGTTACCTGCAGTTGCACTGCCCCGCCGTTATTTTCCCGAAAGGTGAATGGACAATTCCCTGAAGGGTGTTGTTTTTCAGTTTGTGGTTCCATGAATGGTGATCTGTTCAGGTAAATTAGGGAGGAGTGCAATAAACCTGATATGAATTACTTTCAGATTCTCTCTCTTCGACTGGTGTGGTGGACAGTGATCTCGCAAACTGATGAAGCTCGACTGATCTGACTAATAGGATTCCTTTTTCACAAGGTATGAGCTCAGTAAATCAGTAAATACACGCCATTGCTCCCTGTAGCTGGAGGTTGTTCCTTGACCACCCCCCCCCCCCCCCCCCCACACACACACACACTCCCTAGCATTGGTGGCCAGATACACCACACAGTGTAAGACCTGGGAAACTGTTGTGGCATGTTGTGACCTCTGACTTCCGACTGAACTTGGGAAGTCTTTGTTCCCATCATGTTTAGCCCAAAGGCCAGACCAGTACCGACAATTATCCATAGCTATAATGGGACTATAATGTGATGTTTAAAATGAAAATAATTTTTTATTAAAGTTTGTAAATATTATTTACAGCTTTATGATTTCTTAACACAATCATATCTCCATTTGTTTGGGATGTGCTCATGGAGGAAACCTCATGGGCTTTCTTCCAGGGATCAAGTCATAGTCTTGCAAGTGAATAAAACATAATTTTTTAAAATAATATTTGTCCAGTATAGTAGATTTTTAAACCCAGTTAGAATTTGAGTGATATGATGCACTGACACATTGTCTGTCAATGTCTGTCAACACAGCACTGTCCACATTTACTTCTGACATGCAGTTGTTATTTTGAGTATGACTCATCTCTGAAAATGAGGTCCTCAAGAACTATAAATCTAAAAATTGCTATGCATTGCCAATTGTTTTAGTGTTTTTAAGCCTGGGTGGCATCACAATATCATGTAATATCACAACAGTTTTAAACCGACATTATAAAGTTAGAGTTAAGTTTTCCTAAATGTAATGGGGCTAAAAAAAAAACAGTAAGGATTTATCTAATTTGGACTTCCTTTGCTAAATTACCCCTGATGAAAATGAATATGATACATGATGAAACAGAGGGGGCCATAGGCTGAATTAATGCTAAACTAACCCCTTAAAAGAGTTTGGCATTGAGTTACAGAAAGCAGCTGCTTATTGATTGGTACCATGCAGCATAAAAGGATTCAGATGAGTGGAGCACAGGATCATTGAAGGTGATGCGGGTGTTGGAGAGTGTGACTGCTTCACAATACTGTCGGCTCCATTGTAAGACTACTTGTGAGATGTGTTCCTTTTGGAGATTAGGTGGAAGGTCGTGTCTTCTTTGATGGTAAAAGAATACCTATTTAAATTACTTTTTTTCTGTTATTCTTACGTTGATACTGCAGTGAATCAAATTCCACATTGATCTATTTTAATAAGCTTGATAATCAGTAGGTGGAAAGGAAGGTCTGTTGTTTGGAATTAGTGGTCACTTTTGGGGATCAACAGAAATTGTCTTCAAAAACTGAAGTGGTTGCCCCTGCCTGTATATTTAATATTGTAAAGTATTTTAAATGGCAATAGTCATAATTGCTTGTACATAAAACCGGGCATTGAAAAGGAATACTAACAGTAAGAATTCCTTGCGTACGTCAAAGTGAACAAATGGTATTATTTATGTATTACCATTATGCACCATTTTCTTATGTCTACAGTGTGTTGTAACACAAAGTGGACTGATGCCTTTGGAAGCAAGTAAAAACAATATATATTTAGGCTATAAAGGGGATGACAAATGGGACTAATGTAGGTGCAAATAAAATTATTGTCCTTACATATGGGATTCTTGTGTTTTATTATTTTGTTAATGTTTTGCTTTTAAAAAATAATTAATACAAAAAAAATTATAATAATAAAGTGGTGGTGGTGGGGGGGAGGTGTTATGATTACTTGAAACAGGGCAAATTCATATGAGTGTAGTTATCTGGATCCTGGATTCAAGGTGAAGTTGCATTACATATTCTGTGGTGTATAGGATTGTTTTAGAAATAACATTTTATTCTCCGAGAATTGCAGGAGCGAGGTAAACATTAACACAATGGAATTTAACATCTGTTTATGCCAGTTATTGTTCTTATTCGAAAAGTAAAAGGAATGTCACATATTGTATAGAAGGTAATCATCTTAAACTTCCGACATTTGTTTTTGAGTTAAATCACAATAATTTACTGAAAAATAGGCTTCCAGAATCCAACTAGGTTTTAATTTTGTTCCATGCGATCCACGACTGGGTCTTGAAAGTTAACATTATTTAAATTAATCTGTATGTAAATTGTTTCGAATTATTTGATTTATCGGCCTTCACTTACCCTTGCTCGGCGTTGTCCTGACGTAAAGACACAATTTGGAAAAACAGGAATCAACCTACTGGAAAACTTGGCGAAATTATAGTGCATAGTTGCAGATTATTTTTATTATTATATTTAATTATTATTATTATTATTATTATAGTGACTTTCATCGGAGCGCTCAGTTCTAATTAATCCTAACTGAGCCATTTCCTGTTCATGACCTTTAAGTGCGTTAGTCACAGTTGTACCAAAAGACTGAATATCTTTTATTTATAAAATATATTATTGACAATCTATAATGTACTATACATACCAATGTTTACATACTTAATCGCAATAGGCCTATTTATACTTTTTATATGTTAATGCTTTTAAGCCCTGGCGGGGGCTTCGTTTATTTAGCAATTATTGAATGGGAAGTGGCATGACTCACGCAGATATTTATACAATTAGAAGTAGCCTAGCTAACTAGTTAGCCAGCTATACGCCGGGTGGGTTACATTTTAAGAAGGGCGCTCGTGTAGCTACAAATGAGTGTTATAATATGAGTAAATTACCCGGATTCCCTGTTAACTGCACACGTCGGTGAAGTTCCTCCTTAAAGTTTCATTTCTGAAATGTGCGATTACACCTCTCAGAATGTAGCTGTGCCTCGCGTATCGAAGGACGCTGTCGCTTATATTTTCTATCCCATTTGTCAAAACGAGGGAGAGTCGGTCGATATTACAGTCCCGCAAACAAAGCACCGATAGGCGAGACGTCGTATCAAATGGGAACGTGCGGTTTCACGGCGTAAATGGGTTAAGATTTGTGATGTAGCGCCTTAAACGCTGACTCGTGTTTTGTTACATTTGTAGCGGAAAGAATGTCGGAAAGGGCCGATGATGACGTCAGGGGGGAGCAGCGCAGAGCGGCCAGGCAGCACTTCCAGCAGGGAGAAGGCTGCGCAGCAATGGCGACTGTAGGGGAGCGTAGATCTCTGCCCAGTCCACAAATCATGTTGGGACAGCCGTGGAGCAATTGGGTCGATGCTGCTAAACTCCACGGGAACGACGGTGAGTGAGTGGCCGTATCAAAAAAAGCCGACAGTCCGTTGAGATTTTAAGAAAACGGAATATCGCGAGCTTTTTTGATTGCGTGCAGTTTTGGGGGAAACGAGAAACGCGACTGACTGGTAAGCAACAGCACCAGGCAAGCAAGTGCAACTATTTATCTTCCTGTATGTGATCGCTTCTTTAGGTGCAGAATCGGAAGAAAGTTTGAAAGAGTGCGGGAAGAATCGAGAAGCTATGAGGTTGTGTAAAGACGGTAAGCATTGTTTTCTCTTTAAAAATGTGTGTTTTTGTTTTGGTGCTTAGCAGAGTTCAAGCACCGGCAGAAATCTGATTTGTCTGTCAAGTGAGTTTA
Organism: Synaphobranchus kaupii; assembly: GCA_029718625.1. NCBI lineage: Eukaryota > Metazoa > Chordata > Actinopteri > Anguilliformes > Synaphobranchidae > Synaphobranchus > Synaphobranchus kaupii. The sequence goes on from CM056380.1 coordinate 99,894,125, forward strand.
TTTGTTAGTCTGGTAGTAAGGGGGCCGGGAGAAAATCACACAAACCCAATGTTTTTACTGGGTAGAAAAGTTGCATTGTTGAGGAATGGACTTGTTTCTGAGGAACTCTAGCTGAGAGTGATGAGAGCTTTAACAGGTAATGACTGTTGTGGCTCTTTATTGGCTGGGAGGGTCCTACACTTTTGTGGTTGCAGTTTCAAAAGTTTAAATGTGAGTGCTGAGGTTGTCATTAAGGCAGACTGTGTTTTTTTAAATCTCGAGAATCGTATTGTGTTGCAAGTTTGTTATTGCAGTTGCTTCAGAGCTGAAACCCTGATTCACTCTGTGACAGCAGAAGAATCGCTGTGCACCTTGTGGCAACTTTCCTTCACATGAATCCATATTTCAAAACTGTGATGTTACATCACAATGGAGTAATTGATCTCCATTGTTAAGGGAGGTGGCCTTTGGTGCGTCCAGGTTAAAAGCCAGTTCGGGAACATTGGCACAGAAATCCTCTGGCAGTTCTTTATAAGAAATCCGCTAAGTACAGATATCATCAACAGAGCACAGTTCACTGTACTGATGACTGCAGGATCAATGTCAAAGAATGAGGAGTGTGGGGAAAACTGGTGAATCCTGCTGCTTAAAGCAGGCACACTCCCCATCTGAACGGACCACTACTAAACACTGTCAACATGCTGTAGTGCTTCTTGAGTGAGTTGGGGCAGTCTCTTTAGAGGGAATGTGAATAATGTCTATCTGCATGTTTGATTTGATATTAATGTTTTCACTGATAAGTGAATTAGGCTTAACTAGGGACTAGTGAATAGTGGGCTCAGCTCAGCAAATGCACAATTGTAAGTGCACACCGTTTGTGTCCATTAATTATCTTATTTTCAGCATGTACTCAGACAAGTGGTAAGAGTAGAGACTTTTTAGTTTGCATTACATGCTGATGATACAGATAATTTGATGCAGATTTTCTTTGTTTATGAATTTGGATTGTAGGCCTAGGCCTATACAATGCAACTTTCAGACCGATGTAGTGATCTGCCCATGTACAGAGAACGTATACAGGTTGACAGCGGCAGTATCCTGCCAATTCCAATTGATTACTGACGATCAGTATTTTTAGTTGATTCTGCAGGTAATAGAATGCAGTTACATTCTGCATTTGTGCCACAAGCGCTGTGAAATAATTTTTTGTGATGTCATCAGACTGTGTCATTAGGTGATTGCTGAAATGCACGGGGTTTGCATATTGTGCTCGTCAGAGCACTTATCGAATGGGTGCGTTTTCATTGGCAGACAATGGGGCCAGTGTGTGTGTGTACCATAGCCACAATGCACAATTTCTAGCAAAAGTGGTCATTTACTAAGTTACGCCGAAGCCGCATCGTTAGGAAACCTTCCTGCCACATTAAGGTTCAAAACATTTAATCGCAAAAAAAAAACATAATGAGACCAATTGAGAATGATTGTTTTTCTTATGTTGTGTATTGCTTATGAAGAGAGCAGACTGTCTGTTATATGACCTGCCAGGTGGTATAAATGGAATGCCTTTACCCTTTACCTGTAATTAGTGAAAGCATGGCTACGGAGGATTAAGAGTCTTGTGAGACTCACAGTTTCAGTGCTTGAGGACATTTCAGAGCTCAATGTGATCTTGGGAGACTGAAGAACCTCAGCCAACTTGGCAGCTATTTCCTTTTGCGAGGGAAAGTCTCGGATGAGCTCGACAGCCCCGTTGTATAATGCAGGACTTTAACACGCTGAAATGGAGGTGAACGTTGACTGTACCCCCGCTGTCAACGCCAGTCAGCAGTGCTGGGGGGGGGTAGTTTGCCTGGCCTGGCATCCCACTCCCAAATACAAGCAAACTGGGTCATATCCAAGCTCCGTGGAAGGTGAGAAGAAGAACTTGTGTTTAACTGAAGCTGGGAGACAAGTGTACTCTCCCCACACACCCCTCCCAGGCATCACAGATCCACAGACATCATGCATCGCCCACGCAGACATAATATCTGGCACTCCTTCGCGATGACGGGATACTTTGCTCCCCACCTGAGGAACAGACCGTTCCTCCGGTTCAGTCTGCGATTGTTACCGTGGAAAGGTGTGTGTGGGGGGGGGGGGGGGGAGTGGCGGCGGGGAGGGTCGCGGCGTCGTCATCGGCCGGCTGTGGGCGACTGCGTCGCGGCTCTGACTCACCCCGCTCTGTAGCGAGAGCGATCTCCGAAGCTTCCTCCGCAAGGTGGGCATCTCCGTAGGGCACGGCCGAGAGGGGGGCCGGTCGTCTCTCGATTCGGTCGAACGAGGCGTCGCGTCCCTGACTCGCGCCTCAATAAATCTACTCCCGGCCGCAGGGAGGTCTGTCAACCAGGAGGAGGGGGGGGGGGGGGGGGGCATTAGCGCTGTTTGGAGCAGCGTGCTTCCAAGTGCTGGCACACCTTGATTGGTTATTACTGACAATGGTGGGAAGAGCAGAATTAATAGAGCTTTGTCTCAGGTCCTCCTGACAGGAAGATGAAGGGAAAATGACGCAGAATTTGAGTATTAAAACGCCATCTGACCTTTTCTATCCCTCTGGCGCCACTTTCTGAAGATGTGTTTTTTGCATAATTAGGCCTACATGTCAGAATGCCCTCTAAACGGTGTTAACACCAGCCCACCAGTTCACATGAATGATGTTAACATTCTCGTTGCTATGCAGGAAGAAAACTGGTGTAATGAGCACTCTAAAAATAATGCGATGTAAGGCTAGTTTTGGATATTACGCAAGGTTAGAAAGTTATACAAATGCTACACAATGGAAAAGCGTATTTCACACCGAAGCCTTCAAGTGGGCTGTTGTGGTAGTAATATTTTGTACAGTCTCTCCGGTATGGATGACAAATCTTTCGATGGTAGATTTTGTGTCTTAAAAAGCACGTTTTGTTTGAAATGGCTTTGGCTTCACTGTATGTGCGACGGTTTCATGTTGAGTGGATTTTTCTTGGTGCAAATCTGATTGCTGTTCGGTTTGTTTTGAAGCCCTGGTGTGATGTTGGAAGCGCCGAGAGCTGCTTGCTTCCCCGTATTAAAGGTGCTCTATAAAGCATGTTATTAAATTATCATTATTCACATGTCGCTCAGATGTGCACAAAGGCAGATTAGGCTATGTGAAACTACTGGCATATGACGCGGAGCTTGGACAAGGCCGTGGCAATTTGCCGTGTTTAATTGGACCCATTTACAAACACTTTAGGTCAGCATATGTGTAAATTGCAGTCACTCTTTAACAGCTGTGTGTTGATGCTAATAGTCTTAGTGCCATGGGTGTACACATGTAACCTCCTGCATCATTGCTGTTCACTGTGGCCTTCATTGCTTCAAACACCAAGAACATTGGAAAAGGGGTCCAACTTAAACTTGTTATGGCCAAAAAATGTTATTTTGATGGTGAATTGCCTTGTTTAAAAATAATGGCTTCAACTGAGGGAAGAATGAAGTGAATAAAGGTTAAAGGAACTTAATTCTTCAAGCTTCCTCACTCTCTCTGTTGAGCTGTGAAGGAGTTCAGTTTAATATTACACAGAGTACTCTGGGTGATCTCTTAATTAGAGGGATTAATTAGCTCCTCCTGTGTGGTCATCTCCATGACAGTACATTCTGATAACTTCCCATTTCACCCTGTGACCTGATTTGATGATGTACAAGTTGATAAATATCTGTTAACCGGTACGTACAAAATATTTTGCTGAAATGCAAGGGGTTGCATATTGTTTTGGAGAAGATGAGGACTGGATGTGAAATACTGCATAAATGTTGTTCACCTCTGACTTGTAGGCTTGAACTAGATCTTGCTAAAATGACATGCCTTTTTAAAACTGTATGGGATTAGCAAACGGGTATTTGCCATGAGATTTCTGCATGACTGTAAATGATTGTATATATTGTACGATAAAGAAGGGCCTTCTGTTTAAATTGTAAGGGGAAGTCTTGTTAAAGCTTGAATAGATTAGGTGTAAAACTGAAACATGCGTAAAAGTGAAACTAGTGCACACCCATTCTTGGAAGGTTTGTTTTTTTGCTGAGGATGGCAACTGCCACGGACTTGAACTCTGAATTCCTCCCACTTTGTTCTTCAAATACAATTCAACCCTTTGGATTGCTGTTGGCTTATCCGTGTTTTTATTCACGCGCTTATTTAACCCAATCTAGAGGAGACCACCCGGGCATGCTCAGTGCGCGCTCTCCTTATGAGGAGGTCAGTCTTCTCCCTCAAAACATCCGAACCGGGCCATGCCCCCCTCCACTGGGCTGAAAACTGCCTGAAGGAACATCTAGAGACGATTTGTGGAAACCTATTTGTGTAGTTCTTCAAATTCCCTTTTCGAAATGGATACGTTGGCCAATCGGTGCCTGTAGTTACCTTGAAATAATTGGGGAAAATGGCGTTAGGAGTTTAAAAATGAGCTCCGGGGATCTGTACAAGCACACGAGGTAAATGGCCCTCAGAAGGCACATTCATAAGTGCTGGGGAAGTCCCGCAGAATACAACTGGTGCATTTCCTTTTCTCCTAACTACTGTAATGGACGCCCTGGCCTGTACGTCTGGTTCTTTTGCACTCTTAGGGCCATTAACCCATTGTATCCTCTTAATGTTGAATGCTAAGCAAAGAGGAATGGGAGGAAACTTCAAAAGCGTTTTTCCGCGTGACTTGAGTTTGAAATTGATCCCAAAAGTTTCCTCCTTGCCTCAGGACACCTAAGATGACACCTATAATAATCTGCAAAGTATATATGTGTAGCTTACCTCCATATAGCACCTCACGCGGACATCTAGACCCATCAGTGCTTTTATTTCTGGGAATTTGGAACATGTTTGGATTTAAGAGTTCACGACCATCCTCAGTGGATGGAGCCCATAAGGCATTCATAATTCTCCCTGTTAAAATGGACTGTGCACACCGTCCCCACCCTCATCATGAAAGCGGTAGGAAAATGCACTGCACATTTCGGTGTTTGGGGACAGTCGCAGTTGGCTGAGCACTGATCGGATTTGGAGTGAGAGTGATTAGGACAGGGGTGGGCAATTCCGGCCCTGGAGGGCCGGTGTGTATGCAGGATTTTGTTTCCACCAATTACCCTGGCTAAATGAGCTAATTGGCTGTGTACACCGACACAGGTTCACTCGTAGATTAGATCACAGTAAAACGTGCAATATAGGGACAGCAAGAGCAGTCTTCGGCTGTCATTCATACGCTTATAAAGAAATGTAGCTAAAATGTCAGATGGCATAAATGTTAGGGGTAAGTAATTAAGGCCAGAAGTTGGCTTGAAAACCATAAAGGTGTGCGCAAAGACGTGTGCTGTCAAGGCAACATGTATTCAAGTTAAAAAAAAAAAAAAGGTGGTATATAGCTTATTTTCTGCAAACATTATTTACAACTCTGTTTCCCTGCCCCTGGTGTGAATAGACAGTTAGGTGGGGTCATCGTTGCAGTGTTCCTGTATTTTGGATTCAGATAGGCCTGTATCCCAAACGTGAGAGGGACTTGATGTTCCAGTTTTGGGCCATATAATGAGCGTTCCTAACCCGTAGCAGCAAGGAGAAATCCAGCGACGGGGGGTAATGAGGCTTCATGAACCCCAGAGTGGGTGGAGCCAGCATCTGCGACATCGTCTCTGACTCACTGATTTGAATGCAACGTTATAATTATATAGCCTTACATGTGGTAGCAGGGGATTGGGTTCAATATCAGTTGGTAATTGACTGCATAAGCTACACTCGCTGCTGGGTTAATGCTGGGTTAATGAAGTTGCTTCTGCCATGGCTAGAGGCGGGGGTTTCTGGGAGCATATGGCGTTTTCTAGAAACTTGTGACCGTGATTGATTTCTTTCCTCTGATCCCAAACCCCCCCCCCCCCCAATGCAGATATGCCCATATTTGGCCAGTGTCCCGCACAGGACGATTTCTACCTGGTGATGTGCAGCCACTGCAGCCAGGTAGTGAAGCCACAGGCCTTTCAAGCACACTACGGTAAGTCCCTCTCTTGTCTTTTGGGTTTGGGTTTCCGTGGTGGGCAGCATCGTGGACCAGTGGCGCCTACTCATCTACCCAGAGTGCTTCAGTGCACAGCCACCTGTAGGAGGCAGGGGTTGCGCTGAGCGTGTGTGAGTTGTAAACCGCGGTTGGATTAGCTGTGCGCCAGGGTGTGTGGTATGCGGCTGTGGTGATGGCAACGCAGAGGCAGGTTGGTATTTATTAGAGTTTTTGTACCAGTTAACAGAAGACCTGCCGGCCGTTTACACTGTTTGGACTCCATGGAGAAGTCTGGTCATTAACGAGCCCCTTACTGATATGTGATGATTGATAACGACCTGCCTTATTTGTGTACCATTTAACGTTAGACACCCCCAGCAGTTTTTAAGCTGATGTAGCAGGGGCCTTTGAATCCACTGAACCACCAACATTAAGAGTTTAATCGGCAAGCAAGTGTGAAGTTGAACTAAAATGTGAAAGCGCAGCATATCGGTGTGAAAACACATTTGAGAGATTCACATATTTTGGCAAAGACAAAAAGTAATTATTAGGTCAAAAACCCCCATGTGACTAAACCATAATGTCGTATGGGTAAATGTTGTGTGGGTAATTTTTAAAATATGTTTGTTTCGTCCCATGAAATGAGAAATGCATTTGATTGGAAAGTTTTGCATGAGAACCAGCAGCCTATCGTAGCAGGGCCGCGCCTCTTACTTGAGTGCAGGTGTACATTGTGGTAGACTCAGAAATACCAAAGTACTTAGGAAAAACCAAATGGTACCATCCAGTCTAAAAGCATTCAGAGTAGATGTTAACTTCATCATCATTCTTCAAAAGCAGGTTTTTAACAGGTCTCGTTCAAATTATGAAGGAAAATTATTACATTATTATTACCCACAATTCATGCTTTCTAATGCAGCGTGACTGTCCAAGTATAAAAAGCCTTACAGCCTTGGGTATGGTTTGACCCCACAACCTTATGGAGGCAAGGCAATCACTTTAACCACAAGGCTGACGCGATGAAAGATATGCTACTGTGATGACAGAAATTTGGTTATCACATGCACTCTGGACCTGTCTGCACTCCTAGAACGTGAATATTTGAGCAAAATTATGTTCACAGCAGAACAGTTTCTGCTTCTTCTTTTTTTTTTCTTTTTCTCCATTTTACAAGTTAATATTTGAATACAAGTTAATATTCCTTTTCAGTATCACATACCTGCACATATGTTTTTCTTATCAAGCACATAAATCAACTGCGAAACATCCAGACACATAGTTTATATGAATAGGAAAGGATAAAATAAGCAGGAAATGGATAGTGGTTTATAATTAGAGGCGTGGGATACACCTTGACCCAGTTGTTGAAGTGGTTTTCTGTATTATGTGTTAAGGACTAAGGGAGCGTAGGGCACAGTATGTGACAAAAAAAAGCACACACTGTGTGTGAGCAGTTAAATAACCTAATATTCTCACCTACTCGAAAGCACGGCCTCAAGACCTGTGACATCAGCAAAAACCCTCTGATGAAACCCAAAATGGGCGGAGCCATCATGCACTCACTAGTGGGAACGGACCAATCGTTATTCTTTCGATTTTGTTCAATGAAATCCACGAATGACAGCTTGTTGTACCATTCTGAGGCTTACGAACCTTGGAACAGGGGTTCAATTAAGTGGATCTGAGCAGAGCAACGTGCGTCTTGCTGTTGAATGGGTGCACTTGCGGATTATGGGTGTTGTATTCTTGTGGGGTAGTTGACGTGCCTCCTTGCCCCCTGAGTGACAGTGGTTGTCTTGATTTTGGAGAGTTTGGAACCTGGTGTGAGATGCTGTCAGATGCTCTCTCAAAGCTTGGGAGCAGTGGTAATCATTTGATTGGAGATTAATCACTCCATGGTCCAGGATGGTGGACTGATCTCAAGTCTTCAGTCTTCCTGAGTGTCTCTGAAAGGCTGCCTCTCACAGCCAGAAAACCATTGAATGAACATATATTATTATTTTGTTTTAATTACGTTTTTTTAATTTTTTAAACCTATTTTAGCCTTGCTGTTTTTGTTAAAAAAAAAAAAGAAGCTTTTTTTATGCGAATGTGTGCCTTTTACCAGAATTTCTATTTAATTGTTAATATTTTAATGCATATAAAATGTTATTAAATAATTGTGCATTGTGCAGTAAATTGGCACAGCTGGAAGTCTCTAGTTTCCCCACTCTACTTGCCTTTGGAAGGAAGCTGAAATCCCATAGGGGGGTCAGCATTAAGTCACGCCTACATCAAAGGGCTTTGATTTCCCCTTCTATGCGCTAAAGCTCTGATTTGGTCAATTGTCTATGAACATGTCCGGTTGAATGGTGAATACACCATCTGACTGGAGGACTAGGATTGCTGTATGTCTGTCTTCACTAAGCCAGTGATACCAACAGGTGCCCGCCCATGCCATGTTGAGTGAGGGTCGGCCATTTGGAATGGCCACTTGGGCAGGGCTGGTGCTTGTCGCCATGCCCCTCAGCTCAACGAAACGGGACATAAAAATCAGTTTGGAGATTATTGCTATTATTAATTTATATAGTCATTTACATATTTCTTTTCAAATAGGATAGATCTGTGAGCCACATTTCCAGAATTGTACAGGCCCTTGTACCAGGTCTGTCCAACAGGTGGAGTTGTAGGGTTATTTTAGTCCTTTGGTGACATCTATCGTCGTTTCGGAGAACTGCATTTGAAACGGGCTACTAACGGTATGAAAGACGCTCGTTCGTGTATTTTTTTATTCCTTAAAATTGGGTCTGTGGCTATGTAGAGCTGTGTTTATGAATGTACTCCTGCGGGAATTTATGAAGCTTTTAAGTGCTGCTTCATACTTTTTTTGTGTCCTCTGATTTTACGTAGTGGAATTGTATTTTTTTTGCGGCGTCCTGGAGCTGTTTTTGTAAATATTTAGAATGGAATGTGAAGTGATCCAGAGTGTGTATCTTTCACTGCATTCAAGCAGTGCAAGCCTTCACCTTCACAGTATTGAGATACAGGTGTCATTGATGAGATTGGGCTTTGTGCACAGTCTGCTTCAGATGAGGGGTGCGAATGGCACTCAGCGCCTAACTGTACCACTTTCTGCAGCGGATTATCCACAGACTTAGTAGCACTTATCTACCTTGTCTCCACCGGATCCTTTAATGGTCATAACTGCTTGTTGGATTCATAGCTAGGACCTTTGGCTAGGTCCTTTTTAACTTGTATACAACTTACTACTTTCAATCCGTTTTTAGTACTGAGGTGAATCAGGACCTTGTTCGATGGCGCAATGGCAGTGCCCCCACCTGGGATGTGAACCCGCAACTTCAAATGTCCCAAGCCCAGTTTCGCAGTCACTGCATTACCACCCGCGAGAAATTTATGTGCCACTTGCCTCATGCATCAGCACTGCTGCGGCTCATTCAGAGTGTATACAGGCCGCAGTTGGTTATGTTTTAGTAATGTTGTTTTGACAAAGCCATGTGAAATCCAGGCTTAATTTACTCTACAAAGTGCTTTTTTTCAAGGCGCTTGAGTTCCTGTTCAGGAGCGAAAGGCCCTCCGAGTGCAGTAACACAAGTAATCTGGCCCAGACACTATCCGGCCTTGCCACTGGGTGTTTGCGTCTTGCAGCTGTTGTATCACGCAGTCTACTGCCTGTCGACTACAGATAATCTCATTTCCTTTGTCCCATTAATGAGTGATGGCAATATTAAATCACATACCGCAAAGACGATTGGATCACTGAAGTACTTTTGTATCATAAAATGGCTTTGTGTGACATTTGCAGTGAGGCTGAATTTAGCTTGTTAGGGGGGCGGCCACACAAAAATGGGTGAAAATCGCATTGTCACTGCGCATTTTGTATCCGTGTAGAAATTAATGCTTTTTGGGGCAAAGAGGGCGGTTTAAATGCCAATGTCACATTCTGACCCATAGGATCATCAGAAAAACACATACCGCATTCTGTCAAAATGGTTAAAGGCATACTATGCAGGATTCGTACCTCGGAAATATTTAATGCTCAGTCATATCTGTGATACACTGGCAATCCCTATGTTTGAGCACATTTTCCGAATCTCTACTCCTCTGCCTGTATTTCTTTTAAGATGTGTTCAGGACATTTCTGGCCATGGCTCTCTCTTCTGTGTGGTGAGGGGTAGGTGTGGCTACAGAGCCTGTGGGGTGGGATCAGGTTTCCGTGGAGCGTTTGTAGTTAGCTAGCTACTGCAATGGCGCAGAGCACAAGTACAGCGAAGCGAACCGACATTGTTCAAAAACCATAGTCAACTTTGGAATTGCTTTTTCTCTATGGCGACAGCTGAAGTTCACCAAGGGGATGAAAAGCGACATGGAATTGATGTGGTTTCTGTTGGGCTTTGCAAGTAATGTTACCTCTAGCTATCCACCTAGCTATGTTAGGTAGCTAGATGGCCAAAGTCGGGCACCTTTTGTATCAAATTCTGGGCGGGGTTGAGGACAGAGGAGGAGACTTTAATTGTAAACACAGGACCACACCAAGGCTAAAAATCCTGCATAGTATGGCTTTAACTACTTGTTTCACCAACACATACTGTAACAACCAGGAAAGTTTTATTGGTTATTACACATTCAGTAACTAATGTTGCCAGCTAATAAAGCTAACTAAATGATAATTTAGCCAGGTACTAACATTATACATGTTGGAAATGGCAAGGACCGACGCAACTGTTTCTAATTGGACAGTGAACAGCTAATGTATGAATATACTGTCAGTCATCAGAAGTTCAACTCCTTTCAACTTTTGATGATTTTAAAAATGTGGACAGAGCTGCGTAAAATGTAGAGATGGCCCTCCACGCTTCCGGCCGTCCGAATGCATGAGCCCCATGGGTAACATTAACCCAATCTGTTTGTGATGGATATGAACTCTCAGTGTGTAACCTGAGCCCTTGTGTTGGGATTATTTTACAGTACTGTACATTTCTGGTGAATGTTGTCTCGTTGGTAAATTGGCAGAATGAATCCGACCTCCAGTAAAACACTAGGAGACGGTAGTAAGTTGGAAGACTCTGAAAGGCAGAACATGGGTAAGTCTGCCGGGAGCGGGCTACTGGTTCTGCGGCCCTGGGTGGAGCAGCCGCCAGCCGCCACAAAGTATGCGCCTTAGCCCGCTGCACCACCGCGGCGCCCCCCACGTTTTGTTGGGATTTAATTTTGGGATTTTAATTTGATAATATAGCATAGCAAAGAAGTAGAATACCCACAGGATTAAGCAGTGCCACTTCATTAATATTGAATATTTTTTCTGACACTTTACAAATGAGTGTTGATTAAAAATACTTGTTGTGCACAGTGTATCTGGATGTTTCAAAGTTGGTATTAGGCGAAATCAAAATAGATCAGGTGCGCTTCACAGAAAGCTTCAGGCGCGGGTGACAAGTTAAAAAAATAAGTGTGTCGCAGGATTTCCCCAGCATATTCTGTATGAAAGAACTGAGGAAGAGGCAGAACGTCCAAGAGAAAGCTTGCTTTACAGCTTCCCAGCTCAGCAGTATTATTTTCAGATAGCATCCAGTTTGCACAATTTCTTTAGCAAGTCAGATTTGTTTGCGTTCATCCACGTCAACTAAAATTGTACGTGGTGGTAGCCCTCTGCCACCGCTTTTCACAAGATCACTCTGTAAAGTGCGTCGCAGAAAAAGAACACTGCAGTGTTTAAATAATTGGGCTGTTGTTGACTCTGGTTCCTGCGGTATAAACCGCTCTGAGCTTTGGCCTCTCTGACACCCTGCCAAACGCTCCTCTCCACGACCAGAGGGGCTCGCTTTGCATAAACGGGGACTTCTCGTACGACGGGCACCAAATGAAAAGGAGGCTCCTCCCCCTGTTTCGCTGTGTATCTGCCAGGACCTTTGTGACTGGTGCGCTCCGTGGCGTTAGCTGGAAAGTGGAAAAAAACGGCAGAGGCGCGGGCCGTCGCACGCTGGGACCCGGTCACGGTGAGCCGGGAGGGAGCGTGTCGCTCTGAAGGGGGTGGTGGAGGAAGAGTAAGAGGAGGAGGAGGAGGAGGAGGAGGAGGAGGAGGAGGAGGAGGAGGAGGAGGAGGAGGAGGAGGAGTAGTAGTAGGAGGAAGGGGGTGCTTTCTCAGAGTTGGCCTGGCACGTTGCATGGCGAGCAGCGGCCCTCCCTCTGAGGCTGAGCTTTGGCGAGGAGCCCAGATCTGCATGGAGTTCGCAGAAGGTTAGTACAGTTGTGCATTAACTCTGAACTGACTGAGTGGGATACACAGCGACGTTTTCGTGTTTTCTTGCTGCCATCTGGTTCTCTCTGTATCACTCTTTCGTTTCTCTCTCTTTCTCTCTGTATCTCTCTCTCTCTCTCTCTCTCTCTCTCTCTCTCTCTCTCTCTCTGTAGCTCCCTCCCTGCCAGCTTGCTTTCTCTGTCCTGCTGAATAACGCCGTGTGTAGCCATGTGTTGTGGCTGCTGGCTGTGCAGAGCAGGAGAAGTTGTTGTTTGCTGGCTCGGGTGGATAATCTGATAAGATTAGCTGTGGCTGTCGCCCTGCACTGGGCCATTCTGAAATGTCACCGGAGTCATCCGGGCAAACCTCAAAGCCAAACGAGCGTCCCTCACAAGCCGCTGCACAGCACGATTGGGAGCATCCGCCAGCCGCGCGGATGCGCGCGGCGCTTATTTTTGCCTCGTTAAAAGTGATGGAAAGACGCTGCCTGGTTTTTCACGCCGCAGATTTATTTAACCTTCTCTTTGTGCTTGCGAGAGGGCAGGGCTGCTTTTGTGTTTCGTGTTTGTGTTGTGAATGGCGCAGGAAGGGCCGCCCGGGCCGGGCCCCCCGTGACCGGGCCTGAGAGCAGCGGGGTTTGCGAACGCACAACTTTCCCACCGCGGAAAAAGGTGTTTGTTGGCAGCGGGATCCTCTCCCCTTTGCCCCAGGCCTGTTTAAGCACACCTCTCGCGAACTTGGCAGGAGCGCCGAGGGAGCCATTTCGCTCCCTGCAAATACCACTCCCTCCTCTTATGGATTTGCATGCTCTGTGTGCCGTAGCGATGATAAGCGCAGGAAATTAACTCCTTGACCTGTAATAGTGTTTTGAGCAGAACTGCCGTGGATCGGCCTAATACCTCTACTTGAATAGCAAGGCCCCATAGTGGTTTGCTGTTAGATGCTGAGGTTTGTGCCGAGGAGGTAGATAATGAAACAGCACTCTGGGATTTAATTGTGACTGTTTTCATGTTGGCATGTAGTGTTCTGTATGAGATGTGTGGCCAATGTAGGGTACACAGGAACGACATACTCAGCTTGAATGGTACAGACAGTATACAGTTGTATTCATAGATAGCCTAATAGGCTGCACAATTTGTCCTACAAAATGTTGGCTACAAAACAAAGAAATAGGCTAAATGGGGGGGGGGGGGGGGAGCATGATTTATAACCATGTTTTTTTTCTGTGGATGGAAATATAGCCTATGTGACCACCTTTTCACTTTAAAGCATAGTATCTGTTTCAATTTCAAACGCTGCAATTATTGTGGAGTGCTGACTAGTCTCCAGCGAATGAGTTTGGTCAGGACCACACTGGAAAGCCATTTAGTTAGTCGCTTGTGGACAAGCTAGCAAACTGCGATTGGTTATGGTGAAGGCCACCGTCGCTCGCTTCTTCGCTTGCGATGGCCGTGTTTTTCCCGCTGTCGTTTTTTGTACTGTCACAGGGCTTGTCATATTGTACTAGTGCTGCAAGGGCTTTCATACTCTGCGGCTATTTACAGACTTTCTGCAGTACTCCGGCAAAGCCATTCCGGAGTGCAGTCCAAACATCCAGGCTTATTTTAGGCCTCCAGTCTTAAAGGAATAAGTGGAATTTTCTGGATGGGTGTTGTTCATCTGCCACTGGCCAACAGTTCTTTAATTCTCTAATAAAATACATTTGTGGCCTGCTGTTGTTTTCACAACCAAGTGTGGAGTGGAATGGTACTTAATCCATTTGGCTGTTGTAGACTAGATCAATATCTATAAAATAAAATAAAAACATCTAAATATTATGTTACCTCAGATTAAGACCAAAAAATAAAAGAAAGCAACATTTTCATCAGGTTTAACAGTTTTGATGCTCCAGTAACTCAGATTTAGCTTTATTAGGTGACCTAATGGTAGAACTTTGATGGGCTAATACATTGTGTGTCACACGTATGCAGATGTAGGTCTTATGTGCCGTTGTGGTGCATTTCCTTGTGTTGCTTACTTTTTTTTTTTTACACCAAAATATATTTCTACCGGGACAAAAATGATTTCCTAATAATTTCCTGAAGTTAGTTTCTCAGCCCTGTGTGCACGTATGATGCTGAAGCTATTACGGAGCATTTCACATTACGCCCTGATTATTTAGGGTGTTCTCAGAATGGCAGTGAGCTTTTTTTTTTTTACACTGACTGTATTCATCCATTTATAGATGGGTACATTACTTGACAACTATATCTATCTGGGTGTTAGCTGTGGCGTGTGTAGACTACATGACCGTGAATGGGAGAGAGAGATACGATAGGCAGTGTTAATGAAGATTTGCGGTATATACTGAGGTGGGTAACCGATGAGGATATAAAAAGGGTATCTGGGAATGGCGCCGTTGAGCAGGTTTGACCGATGTTCACCTCGCCCCCACAGAGAGGAGACACGGCCCAGTCAGCAAGCCCGCCCTGGCCAGCACGTCGTCCTCCGCCTACCCGGTGCCCACGCTGTCGTCCAGGGGCAAGGGCAGCATCGGCGGGAACTCCGGGCCCGGGGGCGGCGGAGTGGGTCGCTCCGCCACCGGGAACGGCGCGTCCTCCAACTCCAAAATCCTGAAACCCAAAGAGAAGCTGCCCGTTCACGGAAGGCCCCAGTTCCCCATCAAGGTGCCTCACAACAAAATGTAAGTGAACGACGGGTTCACCCGGCGTTATTGTGTCGCTTTTGCTCCAGCTATGCTTTCTCTGCAACCTCTCTACTGGAACTCTGTGAGCTCCGCAGTCGGTCTTTGTCCCTGCCTGTCTTTTGAGGCTTCTTGATTTTACACAGTTCCTGTTGAGTTTAGAAGTCTTTGTGACTGTTCTCTTGTCTGCGGTAGATTTGATGATTAATTTTCAGCCGGGTGAAAAGTCCCACGAACATAATTATCTCCCCGGTGCTGAAGGATTAGTCATACAGAGACGGGTGTCTTTTGCTTTCTCTCGTCAGGGAGAAACGTGTGTCTTTGCTCTCTCTCGTCACGCAGGGACGTGTCTTTGCTATGTCTCATCGTGAAGGAACGTGTCTTTGGCTATAATTACACTAGTCACTTCAATGCGACTTCTAAAATCCGATGACGCAAGGCTGCATTAAGTGACAGGTCTGGACGCACGCAAATCGGATTTCGTTCGCGCTGGGATCGGATCTGCCAAACCACTTGGTGAGATGCCCGAGCTCACTTTGTGATCGGGATTTCTTGTAGCCTGGATGTGATGACATCTCGAAACACATTCCCTGTAAAAACGTCAATAATCACGCGTATGTTTTACTCAAGTTTTCTCACTCTGAGCTTTTGTACACTTTGGGAATGGAGTAGATGGCATCAGACACCTCATGGACTATATATGTCCCTCTGATGCTTTGCTCACCCCAAACAAATGAGCAATGTCACGGTAGCAGGACCCTGTGGCAAACCACCACAGCGCAATAGCCACTGTGCACAGATACGGGCACCCGGAGAGGAGTATGCTGACGGTCAAGACAAGGCTGCAGCTGTTCACAAATGTAATTTAAGGTGTGCTTTCCATATGCAAATTGAGAACCCAGTCGGAATGCACCAGAATCGTAATACTTGCATTAGTACCCTCCGCTGCGGCCTCCTCATCAGTGTACGCCTAGTGCAGGTCCTACCTCGACCACACAATCTGAACAAATAAGCACAACCTCACTGCGCACCGTTTTACAGGAATGTCGTTTCCCGTCGTTCTATTTAATATTTAAATATTGCGCGGGATCATGAAATCCAAACTGCAATGTGATCACAGAGCTCACATTGAACTGTCAAACGTGGACATGACTCAAATCTGAGGTTGGAATTCCGATTCCAGAAGTCGCGTGAAGTGACTAGTGTAACCGTATCCTTTGCTCTCCAGTAATGGAGAGAGGTGTCTTTGCTCTCATCACAAAGAAATGCAGACGTGTCTTTGCTTTCTCTTGTGGCGGAGATGCGTTGGCTCTTTCGCTGCGCCTTTGCTCTCTGTACGGAGGCGCCCGCGTGTTCTCAGTCTCATGTCCCTCCCTGCAGCTTGACTCCTGCTGTCAACGTGGAGAAGATGCCCCTGAGGGTGGACGCATCGGCCAAGCTGGTCCACGTCCCCACGTCCACCACCACTGTGAGCTCGCCCATGAAGCCCGGCCTTAACTGTCCCTCCATACCAAAGGTGCCCCTGCTGGCCCCGGGACAGATCCCCAACGGGAAAAGCCTCCCATCCCTGGACAAGAAGCAGGACGACAACGCCAGTACCAAGAGACAACTGCACAAGAGACCCTCTGGTGAGTGACCCCTGTCCAAATCAGACTGCCTCAGCCCAGCAACAGGTACACACTCGGAAGATCGTCTGTTAAAGAGGGGCTTCAGAGTCCTGGCCCATCCTGGCCTTTCCAAGGATGTGTGTCTGAATCCAGACTTTCCACCCTCGTGTTCCATTCCATTTCGATTTATATCCAGTTTTAGTTGTTTGAAAGCAACAGAATGGACAACACACTGGTTATAGCAAGGGGATCAAACTCCAGTCCTGAAGGGTTGCAGTTTCTGCTGGTTTTTGTGGTTTCCTTTCAATCACCACTGCAGCCAATTTAGGCCTATGCAGACTCTTTAGCCAATAAATGACTTAAATTAAGCACTTAAGTGCAGGGACACACTAAGCACCAGCAGTCACAGCAGCCCTCCAGGATTTGAGTTTTGAGATCCCTGGGTTATAGACTATACTACAAATGTGGTTACTTGAATACATTTATATTCTTCATAAAGTTATATTTGCATTTGCTGTGAAGCTTTGATTTCTTTATGCATTAGAGTAAGATGTTGAGTAGAAGTATTTCTAAGACTCTTGCATTGCATTACATGCCTATATTGTTATTTCCATAGAGAATCGTCTTCTTGCATTATGACCGAACAAAGCAGGTTGTTAAACTAGCTCGGTTTTTGTCGGTGTCTTTAAGGTGATTACGTTGTTGCCTTATTACTAACAGAGCGGGAGTTCAATCCTGATATCCACTGTGGGGTCGTGGACCTGACAGCGCGGAAGCCATGCACACGGTCTCTCACGTGCAAGGTAGGCTCAGCTGCTTCACTTTTTCGGCTCTGCTTACTGCTTTCCCCAGTCTGGTAGGGGGTGTTGGCTTATAAGGCGAAGGACATTCATTGCTGAGAAAAAAATTTTCACTCCCATATTTCCCTTGGAAATTTTTTTACTATCTACCCTATATTGTTACCACTACACATATGACCGGTTTTCTGTTTTACTGAGCAGTTGTTGGGAAATGACGAATAGATTTTTACCAATGTTTTGTTAATGTACAATGCCAGACTCAGTAATTAGTGCCTTTATAAGCATGTGTTAAGAGTCCTATTGACCACAATGCTTTGTGAATACTGAACAGTTGTTTCCTCCTAATACACATGTCATGAGCCAGCAGAGGGTGATGCTGGGTCAGAGGAGTGAATGTCATGAATAATTCTGAATAACGCTCGATACTCTTCTCCTCAGAAGAGTATCGGAATAACGATCGATACTCTTTTCCTCAGACACATTCCTTAAGCCGACGGGGGGAGGGGGGGGGTGATGTTGGGTCAGTAGAGTGAATATTGAATGCTACGGGTAGCTCTGTCTGTGTGAATAATGCCTGATAATGTTTTCCTCAGACACATTCCTTAAGCCAGCGGAGGGCAGTGTTGGGTCGCAGGAAGCGCTTTGACACTCTATTGGCGGAGCATAAGAGCAAAGCCAGGGACAAGGAGCTGCTGCGTAGCTCGGAGCACCCCCAGCTGACCCCCGCTCTCAGGGACCCTCACCCGTCCCCCTCCCGCCTCATGCAGGACCCCCACCAGGTCCCACACAGCAACAGCACCGCTGCCGACAGCAAGCCTTCAGCGCCCAGCAAACCCAAACCTCACAATCTTGCTCTTCCACGGTGAGTGACCTCGCCATCTCTGTCCTAAGTCCGGAACTGCCCGTGGTAACACCGACGTGACTTTTGGAGATATCCCGCGTTTCGTTGCAAAAGGATCTTGCTGCAGTATTTCCCCATTTGAGAGCCGTCATCTCACGTTGCCTTGTTCAAGAGGCAGTTAAGACTTGTGTAGCAGTCGAAGAGATGTTTAATACTGAAGAGATGTTTAGTTTGGCTGCAGTCTTCTGAAATGATACACTTGATAAATTGAACCTCCCTTCAGAGAAATAATTCTCTAGGTGATATCAAACCTGCTGGGACTACTTCCATGGCTCTTCACATTTGACAAGGACAGCAAACTCACGCACGCTACTTTTTGGCGGTTCTGTATGCAGAGATGTTAGAGAAGGAACATGGAGCAAGGTGGTGGGATCACATGACGAAGATGTGACCACCTTGCTTCTTGTACTGCTGTTTTTCACAGTGAAATACAGACACAGCTAATGTATTCATTAGCAGTGCCCTGCATGTGAAATTACCATGCTTCAATTAATACTCTCTAAAACTGGAGCAGGGCGGTGGGACGGTATTGAAAAACTAACGTGTGTGTGTGTGAATGTACAGACTGAACAGTAGTTCCTCGCATCCCAGTGGAAACCCCCAGGGAGACCCCGCCCTGTTCCATGACCTGTCCCACCACGCCACGCCCGCCGCGGACGGGCCGTCCCGGCTGTCCAGCGACGAGGGGGAGAACGAGGAGAAGGAGGAGTGCACGGACAAACTGGACTGCCACTATTCGGGCCATCACCCTCGACCCGCGGCTGTGAGTGCGCACCTTCCCCCCCGACATCCCGCTCACACCCGTCTGTGGGGGAGCTTCACTCCTCCAGCACTCTGCTCCATTTTAATCTCCTTTATTCTGGATGGTGGGGTTATTCTAGGAAATCTTTCTGTATTGTTTTATTATTTATTTTTTTGCTTGTTGAATTGTCAGTTGAAAACTAGTCTCTGTTTTACTCTATGGACAGTTTTAAACTTTGTTAACAAACTGAGCAAAGCCAGGGACAAGGTTAATATTGTGTATCATCAAGTTCATGTAAATCAATTTGGTCTTCTCTGTGAAGCGGTTCCGTTAACTGGTGCACGAAAAAGCCCGTTGTTCTGTTTTTAAATGATTGAACCCGGGTTTCCTGGCAGTGTCCTTATTACCTGTGACGAGCACGGGTAATTCTGAAGGATGGCCGAGCTTCTGAAAGATGTCCGAGCTGCTGAAAATGTCTGCGGTTATAAATTGCTGCTCTCGGCTGTGATGTTGCCATTTTGAACCCGTTTTTTTTTAATGGAAAACGTACCGCAAATATTTGAGATTTTAGCAGTGAAAACTGCTTTCGTTGTTGGATGTGTAAATTTTAAGGTGATGGCACGCTAAGTTGTTGCCTGGAACAGTACTACTCAAACTGCAGAAGATAAGTCCCCAAACACAACGGTAGAGATTGCAGCGCTGTTGAGTAAATGTCCGGGCAGCTCCGCTACTGCCTGCGCTTACCAGGAGAGCAGGTCGGGCCCTTTTGTCCAGACATTGCGGATTTGAGCCAGGGCTCTCAGCAACCGACTACAACTAGAAATCCGCATACGCGAAACACATCTGGCTTTCGCTCCAGGGTCATGGTGGGTTTCATTCAGCCAGGGTTCCTCTGGTTGCCACTACATGACCCAAAGCCATAAGAGATGTAGACCCTGGTTGGTGGGTGAAAGCATTGCACGCACTGCAGCTGTGGCACTTATGCACAGGTGACCATGTAAGTGGCATAGCTTTGACTCGAGGCACAATTGTGGCAAGTCCAAATTGGGTTCGAAATTTAAGGAATTGGCAAGATGTGTGGCGCAATCGGTAGGGCAGCCAGCTGTCAGCCATATGATTCCACGCAGGCAGGGGTCTGGAGTCCACCACGGCACTCACCTGGGGTGCCTGAATAAAGCAAAAGGTGGTGGTGGTGGTGGTCTGATTAAGATTAAACTTAGCATACACAGGAGGGACATTTATAGGCCTTTTATTTTTCTCCTGCAGAATACTGCTTCACTAGTGTCACCCTCAGACTGTGGAGTGAGCCTCTGGCTCTCCAGGCTACGGTCTTCAGCAATGCATCTGATTGAGCCAGCGGAGTGTGCTTACCTGCAGATGATACCATACTTGAGCTGCACCAGGAAGTCAGACTGCTGCAGTGGAGATCCAGACATTCATTTTTTATTTTTTTTTCCTGTGCAGATTTGCTCGTTCGGGAGTCGACAGTTTGGGAGAAGCTGCTATGCGTTCGACCGACGTTGGGATCGAATTCGTTGTGTGCTCAATGCCATGGTGGACAAGCACGTCAATGCCCAGATGTGGAAGTAAGTAGCTGCTTTGTTTTTTTTGACTCCATGTATTCTTGTCCTCACAGAGGTACTCAGGTCAGTGTTTGTAGTCCATTTACAATAGGACCTCTGCTTTTCGACTTGCTTATTTCACCACAACCGATCGTTTCATAACTGCTCAGGGAGGTCCACCAAGTCAAATGGTGAGAGGATGTAATCTCCCGGCTTTGCTTTTCCAGGAAAATTCCCCCGGCCTCAGAGATCTCCTCCTCCAATGCGCCTCACAAGACAAGCACAAACTCCCTGCCTGCATCCCACACCAATGCCAATGCCACGGGGTTCCTCAGCCCTACCTCGGCTGTCTCCTCACCCTCCTACACGCAGTCCCTGTCGTACGGGACGACGCTGAACGCCCGCGCCTCGTCGCTGAGCCCCGCCAACCACCCGGCCTACAACGCACTGTCCAGACAAGTGTCTTCGTCGCCCCAGATGCCTTCGGGACACTCGGCCGTCCCCTCCCCCCTTTCCAGCAGAGGCCCTAAGGCCCGACCCAGCAGCAAGCCCTTCAGATCCCGTGAGACCCCCGGCCCCATCGCCATCGCCAACTCCAACAGCAGCAGCAGCAGCGGCGGTAGTGGTGGCAGCAGCATCAGCGCGGGAAAGAAGAGGAAGAACAGCTCACCGCTGCCCACCCACGCCCCCTACTCTGCCGAGTCATCCTCGTCCTCCTCGTCTTTGTCCTTCAAAAGAAACTGTGCGGTGAACTCGGGCGGCTCAGGGAGCGCGTTCCACCCGTCGCTCACGGCCTCCTCCTCGTCCTCCTCATCTCACGGCGGCGTCCACAGCGTGGGGCTCAACTGCGGCCCCGGCAGGTCGAACTCTCTCAGCCTCAAGCAGGACCAATCAGGGAGGGGCCCCCCGTGTGGGACCCCGGCGGAGTCCATCAAGCGCATGAGCGTGGTGATGAACAGCAGCGACTCCACGCTGTCCCTGGGGCCCTTCGTGCACCACGTTGCCGAGCAGCCCGGCTTTTCGCACGGCCACGGCCACGCCCCACTGGATGGCCGCCTGGAGGGCAAGAGGCGCAAGGCCTCCCCCGGGTCCAGTGGCATCAACAGCAGCGGCGCCGGAGGAGGGGGCGGCCCGGGACCCGGTCGGCCCAAAATGGCGAGGCCGCCCGTCGTCAACAACATCCACGGCAAACACGGCCGGGCCATCCCAGGGACGCAAGGACTTCCCAACAACTCGCTCATACAACAGGTGGGCTGCGCCGGTCCTCAGACCCTCACGGCTACGCGGTGAGAAACGGCACTCGGATCCTCGGGGCTGTGGTGCATCTCACTGCGTCTTGTTCACCGTGTGCTTTATTGGTCTGCCTTCTAATGGCCAGTCCGGCCTATGTTTGCGTAAATGGTTTTCGAAAGTTTACACCCACCCCAAGACTACAGGGCAATCCAGAGAACCCAGATGATATAGAAATGATACATGGTCATGTTTCAAAGTTTTACAAATTTTTATGATGCAGTTATGTTTTGTAAGGTGTCTAAATATGTCTTAAATTAATTACTCATAGAAATGCATTGGTTTGCCTGAACATGCATCGCAGTGATTGAACGAGGAACAGAGTTTATGCTGTGACAGTTTATAGCTATTGCGCTTCATCAGGATGGTTAATTGGCAGAGCCATACGTGGCTGTTGGATGAAGAACGGCACAAGGGCTAACGGTAAAGCAAGGTCACTTAAAGTTCTGTTTGAGATCTTTATTAAACAAAACGCATTCTTGTTTTCCGTCTCTTGCAGCCAAAGGCACGTCCCTGACAGTTGCATGGCCCTCTCTGCACAGAACCGGACAATGTAAGCAGAACGGTGCCGGTCGTGGTACTCTGAACTGCACGAGGCCTTTTGTGTTAATCTCAGCTTCCCAAGATCCTCAGGGGTGGAGATCCCACCGGACAGTCGGTGAAATGGCGGAAATTCCCCCAAAGCCGTGCCGCAACAGGGGGACTCCGTGCGGACGGGACGGGACGGGGGTGGGGCGGGGTGGGAGTTGACGCTCCTATCAGTGTTAGTGGACCGCCGGTCTGTGAGGTCTTCCCATGGAGGACTGCTCAGTGACCTCACACAACGTTCTATGGTACAGATAAGGGCTGGTTATTGCAGCGTCGCACTCGCATCCAGATGTCGCGCTGGGGGAAAATTACTTAAGTTATTGCTGTCGGTGAAACGCGTAGGTTTCTACCAGTCTCTTTGTAGTATGGATGCAAGTGCACATTGCGTGTGTTCGTCAGGTCAGATTCTGCTAAACTACTGGGGGGGGGGGGAAACGTATGTTAGTGGTAAGAAACTTGTCAGGAGTTCCCATGCTTGATACACAATCACAGTGACTTTTTTTTATTTATTTTTTTTAAACTCAACTTTTTTTTTTTTCATAACATGGGCACAGATCCTGTTTGTCCAAGATCGCCAAGCTGTTTAGATTCAGTTTATTGGGAGGTTGTGAAAGATTCCGCTTAGTTTAGCTATGTCAGATGGGTGCCTGAGTAAGCAGAAACTTGCCTGGGATCCATGCTGTTGGCAGCATAGGGAATAGTCCTTTAAATCTCAAGATCCATCAAACATGGTCCCTGGTGATTCCTCAAACGTGGGCTTATGCAAGGAGAGAAATTGGAAGCTATCACTGGCACTCGCATTTCCTCTTAGTATGAATGCAATTTAGACCTGCTTCATGGTTTGGTGAGTAGTGTGTTAATTCCTGTGAAGACCAAATCTTAACTGCTGAAATTATCACAGAACAATGTTTGTGGCAGAATGAATCCTTTCCTTCAGAAGCTTAAAGGACAAGTCTAGTTAAAATGAGTATTCTGATATGTTGGTAAACGCGTGTGTTTGGACGTATATTGTGCTAGTACAAATTGGTCAATCTAGGAGCAACGTTTTTCTTTTCCTGCTGAAATGGGGCCTGATCAAGTGTCCATAAACCAGTGTTTGGATAGACTTCTGAGTGCTTATATGAAGGAATTGTCTGTGGGAACAATTTTCTATTGGAAATGACTAACTTTGCCAATTGTGTTATGGACACTGGGAAGCAGGCATTCTTGATGCACCATGGGCAGGGGCTAGGTTCTGGAGTTTGCATGTGGCTTTGAAGCTGGACCTTAATTATTAGATACATGTTATAAAATAGTTATATGATGGATTTTAACTGGACTTGACCTTTAATTCATTAGTTTTGGTGAAAGTACTTTTACTTGGATAAAGAAGCAAACACATTGCACTTTGATAATTAGCACAAACACACTAATCATGTTACGAGAGAATAGAATAACTGGAATAAAATAACTCCCATTTCCTTGAATGATATGTTCATACGTCTTCCCTCTTGTGCGTATTTAGGTCATGAATTACTGGATGGGATTTCATTTCATTTTTCTTTAACAAGCATTTTATTAATGAAAAATCAGAACCCACTAACTACAAGAGACTCCCTACTGTGAATGGTACTGACCAAACAGAAAGCCACTATTTATAAGTAGATTATGCAATTATTATTTTTTTTCTCTCCATTTTTCCCTCTAACTGGCCAAAAGTGGTTGGTATTTTATAGGCAATGCCCCATGCCTTTAGTCCAACATCACTACAGTTACCCTACACAACTGGGTAAACTTGGCTATACTATACTTCCACTTTCCAGTGACATTTATTCACATTAAAAATCCTGGATCTGAAAGCCAACGAGATAGAAATTTTGGTCTTGAATTTCTATAGGTTCCTCATTACCCATGTTTTTTGCTTGACTGGATTTTTCCCGAACACAATTTGAGAGAAATATTTTTGGGGTAAACTGTTTTAAGAAGTCGCTTGGGTGAGGCATTTTCACACTATGGCTATTATCTATTGTACCATTGTAACTCCTGTAGATCTCTTAACCCTATTGATGTCACTCAGCAAAACGTAGCTGTAGAGCGGAGTCAATTTTGTATCTATTATTTTAGCTTTCTTGTATGTATTATACAGGTATTGGAAGTATCCCGATTTCAGAATACATATTTTGTTAAAACAAATTGTACATATTTAAATATGTATTTTTGCACAGGCATTTTTTCTTACACAATTTTGGTACAATTGAGATCATCATTATTTATTTATTTAGTAAATGAATAACAAGTTAAGACTTATTATTTGAAGTGGTTCACTGCCAAGCCAATAACGCAATATGCCTATAACAAAACACATAGGACATCTTAAAACACACACTTGGATCCTCGAGAGGTGAAAGTGTTGTCACTGAAGTGCAGCTTATGGGATAGCAAATGCATTTTAATTGTGGAAGGTCTTTTTACCATGTTCGCATGTTGCTTCTGATACACTGAAACAGTCGATCCAATGTGACCAACTCAGCCTCTGGAATGTCCTACTCGTAAGATATGTCGTCCAATTTCATTTCTAATAATTAGGAGGAATTGTATGGGTGGTGACTTAAAATGTATTTTTTGGCAACACTTTCCCTTTAAGGTCTTGGGAGTAGGGCAATTATTACAAGACGGAAGAAAAAAAAATAACACAAATACCTTGCAGCTGCTTGAATTGTCGTTGCCAAAATTTTAAATTTGAAACACTGCTTTTAACCGAGTATTTAATTTGCAGCTTTTAGAAAATTATGAAAAAAGTGCCTGAATTAGTTACACACTATGACTGTTTAAGGACCGCTGTTGTTTTATTGTTTTACGTGACTTGAATGTTTAAAATGGATTAGGAGCTTGCTTTTTTTTTTTTACACTTGCAGTTGGGTCCTAGATTGTGGTAAAAATCTTGATTCAATGTTGGCTAGCTTAAATTACAGGCGCTTGTTGTACAGACCTGATCAATTTTGAGAAACTTGGCTAATTTTTTTCATTTCTACTGTTAAACCTTATCGATTTTGACTACTTTTGAACTGTAATCCAGGTTTCTTCCCAAATTGGTATGCGTTACCCGAGTGTTTAAAGGTTCACTGGTCTGTCGATTAGAACAAAATATTCGTAGAGAACAATGTGAAGGCATTTAGTTTTCCCTTGACATTCAAACTCCTGCGGAAATTCCGCTTGTTTCCACATACAACTATACAAAGATACTGTTTAAGCACTACAGATGTGTAATGTGAATTTGAGACAGAAAGCAGCTTGCCTATGGGGAATGGTTATACATGCAAACTCCTTTGTAAAAGCGTGTATAGTTTTTTTTTTTTTTTTGTATACATAATCAAATGCATTTGATCAGCTGGACTTTTTGTTGGCTGCTATGTAATTCATGAACAAATGTAGTAGGACATTAGGAGATTTACTTAATATTTAAAGAAAAAGATTGTATAGTCTATTTGTTTTGTAACAGGTTTCTGTAAATAAAAATAATTTATACAGTTATTTATACGAAAACCTGCCTTGGCTTCTTCTCTGTAAGGCTGCTTTTCAGTTCAAACTTGGTCCTCACCATTTTGGTGACTAATGCTGGCATGTCACCTTTTAAAATTTGAATTATTCCATAAAAGAAAGCAAACGCTCATCATATTGAAGAACTTACCTGCCTGCATCCCACACCAATGCCAATGGGTTCCTCAGCCCTACCTCGGCTGTCTCCTCGCCCTCCTACACGCAGTCCCTGTCGTACGGGACGACGCTGAACGCCCGCGCCTCGTCGCTGAGCCCCGCCAACCACCCGGCCTACAACGCACTGTCCAGACAAGTGTCTTCGTCGCCCCAGATGCCTTCGGGACACTCGGCCGTCCCCTCCCCCCTTTCCAGCAGAGGCCCTAAGGCCCGGCCCAGCAGCAAGCCCTTCAGATCCCGTGAGACCCCCGGCCCCATCGCCAACTCCAACTCCAACAGCAGCAGCAGCAGCGGCGGTAGTGGTGGCAGCAGCATCAGCGCGGGAAAGAAGAGGAAGAACAGCTCACCGCTGCCCACCCACGCCCCCTACTCTGCCGAGTCATCCTCATCCTCCTCCTCCTCAAGTGTTTACCAGCATTTACAATGTCAGACCTCAGCATATCACGGTATACTCAAAACTATATTGAAGAAAAATTACTGGTATTTCAGACATACATGATATTGCCCACCACTACAATCAGAGGTTCCTCTTGGCAGTCTGATTTTCATCGAAGTTCGCACAGGATTTCCAGGAAAAAATATTAGCCTTAAAATAATTCTGTGAAATGGACACAGTGTTTGACGTGTTCTTGGCTTTTAAAGTTCACCATTAGCCTTCCCCCAACAGGGCATTACATCGATTAATAATCTACAAAAAAGGCAGACACTTTCTGTGAAATGAACATTTATTATATACATATAAATGCTTAATCGGGGGGAGAGTACATTTTCAGACAAACTAACATAACATTTCACTCTTTCACATCTCAAAGGATGATGAGGTTTTGATCACATGTTGATAACCCTGGACAGTTTCTGGACCCTGTTCAGGAGCAGATCTCCTTTCTTTATAGTTTCCTGGTACTGCCAATTCTTACTGTCAGGCCTGATGATAAAGGAGGGAGGGGGAAAAAAAATAAAAATTGGTACACAAACCTGAGCTTGACATGGCCAACTCACAGCCAGCACGTTTCAACAGAAAATGTTTTGTTACAGATCTGCCTTCACTACCAAACACGGAACAGCCACAACATTAAAACCACTGACAGGTGAAGTGAATAACATTGATTATCTCATTGTTATTTTGGTACTGTACTCTAGCACTGAGTTTGAAAGGATACAATGACAATGAGGTTAAAGTGCAGACTGTCAGCTTTAATTTGAGGGTATTTTCATCCAATTTTCATCGGATGAACCGCTTAGAAATGATAGAACCTTTTGTACATAGTCCCCCCAATTTTTAGGCATCAAAAAATATTCGACAATTTAACAATGTAGAATTAAGTAATCATTTGATCGCATATCCTTTGCATGCCATGATTTCCTGATGTCTGTGACCCAACAACATCAAAAGACACTTGATATCTTATTTTCTGGTACTCTTACAAGCAATACTATAACGTCTCTGCATTTGAATGGATCTCTATGGGAATTGGGGGGTGGGACTAGATTTAGCTGTAAATTATGCTGGAACAGTATGGAATACATGGTTGGTAAAATGGCTGTAAGTCATCAAGGGTCTGAGGTATCAAACGAGCCTCAAATCACTCTGTTGCCAGATATGCAGTATATATGGATGGATCACTTTAAGGGTTGTTTCTCCTGACAAATTTTCCTATTAAACTATGTAAAAATAAGTCGGGAGAAGAAACCCTTCAAGTTATCCATCCATACCTACTGCATATCTGGCAGCAGAGTGATGGTTTAAGGCTGGTTTAATACGTCAGACCCATTTAGCCAACCATGTGTTCCAGTGTAATTTACAGCTAAATCTAGTCCCACCCCCCAATTCCCATAGAGATACATTCAAATGCAGAGGTTATAGTATCGCTTGTAGGAGTACCAGAAAATAAGATATCAAGAGTCTTTTAATATTGTTGGGTCACAGACATCAGGAAGTCATGGCATGCAAAGGATATGCGACCAAATATTAAAAATTATTACTTTATTCTACATTATGTTAAGCTGTCCAATATTTCTTGATGCCCAAAAATGGAGGGACTATGTGCAAAAGGTTCTATAATTTCTAAACGATTCATCCGATATGGATGAAAATACCCTCAAATTAAAGCTGACAGCCTAAATGGCTCAGTCATCAAGGGTCTGACGTATCAAACAAGCCTTAAACTATCACCCTGCTGCCAGAAATCGTCGTCGTGGCTATCCCTCGAGGTCGAGGATGATGGTCTATGTTCCGTTGGTCTGCTTGTGGACTCTCAGGTGACTTATGAGTCCAATCCTAGTTTATAATCCTAGTTTATGCCAGAAATACAGTAGATATGGATGGATAACTTGGAAGGGTTTCTTCTTCTGATTTATTTTTCCATAGAGTTCAATAGGAAAATTTGTCAGGAGAAGAAACCCTTAAAGTGATCCATACATAGCTACTGCATATCTGGCAGCAGAGTGATGGTTTGAGGCCCGTTTGATACCTCAGACCCTTGATGACTTACAGCCATTACGCCAACCAACCTTACAGACACCTTGGCTTTCAGGCAGAGCAGGCTTAACACATTCACTCGTAATGTGTGCTATACTACGCAGTCAAATTCTGGCCGACGCGAAACCACACCAGGCACACACACATGCCACGACATGAGACCTGGGCTGGACACGTCTGTGCGTTCAAAATCCTTAATGTAAATGCATGCACTTTTAGCCAAATATCCCTGATAGCTACAGAAAGCAGACATCACATCCTCTGGAACACCTCGACACTCGATTATACTGAACCTGTTTGTTTCCACGATCTCGTTCACTTTATCGATCTTGCAGTGCAGACGTCCAGCTGCAATGAATCGTGAGAGTTCCCTAAAAGACAAAAAATGTTAATTCATTAAATCTTTGACCCTTGATTTCTGTCACTCCTAACTCCAAAAGAAATTTATTAAAAACTTTTTTTTTTTTTAACCTCTTAATACCAAGGGCAAAATATACCAATTCTCGCCTGTTTTTACTAGTGACAAACAAAGCTGTTTATCTCAAACTGTAAAGGCTACAAATATGGTTCATAGCTTTTATTAAAACAGAGAACTGCACTATTATGACTAAGCAGTCATAATTCATATACATACACTTTTTGCTACTTAATTACAACAATTTATGTACAGAAATTGTGAAAACTAAAAAACGGGTACCTACATTCACATTTCTGATTTACCTGATGAGCTACAAGAGCTATGGAGGAAATAACTCCTCTTTGTGATTCCTCAATATGCTGCCAATCTCTGCTAAGAATATGGTGTCAATATCTCAAACCATTCAAATTCTACAGAGCTTTTTTTCAGGTGAACCATTTCGGTTACCAAAGTTGGCACAAATTGTGCAAAATGGCAAGGTTCCAGAAAAGTCTCAATATGATTAAGTTTTACAATAAAATTTCATAATTGGCAATAAAAATTCACTTTTAGATGTGTTTTTGGTGTGTTTCATATTACACAACTAACTAGCCTACCAGTGGTCCCCAAAAAGCTCTCCAAACCCATGTAGCAGCACAGTGAATCTTGTATTCCACCAGAGCCCCATTAGCCAGAAATGAGCCCAACTATATTTAAACGGGATCAAATCTACACCACTTTCCTACATAAAATAAACCCCTGCATAATAATCAACAAGAAACTCATCCTCATGTTATCTCTCCCTCATGTTACGTCATGCATAAATTGCTCATTTGTTTACCTGCACAGCCTGCTCTACTGCATACAGAATTTACTAATGTGGAACAATAACTTCTAAACAAACTTCAGACGCCATGTCATTCAAAAGAAACTCGGAACAGCTCGTCTCAGACACAAATAGATAGCCAGCTGCTATGTGTAATTTTGCTGGCTAGCTTTCCATTGTTACAATATAGTAATGTTAGCTATATTAATTTAATTCAGAGGGATTCGTTTTATACATAACAGTGAATTCGCACTGGTATACCGGCAAAAAAAAATATGTTGCCTGCCCTTACCACTCAGCATCACAGAGACAACATCGCAAAAACATCTTCGGGCTAGGACCTGCTGCACGGAGAAACGCCTGAATAACCTAGACATAACTAACCAAAAACTGTATGAAAGAGACTGTAAAGTAAAAAGACGAACAGCCGCCGTTACCTAATGAATTATACTTTTCTAACCGGAATGCAGGTAGCTGCTACAAGCTAAAAACACTCTGCGCCATCTTGGTAGGAACTTTACGCTTAGACGCCTCCGCCACTTACGCACAATTGATCCTATGTGACAACCTAACACATTGTGTTGAATGAGGGCTTGTCTGAAAGATAAGAGTCTTCGCTATTGGCTGGAATATTTGACAGACAGTTTAAAAACCCAATGGAAAGCAAACAACACTTGGAGTGAAGGCGGGTCGATGCAAGTTTTTTCCACTTCAGATAGGCCTATTGTGCCATCAGTCAAAGAAATACACCCAATTGACGACGGTTTTGCTGTGCAATAAAGTACAAAACCACTTTGGCTAAAATATACTAAGCCACGGGATTGGTACTCCAGAAACTGGCTGAGTTTCACAACGCCAAACTGAACACAGCCGAACTTCTCATAATGAAGTGCAGAAAAGCACAAGTCGGTTTAAAATGTGAAAAAAATCATGTACAGCCGTATGAAAGTTTTTAAGTATTTTTTCTTGAAGTCTAAAGGTATAATGATTTTTCAAACCAAAGTTTTGTGAAATACAATTAGGCAGAACAGTTTACCAGCACACTGTATATGGTGTGACATCAAGCTGCAATACATGTTTGCGAATTAGGTCGTTTTTTCCCCAACGTAATTTACAAAGTTTTAACTCGACATTTTGGGCTTAAAAACCACTTTCCCAGAAGGAATGGATATATCTTAAGGATATTTAATCAAAATATTGAGGTGAGCAGTTTATTATATATTATTAAATTAATGAAATGTATAATTTAATAATTTCCGTCACGCCCGCGTTACCGCTAGGGGGCGTTTGGCATTAAGAGGTTAAACCAGCAAGTCTATCCCCGTTGAACTCGACGGCACTCCAGCTCACTTGGAGACAGGTTGTTATCGGGATAGAACACTGTCAGAGGCTCCGAGTGTGTTAAATCATCCTTTTTTAATGAAAGGGAAGCAGCAAACCTGCAGACACCGGCCCTCCAAGACCTCAGTCCGACACCCCTGCGCTACGCGGACGTAGCATAACACTCGCGCGGAAAAGGGGCACTCACTGGTCAATGAACTCTGTGCTGACGCCGAAGGCCTCGGCCATGTAGCCTAGGGTCAGCGAGCGGTAGGACTCCAGCAGCTGGCTGTAGGCCAGGATGCGCATCTCACGCACGTAGTAGCGGTAGTGGGGAGCGAAGAGCCAGTCCTTCTTCATCTCCTGCTCTACAGCGGCTGCGAGAGAGGAGCGCTTATGTGAATGGAAGACATCGTCTGGAATTGTGTTTTGAGCACACACACACACACACACACACACACACACACACACACACACACACACACACACACACACACACACACACACACACACACACACACACACACACACACACACACACACACACACACACACACACACACAGTGAAAATACACTAAAAACAGACTTAAGGGAGCAATGACTCACCCAGAGACTGGAAGAATACAGAGTAGCGGCACTCGTACAGTGAGAACAGGTACTGGCGTACAGTGGGCAGGCCGTGCAGCACCTCCAGAATCTCTGCCCCTTTGATCACCTGCCGTTACAAGCGGAAACGGGGAGACGACGCAGGCGTTAGCGATAAAACCCAGCCGCTACGACGGCTTCCCAAACACAACTTTTCAGACACCGTAGGCGAGCGGCCGGTCCAATTTAAACCCGACCCATATCGGACACACACGCCGGGCTGCGCGACGGCCGGCGGACGGACGGCCGGGTTGTCCGAACGCCCCCGGCTCACCTTTTCCCTGAGGTCAGGCCGCTTCAGCGCGATCATGCTGACGTACACCGTGTACGTGACGAACGTCTTGTAGTCCATGAGCTCGTAGGAGGTGAAGGTGGACACCGTGTCCAGGAAGAGCTCAGCTGCCTGTCTGAAGTCTCGAATGGCCACGCAGTAGAGTCCCTGGTACACTTTGAGACGATTCCTTCGGTCCCAGTCCCCACCTTCTTCGATGAGGCTGCGGGGAGACAGATTACCAGCGTTTGTGAACCACGGCCACTTAAAATAAGTCATCCACAGTACATCGCAAACGGACATAAAACAAGCGCGGCAGAGAAAAGAAATCAGCAAATTAAGTAGCAGTTACAAGAATACTTGGTGTATAACTATTTATATAACCATGGGAAATTTCACTCTGATAAAAACACAGGGATTTAAGCCAAGGAAAGTAGCCTACTCAGGGTGACTTGAAACTCCCTGCTGCCTGGAAAACCTCACATTACACTCTTATTACAATACAATCCACCAGCAAGGCCATTATTCAGTGCTGAACCTGAATAACATTTGTGACTTTGCAAAGAAACTAAGGCATTAAAAGCGCCATTGTTTCATTTACCTTTTTGCTTTTTCAGTGTTCCGTGTTATAAGGTCACTATCCATGTAAAACAACCCAATCCTAAGCAGATAGAACACTATATCTAGTCGATGTCCCAGGGCAACAGTCTTGTCATAGGTTTTTCTGAAAGCGGTTAAGGCTCCTTCCTATACACCAGGCAACACAGAAAAAAATTATGGGTTTAGCACAATTTAAGATCACATCGACATTAAATAAATTACATTAAAGTGAGTTTGCTTTTGTGTTATGCATCACCCGCTTGAAAAGTTACAAAGATAATACACCCAGTGGCCACTATTAGGTACACCTGCTTGTTAACACAAATAGCCTGCTCCTCCAAAGAGGCTCCATATGAAGCATGGAGAAAAGGCGAAGCGCTTTAGTTGTTGTTCGACCAAACATTGGAATGGGTGATCTAAGCGTGCTCCAAGCGTCATTAACCATGGTATGATTGTTGGTGCCAGATGTGGTGGCTCCAGCATCTCAGAAGCAGCTGTCCTCCTTGGATTTTCACACCCTACACTGTCTCGAGTTTACAGAGAATGCTGTGATAAACAAAAAGACATCTGGTGAGCGGCAGTTCTGCAGGCGAAAACACCTTGTAAATGAGAGGTCAGAGGAGAAATGGGCAGACTTGTTCAAGCTAACAAAAGGCCACAAATTCTCAGCTGATTACAACAGTGGTGTGCAGAAAGGCATCTCTGAATGCACAACGGGTTGAACCTTGAAGTGGATGGGCTACAGCAGCAAAAGACCACACCGGGTTCCACCTCTGTCAGCTAAGAACAGGAAGAGGAGTCTACAGTGGGCATGTGATCACCAAAACTGGACAACTGAAGATTGAAAAAGGTTGCCTGGTCTGATGAATCTCGATTTCTGCTACGACATGCACATGGTCAGAACTTGGCGTAAACGGCACGAATCCATGGATCCATCCTGTCTTGTGTCAGCAGTGCAGTTTGGTGGAGGTGGTCGAATGGTGTGGGGAATGTTTGCCAGAGCATACCTAAGCACTGTTGCAGACCATGTGCATATGGCCACAGACAGTGCACCCTTTTTCCATACGCATAATTAACATCCAGCAGGATAATGCGTCATCTCAAGATGGTTCCACGAACACGATGGTGACTTCAGTTTACTCCAATCGCCGGCACAGTCCACAGATCTAAATCCAATACAGCACCTTTGGGATGTTCGCAGCATGAACGTGTGGCCGAAACATCGGCAGTACTGCGTGATGTTGAGTCAGCATTGGCCAAAAATGTCTAAGGAATGTTTCCAGCACCTTGTTGAATCCATGCCGCGACGAAGTCAGGCTGTTCTGGGGGTGAACGGGGGTCCCAAACGCTCATTGATAGGCGTACGTAGTAAAGTGGCCACTAGGTTTAGCTTGTTAGCTAATCTTCCACAAACGTTTGAAGGATGCATTTAGTCGCAGACGTAAAGTTAACGTACCTTATTGCCGATGCGGATGAGATATTCGGCTTTGGCCATCATAGCGTCTCGAATTTCACTCTCCCCGAGGTTCTTTTCAGCATCCTCCAAAACATCATCCAAGCGTTTCTGCACCTCCTCGTTCGCCTTCTTCATTTTGCTCAGCAGATCCGTGTCCACCTGCCATTTCAGCTCCTTGCAGAGCGCCTCGTAGTACGGCGCCATATCTACAAAACACACGGATCAGCCAGTCATACAATGCCATTCAGTGGCTGTCTGGTTGGCCATTGTTGGCTAGCTAACGTACGTTCAAATCGCTAGCAAAATGGTGCTGGCTAACAATAATCATTCAGACTTCACACCAACCATCAATCCGAGGTAACGTTAATGTGGCTTATCCAATAGTTACAAATAACATAACACGATTTGAATGACAAAACTGCAAACTTAGCTGGTCAGCTAAATTGCAGCGATAAACCTTCAAAGCATACATGCAGGATTCAAACTCAACTTAGCTGATTCATCCTCGTATCTATCGGCTGTCAACGGCGTCCGATTCGCTCGCAAGCTAGTTGTGTTGCTAGCTAAGCTAATATTTGTCGGCTACAAAATGTAAATCAAGCACATTCCAAAAACCCAGCAGATTTTCTCACTGAATAAATTGATATTTTCACTTATCATCGTACTTAACTGAAGACGCAATCCTACGCCTAGGCCACGGCTGGGCGAGTTAATCGGGCCCCAGGATCCGTTTCGGGCCTGGTGACGATGCACATCTAGCTCTAACTGGCTGATAGCTAACGTTAGCTAAGTGGTTATCTCTTCTACTCACTGTTCTCTTTGATTGCTTCCATGAGTTCCGTTTTAATTTTATCATCTTGTCGATGTCCATCTAAAGTGAGCAGAAACTTAAGTTGTGCTATCCTCAGGTCTGGGTTTTTGGGCAAGCCCTCTTCTTCCAGATTTTCCAGCGGCATTTTGACGATCCTTTGCTGTTTGGCAACTGATGTTGTATGAACTGCACCGGAAAACACAAAGGCCTCTGACGTTTCTTCTTCTTCTTCTTTGTCTTTTATTGGCGGTTTTAAAACCAGCTTTTGGTGCATTACCGCCACCACCTGGGCTGGAGTGTGGTCCGATTATTTTTACCTCTGACGTATTGACACCAACGAGCGCAAAAAAGAAGAGTCTCTGAACGTGGGCGATGCAATACGCATCTACTGCCATCCACTGATTGAAAGGAAAACCGTCCGCTAATGTATTATCCAGTGAACATATCAATATCGAACAGTGCATGTGGTATTCACTATTAAATACGATAATATCTACTGATAATTCATGATGTGAATGTAGTACGAACTAGATTGTCTAATTAATCTATTCAAAGACCTGCTGCACATTCTGCTAAGACTGACAGAATGAGTCACCAAATGTTGCTTTAATAATTCATCTTATTCCTTATAATACCTAACAGAGCATGAATTGCTTTATCAGCATACGTAAGCTGTCTGACAGATGTGTGTGTGTGTGTGGGGAAGCACAAACAAAAATGGAAACTCCACTGAAGCAACTGGTAGGAAAATAATGTCAGACAGTAGAGTTTCATAATATCTTGGGCTGTAATGTTAATACTCTTATTACAAATATAGGTTAATACTTTATGTATATTTCACTGCAATGCATAAATGTAAATGATGAAAAATGAAAACAACATGCTTATGGTAAATTTGAAGCTAACTCCAAATTACCATTTATTGCCAAGACATTGACTAAATAATTAATTATATAAAATCATAAAACACATTATGCATATCGCCGCTTGTAGTTTCAATTTGTAATTTCGTAAAATTTCTCGAGAATCCGTTAATCATAAAGTAAGGCTATATTATAGTACGTAATTTTATATTTTAAACAATCTTGCATTATTAACTTCCACTAGTCCTGTAGTGATGTTGCATTACTCGCTGCTTTGGGAATCTTAGGTCTGACACTGTGGTTCATATTAATCAGGTGAATGCACAGCTTCTGATATATATTAGGCAAGGCAAAATCGCTCTGAATAAGCTTCTGCTAAATGAATGTGATGTAATGCAATACTATGACTGGCACGATCTTGCTCCTCAATATGAAAAACGTAGCACATTCCGTGCATTTTCAATTAAACCAGTTGTTTTCATCTTCAGGTCCGTGGCAAAGCATTAGCCTTCATATTAATTTTAGGGATTGGAGGATGCTTTCAAAATGGATTTCATGTTACAGTTATCAGTTCACCTTCGCCGGTATGATCATTTTATTATGATACATATTTGCTTTTGAGAAAAAAAAACACCTACATCTTAGATCTGACCTAAGACGTTTAACCAATTTATTTCCCTGCAGTTATTCTTCTGTGTGTCCTGTGTGTTGATTGTGTTTCCAGTACATTAAGAGTTTCATCAATCAAAGTTGGTATGTTCGGCATGGAGAGCCTATGGCGCCAGAGACCGTAACCTTCATTTGGTCAACTATCGTATCGCTTTATGCTGTAGGAGGCCTTGTGGGCTCAGTCAGCGTTAGGTGCATTACAGGCAAATTTGGAAGGTGAGAGCTACATGCATGCTTCTTTCATTTTATTTATTTATTTGCTTTCAGAATATTAGTCTGCTGACTCAAAATATTGACTAATTGACTTTGGATTACATGTAAAATGATGTACACTTAAAATTTTTCATTGATAAAAATACATTACAATTTATTAGAATAATCAAAAATTCTCTTAATAATAATAATAATCAGAAATCTTAATAGATTCAGACGTACTAGTTTTTCATGAAGTTATTTCACAATGGTATGAAGCAACATTATTTCATAATTATTTTACACACTTAAAAAAGTAAAGATTTTCTTTTTCTTGATTATAGAAAGAAAGCCATGATCTGGAATAACATGGTCAGTATTGTAGCTGCTGTAACCATGTTTACGAGCAAGAGTGCAAACTCTTTTGAAATGATACTGGTTGCACGGTTCTTGTTTGGAATTTCTTCAGGTTTGTACATTACATTAAGTTTTATATTTGAATACGCACTGGGTGATAACGTTGCATGCCGTTTCAAATATGTTACACATTTAGTTTATGCTAAACGTAGTGGTTTCACATATCAACTTTTCACATTGTCTGGGATGTTCACTGTTGCGAATCTGATTGTGACTTTTTAACTTCCTTCTTACTTTGTGTGTGTGTGTGTGTGTGTGTGTGTGTGTGTGTGTGTGTGTGTGTGTGTGTGTGTGTGTGTGTGTGTGTGTGAGAGGAATGGCCAAGTACCTCTGCTTTAAAAATGACAGTCAACTTTACAGTCCTTTAATAGCTCTGGTTGGAATGCACCCCATGTCAAATTATTCGCTCACCTGCTCAAAAACTGAAGTGTTTAAAAAGTTTCTAGTGATTTATAATATGTAGATTTTTGTTCTGAATTATTAGTGAATGAAGCGGCCTTAATTCTTAACCCTTGCCCCCAGGGTTGGGTGCAAGTATCCACAACATATACCTTGGTGAGAGTTCCCCTAAAACACTGAGAGGAATGATGACATTGACAGCAGCTACCTTTATCTCCATTGGTAAACTCTTTGGTCAACTCGCTGGTCTGAGGTACAGTAAGATTTGAGGTGTAATTTTGTAATTTGTTTTTACAAAAGAGAGGGAGGGTAGAGTTCACACTCAAATCATTATTGAGGTGCTTTAACTTAACAAATTGTGAAATAAGCCAGGCTACTACTGGGAAGTTTCCAAGATGGACTTGTTATTTGAATTTGTATCCCAGGGAAATTCTTGGGCGTGAGGAACTGTGGAATATCCTGCTTTGTGCCCCAGTGTGTTTGTCCGTGGTTCAGCTGATTGTGCTGCCATTCTTTCCTGAGGCCCCAAGATATTTATTAATAGACAAACACAACGTGGCAATGTGCAGAAAAGGTAACACTTTTTACATTTTTTTTAGTTTTACATTTACAGAGAAGCCTCAAACACAGAACAGATCACTACTCACTACTTTCTCCGAAAGCAGTCGACCAACACCAGTTACGTAGGATTTCCTATTTGCTTAGTACTCAATATTGTGCTATACTGGATTGATGGCGAAGTGATTGATTAGCCTCTTGTCATGGGGCACACGGGTATACATGTATTACCTACAGTTGAAGTCGGAAGTTTACATACACTTAGGTTGAAGTCATTAAAACTCATTTTTAACCACTCCACAGATTTCATGTTGGCAAACTATAGTGTTAGCAAGTCAGTTAGGACATCTACTTTGTGCATGACACAAGTAATTTTTCCAACAATTGTTTACAGACAGATTATTTCACTTTTAATTCACTATATCACAATTCCAGTGGGTCAGAAGTTTACATGCACTAAGTTCAAAGTTGACTGTGCCTTTATATTTTTAATATTTGGTCGCATTTCCTTTGCATGCCATGACTTGATGTCTGTGACCCAACAACATCAAAAGACTCTTGATATCTTATCTTCTGGTACTCTTACAAGCGATACTATAATGTCTCTGCATTTGAATGGATCTCTATGGGAATTGAGGGGTGGGACTAGATTTAGCTGTAAATTATGCTGGAACAGTATGGAATACATGATTGGAAAAATGGCTGTAAGTCATCAAGGGTCTGAGGTATCAAACGAGCCTCAAACCATCACTCTGCTGCCAGATATGCAGTAGATATGGATGGATCACTTTAAGGGTTGTTTCTCCTGACAAATGTTCCTATTGATCTCTATGGAAAAATAAGGAGAAGAAACCCTTCAAGTTATCCATCCAAAAAATGAGTTTTAATGACTTCAACCTAAGTGTATATGTAAACTTCCGACTTCAACTGTATATCTGTGCAACTAGTTTCTAGCCTTGAACAAAAGTAAAAGTGATTTATTATACGGCCCGTAAAACATTTCTCTTTCTTGTTGTATTTGGCTTGTAGCTCTTCAGACCCTGTGGGGTCGGGGTGAGTTTAAGATGGAGATTGAGGAGATGTTGATGGAACAGGCCGCTATGAAGGGGCAGCGCTCACAGACTCTCCTGGAGCTGCTGAGGGACAGACGTGTGCGCTGGCAGATCCTCACCATTCTGGCCATCAATGTCGGCGTCCAGTTCTGCGGCATCTCTGCTGTAATCCTCCTGTTTCTATTCTTCTGTCCGTGGAAAGGAGGTTGCACACACACACACACACACACACACACACACACACACACACACACACAGCTCATGCTCATTCATATACATACACACACACACACACACACACACACACACAGAGCTCATGCTCATTCATATACATACACACACACACACACAGAGCTCATGCTCATTCATATACATACACACACACACACAGCTCGTGCTCATTCATATACATACACACACACACACACACACACACACAGCTCATGCTCATTCATATACATACACACACACACACACACACACACACAGCTCATGGTCATTCATATACACACACACACACACACACACACAGCTCATGCTCATTCATACACACACACACACACACACACACACACTCACACACACACACACACACACACACACACTCACACACACACACACACACACACACACACACACACACACACACAGCTCATGCTCATTCATATACATACACACACACACACACACACACACAGCTCATGCTCATTCATATACATACACACACACACACACACACAGAGCTCATGCTCATTCATATACACACACACACACACACACAGAGCTCATGCTCATTCATATACACACACACACACACACACACACACACACACACACACACACACGTGTACACACGCACACAGATGCAGAATAATCAGGAGACATAACCTGGAAGGGCGGGCATGCAATGTGGGAGGGGCCAGATGCCCAGATGTAGCCGACATAGAAGTCTGGCTGGTGTGTAGGGTCTGATGATTTTTTAAAAAGATATAATGGAGTGGGCCTTTTAGCAGCCCGGTAGTCTAGGACCAAGGTTTTGAATTTGATACGAGCCGATCTAGGCACCCAGTGGAGAGAGATGATAAGGAGACTGACATGGCTAAGACTGGGGAGGAGGTAAATCAGGGTAGCAACAATATTCTGGATAAGCTGTTGAGGCCTAATGGCAGAAGCAGGGAGGCCAGCGAGGACGGAATTGCAGTAGTCCAGAAATGACCAGTGCTGTTGCACAGGGAGAATCTGCACTCCCAAAAACGTGATGTTCTCAGAGAGGGACGATATGTTTTACAAACTTGTTAATCACAAGAGTGCCAATAGTTGTGATATTTATTTTTTGGAAACAAATGTATAATTTGAAAAATGTGTTATTTCGATTGATTCCATTGCAGTGAAGTGATCTATCCTTTCAACGGTACCAATGATTCTGGATCTGACTGCACATATTTACAGTACAAACGTTGCTTGCATAAACACAAACCTGTATTGAACTCTTGACGGGAGCAGACTGGCTCAGTGAGGTCCCGCTTGTGTTTCTCCAGTTGAGCGCCTTCTCGTTCAACGTCTTCCAGGAAATGAGCATACCGCTAGACAAAATCCGCTATGTGACACTGGGTCTGGGGGTTTCTGAGGTCCTCATCTCCATCACATGTGTGAGTCCTGTCGTGTGTGTGTGAGTGTGTGTGTGTGTGTGTGTGAGTGTGTGTGTGTGTGTGTGTGTGTGTGTGTGTGTGTGTGTGTGTGTGTGTGTGTGTGTGTGTGTGAGTGTGTGTGTGTGTGTGTGTGTGTGTGTGTGTGTGTGTGTGTGTGTGTGTGTGTGTGTGTGTGTGTGTGTGTATGGTTTTGTCTTCCCAGGAGTGTTGTAAGTGATGGATTGATCCGAGGGACCCTTTCCTCAGTAACACCAGCAGTCTGTGTCTCCACAGGGACTCCTCATTGAGAATGTGGGGAGGAGAGTCTTGCTGTGGGGAGGGTTTGGAGGCATGTCTGTAATGATGGCGTTAATCACACTCTCGCTGTTCCTGAAGGTAAGCTTCCTCGGCTGGTTCCCAACGAGAGCGCTGTGCTCTGCGTTTGAATCAGCCGTCTGAGGGAGAATCACCCATCCACACAGAACAGCCTTTTTCTTTGAAAACACTGGTGGTTTAAGGACAGACGCTGGTCTGAGTTCTGTTTCAGAGCTATTATTAAATTCACACTTGACTCTCAGGTAGTATTTGTTCCAACTAATTTGCATGCCTTTGCTAATATATAGAAGACTGCGATAACACAGAACATTTGCAAGGCTGCTGATTTCCATAATATTGTTAACTAATGTTAGTATCATAAATAAAATATTTCCATTCAGTTTTTTTTTTGTATTCTGATAATGAGTTTGTATTAATACATTTTACATTGTCCTTTTGTAGGAAAGCAGCTATTGGATTCCATATAGCACAGTTGGCCTGATATTTCTCTTTGTAATATTCTATGGTGGTGGACCAGGTTTGTATTGCAAGCTACTATATATGTATATATACTGTATATGTGTACATTCTGACTATTCCCTTGCTTTATTAAGTATGAGCAGATCATTTACAGCCATCTTCTATTTCCTCACCCTGTCCTTGCCAAAAATAAAAACTTGAGTGTAATATATAAACTTATACTGCATTTGTTTACTTTTTACTTACTTCAGAGATCTTTACATAAGGTCAGTGTTCATCCCATGTTCTCAGCCTGTCATCAATGTGTTAACCCTTGCCCCCAGGGTTGGGTGGAAATGTATAACCAAGGTATAATCTGTCTCTGTCTCTCAGCGGGTGTTATGCCATCTCTAAACCATGAGATATTCATCCAGTCCTCCAGACCTGCTGCTTTCGTATTTGCCGGCATACTACGGTGGCTGGGATTCGCTGTGATGGGAACGGCCTTCCCATTTATAATCGTGAGTTTCGCCTACACGTAGAAGCAGCTGTTTCTTTCATTATTATTTTTTATTTATTTTTTTACTTCTGGCAAATGCACAGGATATATAAAGTTTCACAAGCATTGTTACGTTTAAAAAACGAATCTATTGAAAACACCCAAGCATTTTTAGAATGCCCTGTGTTATGTACCCAGTCTCTCATTATATATTTTTGGATGACGGGTTAATATCCTCCTGTGACTGCCATATTGAGAAACTGTAATTAAAACTCCATTCTTTGTCAGCCCATTAGGCTATTCAGGTTTACTGATTTGCATGAAGCTGTCATCCACCCTGTGAAGCACCACAGAGCTCTAATTAACACGGCACATTTCTGTAGGAATTAAAACAACACTTTTCTCAAAATCGACAAAGTTTTTACCCCCCCGGTCGGAACAAAGGATAATCACATGCTTTCATAAACCTTTTGTGTTGTTCGTCTGGTCGCTTTTTACCCCACTATTGTACTGAATATTTAAAAAAAACTCATCTTCTGTTCTGTCTTTTCCATTCTCTTGCAGACATTGTGGAAGTCGTACAGTTTTGTGCTGTTTTCTGGGGTTTGTCTCGTGGCTGGGCTGTTTACCTTTTTCTTCGTACCTGAGACGAAGGGTAAAACACTCTTGGAAATATCAGAGGAATTCAACAAAATCCAAATATGCAGGCCTTCATTAAGAAAAGAAATTGTAGAAACAAGGCTATAAACCGCAGTTTAATTAGTTAAGTATGTCTGTGACAGAGGAGAAAGCCACCTGTTTAATCTGCATCATTCTAACCCTGTAAGAAGAAGTGGTTGGTTTAAAGGGCATTCTGGCATTAAAGACTTCAGTTAAAAGTGAAGTGTTTGTGAGTCATGCAGACTTGTTCTATTGTTCTTACCTTATATGGCTAAACGTTCTGTTCATTCACTTCAGAAGTCCACATCCAATTTGGACTTTGAAATGGCTTCAACTTTATGGAAATGTCTTCTAACATTATCATATTTAATTACATTACATTCATTTAGCAGACGCTTTTATCCAAAGCGATGTACAATAAGTGCATACAGAGACGTCATCAAGATCACTACAGAACAGACAAGACAAAGCACATCCTTCCCATAATGTAGCAGCTAACTTATTAATGACTCATAAACCATCACATTAAACAGACCTCTATGCTACCACTGTGTACTTGTTCATTAAATATTACTCCTATGTGTAATGGCTTATTTACCTGCTTCATTTGAAATATCATCTTAGCATGTTATTTCCTTCTTTGAATAAAATGCATGACTATCAGTCGTGATAATATGATGATTGAATGAAAGATTAAATAAATCTCACAAAGATCAAATAAAGAACATTAACAGTTCTTAATTTTTTAATTACTCATGATTTATCCCTTCTTTGTTCAGTGCAGACTGGATTCTTTGTTTGTTCATTGATATTTTAAAGTCTTCAGAAACACATTATGCAATTTCATTTTTTTTCCCCACGGTGTGTGCTGGTGCTTGTGTGAGAGCATAAGCGTGAGTGTCAGCCCCATTAACTTTTGGAATGTCACTGTACAGAGCAAAACCCCTGGATGGCTAGACAAGGGTCTTTGAGAGCTTCCTTATCAGTGCTCACCAGCTGTCATGGCAGAAGTGCCTCATCTGCAGTTAAATGTGTCCCACGTGCAGTTTGTATTCAGGGTAGAAGTAAAATGATTGACATTATCTTGGCTGAATGAGCTCTGGCATCACTCCCGCGGCTCTTCGTTACCCGAATCTCCAAATTAATGATTAAAGATTAACAATGGATTCATTCGAAGGACCTTGGAAACATGCAGTCTCTTTGTGGATGAAGCCACTCAGACTCAACCTGCACAATGAGTAATTATTGGTTTGCTATTGGGAGAGATGGTGGGATAAACAAATGGACACATGAGTAGATGTTGCCTGACTGAGGGTTGATCTGTAAATAAATATGTGTGGTTCCGTTTCTTCAGTTCACGGCATACTCTTGTTTCATCAAATTTTTATTTATTTTTTTTAACTTGGTTTTATTTCATGAAACATAATGATTATCCAGTTATGACAATGTCCAAGCATATCTCCCCTGTCTCCACTCATTCTAGGTTATGAATTAATGTTCAGCATCAGCTTGCATTCTATGGAATCATGCTATGGAGTACTGGCATCCTGCACATTCCAGATTGCATCAGGGGAGGACCCCAGATATTCTTAGCAGGTGTCCCCCAGGGTTCAGTCCTAGGTCTTCTCCTCTTCTCTCTCTTTACCAAGTCCCTTAGCTCTGTCATCTCCTCCCATAGTCTATCTTATCATTCATACAGTACACAACTCTTTCTCTCCTTTCTCCCCTCTGATACATTGGTCTCAGCACGTATCACAGCTTGCCTACAAGACATTTCCAGCTGGATGACAACTCGTTGAGGTAAGCTCAACCTTACTTCCCTCCATGCCTACGACATCAGACCTCTGCAGCTCATCCAGAATGCAGCTGCTCGACTGATCAGCAGACTCAACTATGTCGCTCCCCTTCTCATCTCCCTCTGCTGGCTACCTATATCGGCTCACATCAAAGTCAAAACCTTGGTGCTAGCCTATCAGGCAGCTGTAGGGACTACCAGGGGCCTCGTTTATAAAATGGCCTTACGATTTTGAGAGAAATTGCATCTTTAATCGTGGCTTAAGCAGAATACCATGACTAAGTAGTTATTTATAAAATCCCACTTTGATGTGGATATGATTGTAAAGTTTAAATAGACTGCTGGTTATGTGGAGGTAGGCTACTGCACATCTGAGGGCTGCGTGTGCGCTGTGGTTGCGCTTTAAGAATAACATTTAATTGACAATCAATTTTAGGCATGAAGAGAGCAAGAAATGTACAAATGCAATCTTTCT
This sequence comes from Synaphobranchus kaupii, assembly GCA_029718625.1. NCBI lineage: Eukaryota > Metazoa > Chordata > Actinopteri > Anguilliformes > Synaphobranchidae > Synaphobranchus > Synaphobranchus kaupii. Next base: position 99,939,024 of record CM056380.1, read on the forward strand.
TAGAGGGAAATTGTAATGGTGGGCGTGACGTGGGAGGTAGGAGGAGCCAAACGCAGCAAGGGGATTCATTAAGCCCTAAGGCCACTAAGGCGGGAAACCCCGCAGATAAGGAAGGGAGACAAGACATGGAACACACATACCAAAGCCACTAACCGGCTTACTGTCACGCGCCAATGAGTAGAACCGCAAACGCCAGGTTTCTCAGTAAGAGAACCAAACAAGACAAATGGCACAAAGCACTGGGCTCCCATACTTCTATGAGCTAAGTGACTAAAGAGAGCCAGAAATAACAAACGCCCTGTCTCGATAACGAGACGCATAAGAACAGGCGAGTAGCACAATGGCACAAACAAAACACACAGCAAACAAACACTGAAATAATCTGATAGAATATAAGGAGGCGAAAGGAACAGATCCAACGTTCCAAGGCTACTCTCAGACTCACAGTCACACACAAACATGTCCACAACATCGCCCAATCTTCCCTATAAGAAGACATGTACCGAAAGACGAAACAGAACAACAGTTCCAAACAAAATCGTCAAAAAACTCCATGTACGGAGAAAGGTACCGAAAGGACCGAACAGGACAGGCTGCACCGGACATTTACCGGCTAAAAGACCAAAGCGAGATTAGTAGAAAGTAAACGCCCTACCTCTCCATAAAGAGGAATGTAATGAGGCAAACAGGAACAGAGATTTAACGTTCCAAGGCTACTTTCAGAGACTCGTAGTCAAACGCAAACATGTCAACAAAATCGCCCAAGCGCCATATGAGGAGAGACATACCCGGAGAACGAACAGAACAACAGTTCCAAACAAAATCGTCCCACAAGTAAAAACGACGAAACCGGACAGCTGCACCGGACATTACCGGCTAAAAGACTAACACGAGTTTGATAGAAAATAAACGACGTGCCTCTTGGTAAAGAGGAATGTAATGAGGCGAAGGAACAGGGATAACGTTCCATGGCTAGTTTCATAGGCTCGCAGTCACATGCAGAAAACATAAAGGGGTAAACGCCTGATCTCCCAGGAGAGAGAAACATTTTACAGGCGTGCCGACGGAGCACCGTCGTCCCATAACTTTACTATCAAACATGACTAATGCAAGCTTAATTGAAAACACACGCCCTAGCCTCTCAGTAAAGGAATATGTAACGAGGCGAAATGGAACAGAAAACTAACGTTCCAAGGCTACTTTGAGAGACTCGCAGTCTCACACAAACATGTCCACAAAATCGTCCAGTCTCCCTATGGGAAGACATGTACTGAAGGGCGAACAGAACTACAGTTCCAAACAAAATCGCCAAAAAAACTCCATGTACGGAGACAAGTACTGATGGACGAACAGGACAGCTGCATCGGAATTACCAGCTAACAGACTAACACAAGCTCAATAGAAAATACACACCCTGCCTCTAAGAATAAATAAAGCCCTAAAGTCAGTATGATAAAACGCCCTGTCTCTTAGTAAGAAACTACCATACAAATACACACAAACAAAGACTCCTCTAGCTTTCACGGAAGACAGCAGACAAAGAGAGGAGAAAGAGACAGAAAAGGGCAAATGATCTAGGCAACAGACAAACAAAGGCAAGACCAGAAAGCGGAGACTGAAACGAGCACACAAAAAAGGAATTCAACCTGAAAGCTCAAAGCACAAAGGCAAGTCCCGCAAAACTCCAACAAAGCACAACTGAGCAAAACGGTCTCCTTAAAACCCTAGACCTAATCATACGACTAAACATTAAAAGGGCAAAATAATACCGCACACAAAAACAGTGAGAATAACGCTAGACAATACGAAACAAACAATCAATATCGAAGCCCAGAACGTAGGGAACATGGGCTTATATAGCTCACCGGTAAAACACGCACACCTGTCAATGCTGACGAGACTTCTCCGGCTAGATGAAGCCAAAACTCCACTAACGGAGCAGCGCCCACGTGTGGCGACCGAGGAACACGACCGCAAGGGTAAAAAGGTCATAAACCATGGCTGTTATTGGCCACATTCTCAAGAGTGGGGAAATTGTAAAGCGCCAAACTGAAGTTCATTTGAAATGTATATATCACAGGTACATAATACGCAGGTACGCCACTTTAAACCTAACGTAAGCAACTTTTTTCGGTCTCGGAAATCAAGCGTAAGCACTTCAGACAAATTATTTTTCACTTGAAAAATACGTATGTGGCCCCCCCCCTCAGTGTATGCCCATGCTTCCAGGTCATGTCTCCTGTCTGTTCTGCCCCCCCCCCCCCCTTCAGTTCACCAAACTGAAGTTCATTTGAAATTTATATATCACAGGTGCATAATATGCATGTACGCCACTTTAAACCTAACGTAAGCAACTTTTTTCTGTCTCGGAAATCAAGCGTAAGCACTTCAGACAAATTATTTTTCACTTGAAAAATACGTATGTGGCCCCCCCCCCTCAGTGTATGCCCATGCTTCCAGGTCATGTCTCCTGTCTGTTCTGCCCCCCCCCCCCCCAAGCAGAAACCCTGCCGATCTTTAGACTAATTATCTGTGAAATATAATAATTATGTCCATGTTATGGTTAAAGATAGTATACTACATTGGAAACTGTAATAAGGTGAGTAACTGGATTTATCTGTGTACCTGGTGTATTGTCCTCAAGTTTTTATAAAGAAGAAGTTTTTCTCTCAAAGACATGGCTTCAGGTTTCAGGTCACACATCATCTGTCCCCACCCTTTCAGGCTGGCCAATCAATGAAGGACAGTAGCTATTCAGCAATAGCATTGGCTGATAAGAGTGGTGTGTTTGTTCTGAAATGAGTGTAGCCTATGTGTGCGACTGTGCGCGCACTTTGTTTCTACCTCACTCCCTAAACTGTGCTTTTCGGTGGGCAATGCAATGGTGGCAGATGATCACCAGATGGCAGTGCAAATCTATATCAGAATATGATATGTAGACCAGTTAAAAAGGGAGAAAGCAGAAAATAAACTCAGAGAACCCTTATTCCTTGTAGAGTTTCAGCCGATAAGCGATGAAATATGTATTGTGTAACAAATAAGTAACATTTCCTCAAATGTCGTGCTTGCCACCAAGGCTAGACCACAGTGACAGAGAGTGCCACACTGTCTACAGTGCCTTCACAAATAGTATGTTTAATTCAGAAAAGCTTTCCAAAAGGCAATACATGCCTTTTCTATGAAACAGAAATTTAAATTATGAATTTAGCACACGTAGGCCCCTTTCAAGGCCATTTTCTCTTGAAACTGTTTCAGTACAGGTTGGAAGATATTTTGTATAGAGGCATTTTGACAGACCCCTGCATTAGAGCTCTGGTGGATGTAGATTCTTGTATGCTTACTGTAGAGATGGTGGATGACTCAGAAGTCTTTTGCGACAGAAAGATTTGGCTTGGAGCCAACTGCATGTAATGAGCAGCATCAAAGCTCTTCCTATACATTGAAACACTGTTGTCAAATGTTGTGAAGCAGATTTTAAATTGTAACCAATGTAATTATTTTTTGTTTGTTTGTTTTTGTTTTGAAGAAACATACTGTATTTGTGGATTCTGTGATCATTTTTTTTCTGGAAAAACCATACCATATTTTAAACACTTGGAAATAAAATTGACTTGATTGTTTCCATAGAATATAATGATCATGATTAATGTGTAGTCCACATTACATAACATCATAACATAGCCCTATGTGTTATTCAACGACAACACATAATTCTTTTTCAAATCAGTTATCGTGGTAATTCAGTTCAGCATGAGCATATGCAATCCACATATGCTTACCCATGAGCCAGTGAGTAGTTTTCCACACTTCAAGCAAAAAAAAGTAGGCTACTACAGGAGAGCTAGTGTTGATTGCTTGCAGGAGAGGCAAAACCGTCATGGATGACAGCTTTTATCTGCCAGGCACTCGTTGCACAAACAGGGGTTGCATTTGCAGGTAGAATCAGCATAATTCTGGCTGAGCGAACTCCACCTAACCCCAGTGGAGTAAAGCCAATGATGTGACCCGGTCATAGTCTGCTAATGACATAGCCTAGCCTCCGATCTGAGCACAAGGGTTTAGTCTATGCTCAGGGCCAGAACTTTTACAGAGTGAGCCACTCCGGAGGTCTAACCAAGCATCATTTCTTAAGCAAACACACCCCCAGATGGGCTGTAGGGAACGCATACCTATAAAATCAATTTGTCTGTGAAACCTGCTGCTGTTTGTGTTTCCAGATATATCGCACACCATACCACTGACAGACTAGTGAAATGTACAGCAGGCATTGCCACTGCCAGTGGAGGACGGGGTCAGACCACAATCCTAATCATTATTTATTATCACACGGTTGTCCTCTGTCAGGTATTACATTGATAATGACTAGGATTAAACGATATCTTTGATCCTGATTACAAGTTCCGAAACCTGGAGTCTTTAGTGGTGTTTCCACATGCCAGCGGATTGACTCTACTGCAAACAGGGCCTGCCACAGCACTTACTTTTGATTTAGTGGATTGAAGGGATCTGGCCTCAACTGATCTTTATATCCCAGACCCCACACATATTCTTTCGACTTACTCATAAGAGTATTCTGCAAGTTTCATAGTGCCTAGTGTTATTTTTTGGAATATATACCCTTATGGAAATGTAATATACTGCAGTATATTTTAAATATATTGTGAAGATAATTTTGATATATTTACAATATACTGCAGCATATTTTTTTTCCATAGGGGTATACCTGGTCTAGTACTGTATTTACAAAATAAACTATTTCCCAGAAAAACATGGCATTCCTTTTAAAAGAAACAAGTAATTTACTATTAACAAAGGGGGCACTATAATAATAATAATAATAATTGTATGTTACTGAAAAATGTAATCAAAAATGCAACCCTTATACAAGAAGGGTTATATACAAATACAACAAGACGCGTTCTTGTTTACATAGTTCAGTAATATGAAATTATATGCTTCTGAAATATGTTTTTTAAATGTAAGTCTCATTATGGCTTTTACATATGGCATAATTTACTGAGAAGAACACATTTCTCCACAGCAGTGAACATGTGCCTTAAGAACCTAGTCCTCATGGGTTTTTGGAGTGAAATGTGAGACAGGCTTTCCTACTGGGTTTTTTTTTTCCTGTGTGTGCGTGTGCGCGCGTGTGTGTGTGTGTTTGTGTGTGTGTCTGTGTGTGTGTGTGTGTGTGTGTGTGTGTGTGTGTGTGTGTGTGTGTGTGTGTGTGTCTGTGTGTGTGTGTGCGTGTGCATGAGTGGGCTTTATATTGGTGATCAATTTTGTTGAAATGATAAAAGAAAGAAAACAGTGTTTAAGAAACTTGTGTTTTGCTTGTGCTGTGTTAGTTGGGCGGTAAAGACAGGAAGTATTTTGATTAAGTAGGGGTAAGAGTGTAGCAGATGGAAGGAGCATTACAGGAGAGATAATTAAAAGCTATGATAATTAGGGGGTCTCGAACAGGCAACTCAAGCACTAAGCGGAATACAAGGTCATTCCTAGTATTTAGTGGTGCTGATAATGCTTGGCTTACAGTTGAAATACAGTTGGTACTGGGGCTCCCTAGTGACTCAGTCAGTAAAGATGCTTTCTATCATGGCAGGCTGAACCCTAACTGATACAGCAGGCATGGAGCCTGTGACTGGGATTTCACAGTGGCAGAACAAATTTAGGTCTGTCCCTTCATGGTACAATGGGTTTTGGTCAGCAATGGTTCAGTCTACTGCTGCATTAGTTTATCCTAATGTGCCAGGCCCCTACAGGCTAACAGCATCCGTCAGATAGGGCTCTCCAGTCGGCACTTGCTGTCCTTCAGTATCTGCAATGTGAGTAAGGAGTAGGGTGTGAAAATGCCGTTGTACTTTATTTTTAAACGCATGGTATTTCTGCGTGCAGTGTAATTTTTAAGGTAGCACCCCAGCTCAATTGCCTGACAATACATTTCCCCATGTAATGAGTGCATTGAAGCTGTGCATGTACGTCAGCTGCAGTATGCTATGTACGTTAGACATGATTGGTGATTCCAAATTTGGTGTAAAAATATAATAAAATAATAATAATAATAATAATAGTGTTAATTGCTACTTTTGCAAATGCAGCAATTTAAAGGATTGTGCCACCCACCAGAATAGTTTATTGATATCTGTTAGCAAGGCAGGTAAATGTCACCCAGTGGCATTCAACAAGTCACGGGAAAGCACTCTTTTATGCCTCCTTCGTATTAGTCAAGGTCACTGCCTTTCCTATAAAATAATAATAATAGTGTTAATTGCTACTTTTGCAGATGCAGAAATTTTAAGGATTGTGCCACCCACCAGAATAGTTTATTGATATCTGTTAGCAAGGCAGGTAAATGTCATCCAGTGGCATTCAACAAGGCACAGGAAAGCACTCTTCGTATTAGTCAAGGTCACTGCCTTTCCCATCTGTCTGAAATATGATTTTTTCATAGGTATCCTCAAGTGACTGAATTAATTTTATTGCAGAATGAGGGCACCATTCATGGAAAAGAGTCCCGCCCCCCTGGCTGTGCAGCAGGCTGCTCTAAGGAGCAGAGCAATTCAAGGAAAAGACGGGAGAGATTGAAGAGGTGAGGACATGCAGCGCTTTCCAACACAAACCTTTCTGGAAGAGGATGGACCGTGTGGGTTCTAAGCGTGTCTTTTAAAAGAGACACAATAATGGGCCTTTAAGGACATGCACCAGACAAAAACAAGTGAGGTGAATGCCTATTTGGGAAATGACCTCTGTTGCCTCCTGGAGGGCATTGCCTGACCAAAATAGAACGAAATAACAACACACATAAATAGATTTAAATAAATGCTATAAGATCTCAACATTTGCTGTATTAAAAAATTGAATCACCCATCTTATACCCTGAAGGAAATACGACGTGCTCACACTGATCAAATTTACAGAAATTTGCTTTTCAAATCATATAGTTGCCTATATAATTTTATTCAGAATCACCTCCTTTTGAAATAAACATAATCTAAAAGCTCCATAGCCAATGTATGCACTGAACCGGGTTTTCATTTATATGGATATAAGATGCAGATTACAGGCCATGTTTTTCTGTGAGGATATTTCATTTTATCGCGAGCATGGGAGACAGTCTATTTAACCACACTGGGAACAATGCGGCGTGCACAGGAATAAACAGCAGATACGCCGTCTGATTCATTGGAATCATAATGAGATGCAGGCAGACTGAAAATAAGAAAAACATGTCCAAGAATGAGCGCATCAAACATTTTCTCCAGCACATTTAGCGCTCAGGGCTAAATAGGTCCATCCATCATGAATGACACGCAGGAGGAGAGAAAGAATGGAAGAGTTTCAATGCAGTAGGTATAGAATCTTTCATTTCAAAGCACTTTACAGTGAATGAAGGGGAAAGGTGGGAGGGACTAAATTGTCACCAATGGTAAGTCTAGAATGCTATTACCAATGGTGTCATTAACATGGACAAAATTGCAGGTCGCTGCTGTAAATACTTCATGGTTGTTGTACATATGTAAAGCACAGCATTTCATAAACTGATAGTGTGTTGTGACGAGAAGCTGTCTGCTACGACTGTCATTCTCATCGAGGCAATCTGAATTACGAAAGGGATTGAAACCTTTTCTGTCCAAGATGTGTTTGAAAACTGGTGGTGAATGACTGAGAGAGGGAGGCTACTAGTCAAGTATTGAAGGTTTAAAAGGCTGTGTTTGGCAGAAATGACTCATAATTCTTACGAAATATTTACAAGACGGAGAGGGATAAACAGTCGATTTTCCTCTCGGCTCATAAATCCGTACCAGCGAGCGGACGAAATAATGAAATAATTCAGATGAGGAGCATTCCTTCATACCGTCGCTGTTCAGGGAGCAGTTCTCTCTTCTTTTTTTTCTTTTTTTTTGCAGCTCTAATCTCCATGGTTACCGTTGGCGACCGGGCGCTGCGAGCAAGAGGTCTGGGGGCAGGTAGTCTCGCGACGCGGTGCAGGTGGCGCACAGATGGGACCCCCGGAGGACTCCGGCTCGATAATGTCATTAGTTACTGCAGGGCGGCTGGGTACATGACGTGCATGAGAACCAGATGGGCCTCTTGGCGAAGGAGGATAAAAAAATACCCAGCGTGTCAGTTCTTAATGCCTCTCAGCTTTTTTCATCCATGGATTATGAACTGTAAATAGGTCCAATTAAAAATATGAACGCTCCAGATAATATGTGCATATGAATTAAATGGTGATAATTTCTTCACAATTGCACAACAATAATGTCACTCAGCAAATGGTACTCTATGTGAAGAGGGTGTTTTATCCTGTTGGACACGGTTGTTTCAGGTTGAGTCCTGGCAGCAAAGCAGGAAAAATAGGTGGAAAATTAATGGGAGTTGAAATTTCATGCCGACACTGGGAAGTATTGTTTTTACTTAATGAGGGTTATTGCCTACCAGCACTCTTTGTGGAAGCAGAGATTATTGGAGTGTTTGGGACCAGACTTTGCACAGTGTGGGATGAACTAATAAAATATAAAATAACATGGGAAGGAGAAATATTGGTGCTAGCCTATTGGTCAGCTAAAGGCATAGCTCCGTTATATCTTCAAAAGATCACGAGACCCTACACACCTACCAGACCTCTCCATTCCGCGACCTCTGGGTCAGAGACACCTCCCCCCTCCTTCCAGGTCATGGAAGTTAAATGAGCTTCCTGTCTGTTCTGGCCCCCCTGGTGGTAGAATGAGCTTGCCACTGAAGTCAGAACAGCAGAAACCCTGCCCACCTCTTCTGATGCAGCCTGAAGACGCTCTTAAGATTGACCCCTGTAGATAACCTTTCTTTTTCTCTTTCTCCCTTTGGATTTCCCTTTGAATAATGTTATACGCTGCCTGGCCAAGAAAAGTCGCACACTCTAATATTTTGTTGGACCGCCTTTAGCTTTGATTATGGCGCGCATTCGTCGTGGCATTGTTTCGACAACCTTATGCAACGTCACAACATTTATTTCCGTCCAGAGTTGCATTAATTTTTGGCCGAGATCTTGTATTGACAAGGGGAGAGTCGAACCGCTCCGTAAAGTCTTCTCCAGCACATCCCAAAGACTTTCAATGGGGTTAAGGTCAGGACTCTGGTGGCCAATTCATGTGTGAAAATTATTCCTCATGCTCCCTGAACCATTCTTTCACAATTTGAGTCTGATGAATCTTGGCATTGTCATCCTGGAATATGCCCATTGATGGGATAGCCTGGTCATTCAGTACATTCAGGTACTCAGCTGACTTCATTTTATTGCTTAATAACGTTGCTGAGTCTAGACCTGACCAATTGAAGCAACCCCAGATCATAACACTGCCTCCAGAGGCTTGTACAGTGGGCACTATGCATGACGGGTGTAACGGCAACTTTTTTTATTATTGCCGAAACAATGCCACAACGAATGCGCACTGTAATCAAAGCTAAAGGCGGTCCAACAAAATATTAGAGTGGGCAACTTTTTTTTTGGCCAGGCAGTGTATGTGAAGAGTATTCTGGGGGCAATTGTAACGGGTCAACTGTAACACAATTTTTGTTACAATTGCCCCCAAACCCTGAACACATGAAACTAGCTAGCATGCTAGATAGAATCTCAGCTCTAGCTTGTTTCAGATTGGTGCAATTTTATGTTACAATTGCCCCCAGAATACTCTACAGAGGAGCAGCAGAAGGTGGAGTGGGAGCTTTGGTAGAAAGTATGGGTGAGTTGGGTGGGAGGTATCTTTGCAGATTGAGAATACCAAAGAGGGGCTTACAGTCATGCATTATTAACATGATAACCTCAGAAAAATGGCACACTTAGACCTTTTTCATTAGTGAAGATAGATGACCAGTCAAGGAAATCCCCATCCCCTACCATCCTTATGTCTGCGGGTTATGTGTGGTTTAATACAACGGCATGAGATGTGCCTGGCCTATGGGTCAGAAAACTGCTCAAAGAATGATCTTCCTGGCTCTTATTCAATATCAATATCAAGGTGAAAACATTGATTTAAAAAAAAATAATAATAAGAATGTGGAGCAAGCCAGTACATCAAATCTCAACCCGTCTCTGTGTTTTGTTTTGTTATTACATTCATAAATCCTTCCCACTGCAAATGTTAAAGGTCAGATATGAGTTAATAAATGGGTTTTGTGCAGTGTGTGCAGGGGCCAGCACTGGGGCTCCAGTGTTAATCCTCTCAGCACTAACTGAACACACATGACACTGGGCAGACTGTGAGTCAGCATGTTCCTTCTACGCTCACGCGTTTCTCATTCACATACCTCGACCCCCTCAGCCAATAACGTACCAGCATTCCTCATTTGTAAATAATTGAATCGGGCTATTTTAGTCCATCTGCACTGAGCTGTAATTTGGTGCAGTGCTCTAGAGGACTTGTAATTATGGCTTTCAGGCGTCTTACAGAATTTCTCAAAAGGCTCCACTTTCGCCCTCAATACGGAACAAGCGGCTCAGAACGACTTGGTGCTATAAATTATAAATTGTATATTTATAAATACAGATCCTTTCTCACAAAGCTTGAAAACAATTTGCATATTCGAAATTGTAGTTATAGGACTTTTAAAGGTTAAGAGTTGGAGTCAGCAAATTATTTGTTCTATGTTGAACTATGTTGATCTTCAAAAGGAAAGGCAAGCACATAAGGCTACATCCTAGCATTTACTTATCTGTTCGTGAGATTAATATATTTATAACGCCAACATCGAGCCAGAAAAAGCATGACTAATATGCATTTGTTGAATAGCTCTATTTACATAAACAATATTTATTTTGTCTGTTGTCATGACAATCCTGTTTCTCATTCACTGTTCTAAACTGTAAAATACACAGAATCACCACCACGGGTAGCAAAGATGAACACAACTACCTTAGCACAACAATCCAATCTCAACAGCAGTTGTAGGACACTGAACTGAAAGCACTTCTACTGTGTATTTAAAACAATTGTTTACTGACACAGAGTATTACAGAATCATTACAAAATAAATCTTTAAAAAATAAAAAAAAAATAAAAAAACACAACTGGAACATTGAATAACAACTCACACCTCCACGTAACACAACTGACAAACAATATTCAAGGTGAAAACGTGTTCAAGGACCATAAAGAGGAGGTTATTCTGTGTACAGTATAATGCTTGTGTATCCTTGTATGTTTTACCTGCACTTGTCTTTCTAACATTATATTAATTTTACAGGCTTTCATAATGAATCACAGAGCCTAAGACATTGAGAACATTAACAACAGACACGGAGAGAATATTGCCTTGTCTTGAATAACTGTTCTGTTTTAAACCAAGTGCTTAAAGATGATGCTGTTACTGATCAGAATTGTTCAGGACTGTAATGTGGTCAGGACCTGCATTTAGTAACGTCTATTCATGTTACTATGCTCAACAGCCTTGTATGGATTAACATTGCTTGATTGTTGAATCATACATGGAACGTGCAAGCTATTTTTGTTTAGCTTCATCGTGTCTTTATCGGACTGGGGTACAGGCAAGACTGCGATACCTTTGGAACCTTTAGCAAGGATGCTAATCCCAAGGACCTGTCACTGGATCAACCAATTCCCTCTTTATTGTGGGCCTGCATTGTGTATAAGCCATGGAGCAGTTTATCGAGGAGTGTGACTCCAGACATAGCCCTACTTCATCCCGTTATCTTTGTGAAAAATCAGTTTCATGCAGGCTTATTGTCGTATCTTTTGCATAACGCATTCACTTAAAAAAAAGAAAAAAGAATGAAATCAGCTGTTAACTCATTAAAACAGAATTGCTTTGCCTAATTTAACATTGTTTTAATTAATTGGATTATACACATTACTTACTGGTATATTTAACAGTAGGTAATGTGTATAAAGTTTGTTACTCAGTTGGTTTAAAGTTTTCTGAAGATGTGATTTGTCAGAATATGATAACACAATTAAGTAATAACACAATTAAAAAAATGTGTAAATGTGCTTTCCACAAACACTGGCAGAGCCCTATAGCTGATACATTGCAGGTTGAATCCTGTCTGCTATTACTGTATTTAACTGTGGGGTACAACAGCAGGACAAAACAGATTAGTCTCTCTAGGGGTAGAGTGGGTTTGAGTCAGCTAGGGGACCTTGGGCTAGTACTGTTTTTGTTCCTCCAACAATGTTCTGAAAAAGCAAAAACTGATTATTCTAAAATAGGGACTAAAAATGGCACTAGAGAAATGTAAATAAATTTAAAAAAAAAATATATATATATATATTACAGGTTTGGCTGCACTTAATTTACAAAATACAGAACAAATTCCACCCCCCCCCCACTCTTATTTTATACCAAACAGGTCCTGTGCCATGAGAGCCGACTTGAATAGGCAATTTAATCACACACATTAGTGTCTGAAGGAACAAAACACAGCAAAAATCGCGGAAAATAAAAACACGGCTGGGGGCTACACCGTGCCTTGGAAACAGACCACAGACCACTTTCAAATGGGTTTCATCTGCTAATGCCCCTGGGAGAGGAACTATGGGCCAGATCAATAAAAGAACTGCTAAATGAAGATTGAAAGTTTATTTTGTATTCATTGCTTTGGAAACGGTGAAGTAGTGACGGTTCTCCTCCTCACCGGCATTACGTTTACACTGGCACTGTGCTCCAGGATTTTACAAAGAAAAACTCCCAGAATCCAGAGGTGGAAATTTAAGCGGTCAGAAAGTAAAAGTCCTGCCATATTTTTCTTCCACCCATAAACTCAGCCAGCTGATTACATTAATTAGCTCTGGCTGAGGAATAGCAAATCCAGGTGATTGGAACAAAATACCGGGGTGGACTTTTACTTTCTGAACCTGGACTTTCCAGCTCTGCCAGAATCCTTGGGACCATCAGACGTTGGTGTACCCTAATAGAGATAACGTTTCTCCATCGTAACAGCAAAAGAAGTACAGCATTAACAGTTTGAGCTCTTGGTCTTTCATGTAATCACTAGATCACGGCAAAGTATACGCGCACGCAGGAACGAGTACATTCCAATCTTACCAATACAATGATGTCAATATGTTAAGTATTTGCGCAACAGAAATCGTTTGATACATTTCATTGAAGCAGCACAAGTGATTTCTTAAGCTAAAAGATTGAGCTCTGACTGCTCAACTGTTACTGAGAACAAAAGCATTTCCCAAATTACTCCATTTGAGTATTCATTGTGCAATCAAGGATACCCTGGGGGAAAGAACCCATGCAGCGCTCAGTGGACTGTGCATACACCAAGCAGCCAATCAACTGCCATCTGCTGGTTCGACAGTGTGGCTTAGCAACCTGCTTATGGACTGCACAGCTGTAAATGGCCAGCTATTACGGCTGTAATTGACATTGAAATTACGTGTCATATTTGCTCAGGTTGTTACGGTCTTAAGCTCCAATTATTTTTGTGAATTTATGAATTGAGCGATTCGGCGTATGAAGCTGGGAAAATAACTGAAAAATCCCAATACCATTCAAGGCAATCCCACAAATGAAGCAAGCACGTTGAAATGTTCATCGAAATACTCTTTAATTACAATGCAAGACAAGATCAGCAAATAAACGGGCATGCGTTCCTATTTCTACAATTTATAATACATGAATGATTCTATCGATACAAAATATAAAAATATGTGGGACCTAATTTACATAATATTTACACTGTTACATCCTTAACTTAGTGAACGTATTTATATACATTTTATAGAAACCAAATTAAATGGTTAAGTACTAAAACCACATTGCAAAAAGAGCAGAACTATACACTGATCAGCGACAACATTAAAACCACTGACAGGTGAAGTGAATAACATTGATTATCTTGTTGTTATTTTCGTTCTGTACTCTAGCACTTTGAGTTTGAAAGGACACAATGACAATGGGGTTGAAGTGCAGACTGTCATCTTTAATTTGAGGGTATTTTCATCCATATAGGATGAACTGTTTAGAAACTATAGAACCTTTTGTACATAGTCCCCCCCACTTTTGGGCATCAAGAAATATTGGACAGTTTAACATAATGTAGAATAAAGTAATCATTTTTGTATATTTGGTCGCATATCCTTTGCATGCCATGACTTCCAACAACATCAAAAGACTCTGGATATCTTATTTTCTGGTACTCTTACAAGCGATATTATAACGTCTGCATTTGAATTGATCTCTATGGGAATTGGGGGGTGGGACTAGATTTAGCTGTAAATTATGCTGGAACAGTATGGAATACATGGTTGGTAAAATGGCTGTAAGTCATCAAGGGTCTGAGGTATCAAACAAGCCTCAAACCATCACTCTGCTGCCAGATATGCAGTAGATATGGATGGATCACTTTAAGGGTCGTTTCTCCTGGCAAATTTTCCTATTGAACTCTATGTCACAGACATCAGGAAGTCATGGCATGCAAAGGATATGTTACCAAATATTAAAAATGATTACTTTATTCTACATTATGTTAAACTGTCCAATATTTTTTGATGCCCAAAAATGGGGGGGGGGGGGGGGGGGTGACTATGTACAAAAGGTTCTATAATTTCTAAACGGTTCATCTGATGTGGATGAAAATACCCTCAAATTAAAGCTGACAGTCTGCACTTCAACCTCATTGTCATTGTATCCTTTCAAACTCAAAGTGCTAGAGTACAGAATACCTAAATAACAACAAGATAATCAATGTTATTCACTTCACCTGTCAGTGGTTTTAATGTTGTGGCTGATCGGTGTACTTTCAACTTTATGAGATTGAGAGGGTAACAAATATTTTGATCGTACACCAGCACCGGTTAGGATGTTGCCAGTTAGGTAGAGTGCAAGACAGGAGATTATGGAAATATGCTGAAAGGTTAAAGGTTAAAACTGAAACAATTAACGTGGGGGGGGGGGGGGTACATGCAACATGTGGTGCTGTCAATGGGTTACCTTACTGTATATTGCTCACGGGTAAAACCTTACGATACTAAAAGCAATTCCAAGTGGCATTAATGAATTAGGGATGGCCAACGCTGGCCCTGGAGAGCCAGGGTCTGCTGGTTTTTATTTTTACCTGAAAATCAGCAACTAATTCCGACCCAAGAAAGCGGATGAGGTGTTATTTATCAACTGCTTTCACTGATCCAATAAGTGCCGAGTAACAACAACGGAAAAATGGCATACCCTGCAGATCTCCAAGTCCAGGGTGGCCTCTCCTGGTACAAGTGTTTACAGGCTCTCCTTATAAGGGCGTAGGGACATTGTACATGGCAGTTGGTTATGAGATGATGCAGTTCTTGCTCTTCCTGCGTTTGCGTGTGTGCAGTTGGCCCCGGCTGCCGAGCGGGACCTGTCCCCCGAGCCCCGTGGAGCTGTACTTGTGCAGGAGCTCCTCGCTGGTGAGGTAGCGTAGCTGGACGGGCCGGGGGATGGGCTCCCCCAGGAAGTAGCCCTCGTCGTCCGACTCGGAGGAAGAGGAGCAGGTGGAGCAGCGGTCGTCGTCGTCGTCGTAGTCGTCCCAGGTGTAGGGCCCCGGGCGGTGGCTCATGGGGTTCTGGAGGGTGAGGTCCGAGGTGGTCCGCGGGCACGGGCGGTACGGCTCTTGCCTGTACCTCCCGCCCCCGAACGGGTCCCTGGCGCCCCTGGGCGGGGGGAACTGGTCGTAGTCCTCGCGGGCGTGCAGACGGGGGCGCTCCTGCGCGTGGGGGGCGGCGCTCGGCCGCCAGGTGAAGCGCGTTCTCCGAGCGTGAGCGGCGAGATCGGCGGGAGCGGTGGTGGTGGTGGTGCCTCCGACGGGGCTCCTCCAGGCCCCCGGCCCGCCTCCGAGTCCGCTCGCTCATGGGGGGCAGCCGGGGGTCGTTGGCGCCGCCCGCCAAGCCGAGGCGGTCCTCCTCCTGGTAGGCGAAGCCCTGCTGCAGCCGCGCCATGGCGGGGGACTCGCGGTACTGCAGCGGGTACTTGAGCGGCGCCGCCCCCTCCATGTCCCCGTAGGGCTGGACCGAGTTGAGGCTCCGCAGGGATTCCGTGCTGCGGAACTGGACCGAGGAGTTCAGGGTTCCCATGTTGCTCTTCTCGGAAACATTCATTCCCGAGTCCTTGCTCAAATCCGGCATGGAAAACCTGGACAAGTGCTCCTGCCGTTTAGTGCCACAGTCCGCCGATGTTCCTACAAGACAGAGATCGTTGGCATTATTGGCAATTGTCTTTGAAAAATGCTATAAAATTACCTTCGAAAATTGCCTGTGCATATTACCTCCTGCTCAGCTAGAGTTGCCGCTGTGTATATATAGCAACTCAGTAAACTAAATTTAAAATCAGCCATGTCAAAGCGGTAAAGAGAATTTAAAATGAATAATGATTAAGAACTAACATTCTTTATGTCTTCAGATCTATGAGCCTGTCAAGATAAAATGTATTTTGCTGCACTGCAGAGAGAATCTCTGATTAAATTTTATGGTAAAAATGTTCCACTGCCTAAAGCACACGGTATCTCTGAACATTTTCCATTGTTAAAATCTGACACAGAATAATGAAAGCCATATCACACTTGAATGCGTCACTGCTCCCAATATAAGCTAAACCAAAAAAACGGAAAACATTCTCTTCTGTTAATCAGCTATTCTTTAAATATATTTATCCACAATAACACGATGCATTACAATGGACAAATGCATGGATGCCAGCAAAAAGGACTAGATCTGCTTCATCCAAGCATGCACGTCATCAGGGACGAAGTACGGACGTACCTGTTGCGTTGGACAAGGCGAGGGACTCCATGGAGCCCCTGGGCGTCTGCTCCAGGGGAGTGAGCTGCTCGCTAAAGCTAAGAGCGCTGATGGGGTTCCTGGTGCGTCCGAGCTGGGGGACCACGTCGCGGCTGTCCCTCTGGAACACGTGGAGGCTGACCGAGCGCTTGTCGGCGAACCCGTTGTGGGCGACCTCGTTGAAGCTCCCCTGCGTTTTCAGCTTGGGTGGGAAGTACTCGTCCTGGCCCTGGTGGAACCAGTTGTCGTTGAAGGAGTGGCCCTTCAGGGCGGCCACGGAGGGCCTCTTCCCGCCGCTCGGCTCCTTGGCCCTGGGGTCCGGCGGGGTTGGCGGGGCCCTGGGCGGTGCTGTAGGCCGTCCTCACGTTGCACCGGCTGAGGAGCTGCAGGGGGCTGGGCGCCGCCTCGGCCCGGCCCTCGTATCCGTACAGCTCGCTCTGGCTCTTCCAGGCCTGCGGCTCGCGGGTCAGGCTCGGGGCCTGGCTGGAGAGGCTCAGCAGGTCCATCTGGAGGGAGAGCGGGTCGACGTCGGCCGAGAAGCGGCCCGGCGCGGCCAGCGGCGTCGCCGACTGGCACGCCTCGGGCCTGCCGCCGCCGGTGCCGACCTTGGCGCTGCGGCGGGACTCGCGGGAGCGGGCGCTCTGGAAGGCCGAGTCGGAGGAGTCGGAGCCGTTGGGGTCCTCGCCCACGCTGCAGGAGCGCGAGCAGAAGATCTGGCCCTGCTTGGGCAGGAAGGGCCGCCCCAACAGAGACTTCTTACAGTGAGCGCAGCAGAAGCACGACTCGGTAGCATGCCAGTGCTGCCCGTCATACGTCATCTGACCCTGGTCTATACCTGCAATGGCGCAAAACCAGAAGGCAAAAGAGCAAAAAGGATCATGTAACAAAGAGTGCAGAAGCAGGCCGGACACTTGGCTGAATACGGAATACACGGCATGCTGATGTTAAAAGCAGAATCAAAGAAGAGCATGAGTGCACTTTAATTCCTTTAAGAATATGCATTAAAATTTACCGTTTCAATATTGAGGTTTTCCTCACTTTATTCTTAACAGGATTTGTAGATTTTTAAATAAAATTACTCAGAAGAAAATACCGGACGTTATCTCTGATCATAACTAGTTCTTGTGAGTTTAAGATAAACTGTAATTTTGTGGGATGCTTAGAGGAATACATTGCATTCTAGCCCGAGCTATGCTCTGTAGTTTAAGGGGAAATGGCCCTCCTTAATGGCTTCCATATGGTCTCAACATGTTTTCTTATGGTTTCAATTTATAATGAGTTTCACTGAAATACTTTGTGTCCAGTGCAACAAATAATTACGACCCAAATTTTTCTTCGCTGATATGCCAAAACACAGCTGTGTTACCCTTATAGGAGGCCATTCCGTGTCTACAAAAGACTGTTAGTTGTGTGGCAGCCATAATTTATTTTCCCCTAAAAATGTGTTAAATTAACAAGCCAAATAGGTACATTTTCCCTTCAGGACCAAAACTCTGAAAGCCTTTGTGGTAAAATTTGATACCCCTGCTTAACGTCTCACTCAGCATTAAGCCCCGTGAGTTTCTCACATCTCTGGAATTGCTGTTGAAAACCTACTGCTGAACACAGATTAGTCCCACTTTGAAAGCATGCTCTGATGTACATCGGTCGGGGCACTGAAACGCAGGAAGCAGTATTCGGCGTACAGGGACTCGAAGCAGCCGCAGCAGTAGGGCCGGCCCTCCTTCATGATGTAGCGCTGGCCTCCCAGCACCGTCTCGCACTCGAAGCAGCAGAAGTGCTTCATGTGCCAGTGCCTGCCCTCCGCCTCCGTGCACTCGTCTGCAAAAATGATCTACGGGAGACAGAGGACACGTCGTTTATCTCGCCGCGGAAAGCTCAGAGGCCGCGTGAAGGGGGGGGGGGGGGGACGACATGGCAATGCTTCAAGGCCCGACGGTGGCAGTTACCCAGCTCTCCGAGCACTACAATACTGCAGCACATACCCCTAGTCAGATGTCATTATAAAACCTGGGCAATTTATACATGCCTCCGTGGTAAATCACCGCAGTCTGTGTATTGTTAATTGAGTGCTCTGAAGAATGTTCTGGCTCTTTATCAGTCCTCACCCATTCATCCCCCCGCCCCCTCCACAAGCTTATCTAGCTGTTCATTTGGAAAACAAATCGCGGAAAAATAACACGGTGGAGCTCTCTGTTAAAGACGGAATTTCAGCGAGTTCCTGTGGAAAACAATCAAACAAACAGGCGGGGTCACAGCGCGCGCGGGCCGCGCACAGACTGTGTGACTGCGGTCTGCATTCCACATCTCTCCCCGGGCCCTGCGGCCGCGCTCAGCCGGACTCCGGGCTCCGGCCGACGCGTAGCGAGCGCTGTTGCCAGGGGGAACGGTAAGTAAGGAGGCGGATCGGGCCGTGTCGCGGGTCACGGGGTGACGTGCGATCCCCGTTAGCGTGGGCGGCGATTCCCCCCCCCCCCCCGCTCACCTCGTCGCAGGCCGAGCAGCGGGGCTTGAGGCGCTCGGCGTGGTGGCGGCCGCAGTAGATCTTGCCGTCCTGGTAGAAGTAGATGAGGTCCACCAGGAGCTCGTCACACATGCTGCACACGAAGCAGTGGGGGTGCCAGCAGACCCCGTGACCCGCCCGCGACGCAAACACCGCGATGTCTCCACCGTTTATCTGCCCGCCACACTGGAAGAGAGAAGAGCGAGAGACAGGTTCACACAAAACCTTATTAGACTTGCATTATCTTATGTCTATTCATGAAGGGGGAGAGAGAGACAAGAGTCCAAAAAATATGGCGCCAGAAAGGATTGGTTACAAACACACTGCTTTTGCCAACATGATAAATCAATGTGTGTTGTGTGTGGGGTCAGGCTATCCTATCTGCTTCTTCTCACTGCCTGGTATTGTCTGTGTCAGGAGGTCTGCCATCCAAATAAGACATAAATAACCAGGGACAGATTCTGCAAGGCCAACTTTGCTGTCGAGTCTCTCAGTATGCATCAACGCGGCTGACATTAGCCACAGAGGAACATTTCACAGCATTCAGCTGTTCCCTGTGCCGTCTCTCCATCCAAGGATGTCAGCATTCAATATTTGATGAAGCCGTTGTTGCTGCCATGGTTACAAAATATGTAAAACAAGCGATGTCTCTGCTCAAAAGAGGCGTACAACCCCCCCCCCCCCCCCCCAAGGCAATGCAGCCACCTCAAAATAGACTGAAGTACACAACATGGTACATACCCCCAGAGAGGCAGACACAGTGGATTCACAAGTTCATTTTAAGGACCACGCTGAATACTGAATGAGAATATAAAAAGGAACCAAGCCAGAAAAATGCAAATACAGCGACATCTGTTCTGGCATCGTAACAGACGGGACTGACCCCTTGCCAGGGAAAACTAATCCAGCTTAATCAGCTTTGTCATTCGCTCGTCTTTTGGACATATGATCTTATCGCCCGAGAGCCAATCGGGTGTGCGTACCGACGTGCCAGAAGACAAGCGGAAGACTTTAGAAGAAAACGAAGAGTAAGATTAATGGATCTGGAAGAAGCAGCCATTTGTCACTTCCTTATGGAACCTGACTGCAGAACCTGGGGATTTGCGACGGATTTCTAGATGGAGCCTCTCATTTCCGCGCGACACTTTAAGGCACAAAGCAGATGCACGTGACTCCTTTGTGCAGCGGCTCTCTGGCTTTTTTTTCGGCGGGGAACACGGGATGGCCCTCCCGGTGTGGGTTTGGCCCGCTCCACGTCCGTCCCCGGGGGGCGGGCTCACCTGCTCACAGATCGCTCCGGTCATTGTCACAGGAAACGGTCTCACGTTCCCCCGACCCAGATTCTCTCTCTTTCGCTGGTTACTGAAAAGCTTGAGCTCCCGCTTCTCTTCATCGTCTAGAGTGTTACAGTACCGGACCTGCGTACAGGGGGACATTCAGAAAAAGACACGGCCCGCTCCGTCAACAGCATCACCATCTTCGTCAGTATCACGTTACAGAAAAGGGTTGGCGACATGAAAAATGATCGATCCACATGCCTCATCATTTAGTGGCAACCGACACAGAGGCAGCACTCACAAAACAAACACAGTGCTTCTCAGTTCTTGTTACAGTGACAGATACATGATAATCTAATACACTACCTCATCGAACTTTGATAAACAGTAATTAAATACCGCTGATAGTTAGAGCAGATCTCAGGGACCTGAATGCTATCCAACTGACAGAGTGAACACCGCGTTCAGCCAGAGGTCCCACAGAACTCCTGCATTTGAAATTTCACAAAATAGCCTTGCAGTTCAAACAATGATGTGCCAAAACGCTCGGCACAAGGTACGGGTTCTGGCGCGAGCGCACCCATGCACCCACGACCAGTATCGTTCTACTACAGGCGTGTTACACGCCCTGGTTCCACAGAGCGGGCGTGTGTGCGCGCGTGCGTTTCAGGGTTCAAGCAGAGCCCGGCCGGCGGTCTCGGTGACAGGCGAACACTCACCTCGTTGTCGTGCGGGGGTAACTGGTGAAGAAGCTGCTTAATTCGGTGCTTTTCTCCAGGGCTGTTCACATACGGCACTTTGTCCTCCGGGAGGGAGCTGTAGTACTGGTGAACCTGGGGGGGCAGGGGGAACAGTGCCGGTTTTAGCAACAAAACAAAAAGAAAAAACCATACGCCGCAGCTACAGGTCTCCACTTTCTGCCCATTAGGCCAGACACTTAGGCCAGACAAATAAACCCAGGAGCAGAGGTTTTCACAGGCGCCTGTGTGCGCGAACAGAGCGCAATGAGTGTGATCATTGTTCTCCTCCGCTCTCCCTGCGCACAGATACCACCATTACACCGATTTGATTTATGGATTTCCTATGTGGAGTTAATTGAATCTGGTCTCGGTCTCACTCTGAGCGCACTGACAAAGGGAATGCTTTGTGTCCCATAATCCCGCCCGCGCAAAGAATTTTCACAATACGCTTCAAATTAAATGAGAAAACAATGCACTGGGTGTCTAAGACGTGGCCTTTAATTGCTGATCACGCAGTACAATGCGATCGCTCGGTTTCTGGCATCTCTGGACATAGGGCGCTGTTATGAGATCTCTTGTCTCAGCAGTGATCTCATCACCAGCCATTTGACTCATTATCAAATACATGCCGTGCAATTAGGAGAAAGCACACGCAATCCCTCCGATTTCTGAAGAAATGAGTCACGCTGAAGTATTGCGCCAGTGGTCCGTGCAAGTTTGCAGGTCCACAGCTGTTGCGGAGCAGACATGTTGGGACGTCGTTTGGCTGCTTCTCACAATACGCAGAATAAATGACAATAACTACAGCAGTGCCAGTGTTGGCTATAACAACATAGAGAAACGTGATGACAAGAACCTCCTCATAAGCAATCAATGATTATTATTATAGTATGGCACAAATTAATACAAATAACTGTGCCTGTTCATATATTCACAAGGAGGTTCATTTCTCATCCAAACTCTAAGATAAAATGCTCTATATGACATACTGTACCAGCAAAAAAAATCCTAGCTTCCCTTTTATATTTTCACATGAAGATTTCAATCCAACAGAAACAATGAATTGATGGACAAGCAATAATGATGCTTCCCTAAAGTAACACACAAACAGAGCCCAAGATAATACCAGCCAGCCTGTAATATTTTCAGTGGAACAGCCTTGGTCCTGTATCGACATCCCAGCTCTAACAGCCTGACACGCACAAAAACACCCCAGAAGATTAAAGGCTAGCCTTCGATTCTTATGGATATGGAATTTATATTCACCACACAGAGCGCATATCTCCTTAAAAATCATAAAAAAACATGTTCTCATAAAAAATACATTGTATGTTGTTCTGCTTTTTCCCTACAATTCAGGAATATAAAAGTAACAAAAATCTTTTAAATCCATATTAGTGACCTTGAAAGCCATTATAGTGAAGTGACCTATCAAATTTGGAGAACATTTTTTTAGAAGCAATTTAGGTTAAGTACCTAGCTCAGTGACCTACCTCTAAGTTACAAGTCCAGTTCCCTAAGAACTATACTACACTGCAGGTCGCCGTCCTTAAATCCAACATAGCTACTGTGACTAACACAGCCGCATTTTGGTTGTGTGTGATGGTGAAGCCAACAGAAATCAGGAAGTCCTAGCTTTCCATGCCATAAAGCTTAAACGCAACCAGATGACAAAGTCATTCCTAAATGGGATGATGATGATGATGGGAGTTTTGTGTCCAAAAGGCTTTTCCACTGTCTGTTCCATCTAAGGAAGACATCAGTCTAAGTTTGTCTAAACCAGGAAGAGGCTGTACAGGTTTGTGGCAAATATATCAGCCCCTGTCTACAGTATATATCAGCCCTGTCTACAGTATATATCAGCCCTGTCTACAGTATATATCAGCCCTGTCTACAGTCACCTGGGTGGGAAAGAAAGAAATAAAGAAAAAGAGAGGGAGAAAGGAAAAGAAGAAATAATAAAACTAAAATATATGGAGACCAAATGTGATAGACAGAGACAGAAAGAAACAAGAAAAATAGACAAAGTGAAAGGAGAGCGAGCCAGCCAGCCAGCGAGCGCGAGAGAGAGTGAGAAAGAAAGAGAGAGAGAAAATTTGAGAACTTTTGTCAGTCAAACCTGTTTTTAGGCACTGTAGGGGGAACAGATGTACCTTCAATAGTGTGATGTAAGAGGGTGAGGTTAAACTAATGGTTAAGTCTGAATTATGGAAAATAAAGCCTTGGGATTTAATGAGTGGTGAGACAGGCAATCATTAGCTTAGCCTGCACTGTGTGGCCCGGTGGTAATTAAGGACCATGGATCCAAGTGAAGGCTTGGCCTTCCCAATGCAAACACTGTTAATGGAGGGTTAGGTGTGTGCGTGCAGTGAACTGTCCATGTCCCGGCAACTTCCCACTCCTTATCAAGGCCCATAAGGAAGTGTGCGTGTAATGTCCGACACTGAATGTCCGACATAGAGGTCTTGGTTTTAGGAGGGCTATAGAAATATCTGGGATCGAAACTCTTAAATTGGTTTTAACGAAAGCATCCCTCTAGAGATTACATCTCCTGGGAGGGTTTGGGTTGCGGGAAAAATTTCAGTTTCACATTTTCATACTGCAGCCCATCCGAACTGGAAGTCATATACTTCCACGGGCACATTTCTCATACTTTAGTCCAAAATCCATGAGAAGAAACTAAAAAAGACTCCCGGGCCCACCAGTGGTGTATTTCTCATGTAAATAAGGTACCTAACTAAGCGTGACATAATCCATGCACAGGAAGTGCCTCAATCTTTTGTTGTCATCCTTAATATTGACTCGCATCACATCTCTCTGAGGCAACAGTCAAGTTTTTCCACATTTATTCCACTGACATGACACACAGCCAATACTCCATTTTTATCTCAAAAGGCTTTAAGCTCAGAACCCTGACTGGAGTAATTGACTTTAGATCACATGTGACCTTTGGGAAGAGGCCACATTCTGCACGCCCTACAGAAGGTACCCAATAAGACAATGATTTATTGAGCGACTCACTCGCTTGGTGATAAAGCCCCCTCTCAGTTAATGAAGAAAATGAAAATAGCATCTATAAATACTTTCGTCGTCCAAAGCGCAGGCTACACTGAGTCAGTCGAGAGGCTAGTAAAGACGGCTGGGGTAGCTCTCAAAGGCCACGCACTAGGATTGACCCCATTTTAGATGCGGCCGAGGACACAGCGCGCAGTTACGTTTATATAAGCCTTTCAAGAACAATAACAGCTAAGTTAAATGATGCTCACAAAATAAACAAACTGTTACAATACTGGCACCTTCCTACCTGTAAAAAGTTACCAAGAAGACAAGACAAGGGGTAAATATGCAATGTAAAATGTATTTAAAATTATTATTATTTTTTTTTTTTAAAGATATACCTCACTTGGAGAAATTAAATGGGGGTGCAGCGATACAGAATGTCTGGGCACTGAGGCCAGAGGAAGCCAAGGGGAGGGGTGAGGTACCTGTTCTGGTTTGAGCCCAGGCGGGACCCATGCATACTCCTCCAGAGCACAACCCGAGTCGTCGTCGGAGGTGGAGTTCCTCTGGAAGTCGTACATCAGCTTGGTGACCGTCTTCTCCATCTCCAGAGGCATCACAGCCACCACATGCTCCTCGCGTGGACACTTACAGTGGAGACAGATCTTCCTGCGAGAGAAGCAGACACAGCGTGCACATATTTTATAACCTTTTTTTTTTTTTTTTTTAAAACATGTGTTCGTTGTCTGGTGCTAATATATTTTGAGAGAGGGGAATGTGATGATATTCTTTTTCATTTATTTTAGTTTACTTATTAAAGACGGAGGGTGGTCTCACATTTTATTTTTCTAGAATGTTCTCGCGACACTAAAGCTGTTTGAATCCTTTGAATTGAAAGAGAGAAGGAAAAAGAAAGAAGAAAGAAAGGAAAGAGAGAAAGAAAGAAAGAGAGCGGTTCATTTAGGATCTGACAAAACTCAGAGGCACAGGCCAATAAAAACATTTTTTGGCTGGGGACCAAAACATCCCTTACAGTTTTTTTCTTTCCTTCTTTTTTAATTCAGTCTGGGTGTTTTTGTAGACTATAAGCCCTGTATGTTATGTCAGCTTTTAGGGGAAGGGTCAGGGGTCATACAGGACTTTTCAGACTCTAGTATTCATCGCCAGGGGGCTGCATGCCCACGGCCCACTTTAAACTACTAAGGGAATGAAAGTGTCCACATAGTGACAAATAAAGTCAGGGATGGTTTATCAAAATCACAGCAGAGAATTGAATATTGTGAACCCACAACTGAATGTGACTTCTGCTTTCAAATACAAAAGGATGTTCAACTGAGTGGTCTTTAACCACAAAGAGAGAAGGGGGATTTGCATGTCAGCTGCATGCTCCTCTACAGCCTTGAATAAAATGAAAATTTGTTTTCCAAATTACAATAAAGCTTGTCAAACAGTAAAAGAAACACCATCCTATGCCTCTCTTTAAATAATGCTGCCGTCCGCCTGTGCTTGTGACTGGTGTCTACTTTTCCCCTCTTCTGTGAAAGCCTAACTTAGTTAAGGCGTGGAGCACTGCCAGAATCCCCCTGTTTCCTGCTATTCGGCAGATTAAACACACACACACACACACACACACACACACACACACACACACACACACACACACACACACACACACACACACACACACACACACACACACACACACACACACACACACACACACACACACACACACACACACACACACACACACACACACACACACACACACACAGGCAAGCCGCATCTGCTTTGCATCCAGCTGAGCGGTCTTGCAAAACCTGTGGCCTCCACTCTCAGAACCAACAGGGAAACTGGGAGAGGCCTGATCCAAGCTCTTCCAACCTCACCTGCCCCCTGCTGCAAAACCAAACCGCCGACTGAGGAGGACAAACCTCATCACTGTTTCAGACCCTCCAAACAGGCTGGAGATTTAAGGGGCTGAATGCCCGTTCTGTTAAAGGGATCCAGCTTTGCATAAATGTTTAGGCTTTTGTCCCCTCAACATCACAGCGAGGTTACAATACTACTCCATGTGCAAATGTGTTCACAATTTACATTTTTCTCTGAAGGCAGGCGAGTGAACGGAAATCGTTGAGATTGCGTTAGCCGCAAAATCCAATTTCGTATTGTGTCTATGGCAGCTTCCCTCTGCAAGTTGCATACGACTTCCAGAGAACCACGGAACTTTTTCGTGCTCTGCGCAATGTTAAATCATAAAAAAAATTATGTTTTCGCCAATTTCACAGATGTACTAGAATTCCCACTAGAATTCCGCTGGTACTAACAATTTTCAGATCGTAAGAAGAGAAATAGCTTGCTTCAAAGTCACTATTTTCTCTCGGCACCCGCAGAGGAAAACAGTAGCACGTGGCCTGAATACAGATACAAAAAACGGTTGTATAACGTACTTGGGGAAATATGATCAATGCCAACCTCATCATCTTATGCAATGCTAATAACCTATTGCTGGAGCTGCTGATTTAGCCTGCCAAACTGGCACCATGTAAATGTGATACCGTGGCTTCATCATACTGAGGTCTGGATGGAATGGTTGAAAAATTATGAGGTCAGATGTTGTTTGGGTGCTTGCGGCGGGTTGGTGGTGGGGGGGGGGGGGGGGGGGGGTCGCTGGGCAATTGGGCAAGGGAACGCCTTTGGTTCTCCTGTGCTCTTGTTCTCAGCCACTGCAGCACCCTTGAACAAGGGCGATTCACCTGCATTGCTTGGATGGCAACAGGAAGACGTGAATATTAAACAAACACGGGTGAATACCAAATGCAGGGACAACTCCTCAATGAATACTGATGATCAGTGTAGTCGGTAGCACAACCAGCCTGGGCCTGCAGACGACGTCACCAGCGTGACAGCTCCTCGGTATTGCCGAGTCAAAAATGCGAAAAAAAACCCATCAGCGCGGTAATAACGCCACAGCCTCAGGCAAGAGGGTCTTCTCATTAGAGAGCGCCGGCTCCGTGTTGCTCCTAATGTATGCACGATTAACAGGACACGACATACTCTCCATTACAAGCGCCGCTTGCCGCTTTACCGCGGGAGCGATGATTCAGTCGCTCAGGAGGGAGACGCAGCCAAAAAGCAGGTTCCACCGTCCTTTTACGCCATTCCGGTACATTCTGCCTCAGATGAAAAAATAAGCATGGAGACAGTGTTTAAAAATAGCCCGTTTAAAAAATAAATAAAATGCAGGCCTGTGGACTACCTTTCAGACCGTGATCAAGGTTTGTGACGTAGAGGCTGACGGGGCTCGTGTTGTTATTCGCCTTACTTCTGGAATGAAAGCAGGAAGGCTGAACTAGGGGGGCTTTCTTTTTTTTTCTTTTTTTTACTTGCTCCAGATGTAAGACAAGGTCACAGAGATGCCAAACGGTCATTTTCTTTAGAAAAGGCCTGATCCCATATGACAGGAACACACAGGAGTAAGAAAGCGCCGACATCCGCTCACAGACTTAAGGTGCAACAAAGCAGGGATTTAAAGCTGACATCCAGAAGGCATTTTATGCTTGTAATCTACATGATTTCAATTAAGGGGATTCAATGACCCAGTAATACTCAAGTAATACAAGTCAATCTATTACAAATACCTAGTTAGGAAGAAAAGTCGATGACTTGTAAGTAACTGTAATCTCTAAATATGACTCCACCCTCCTGAGAGATGAAAAAAAACAAAACCCTCGTGTGTGCGTGAGGAGAATGTTCTCATTACTGGAAGGTGTCTGCACCAGCAGTAATCCCCAGGGTCTGTGCTGTAAAAACACAGTCATTTACCATGGAGTGTTAATCATCAACTGCCACTTCCAAATTACCCTGACAACGGCAGATTTAAAGTTGGCTCTCTCGCCTGCCACAGTCTATTTGCGAGCCGCTCTCATTTTTATCTCTTCTCTCCCTTCTCTGAAAAGAAAAGAAGAACTCTCCCTCCCCTGCAAGCAGCCCTTCTCCCCCGCCGGAAAAGATCTCACCCTGGGCCTAAATGCCATCCCTGGCCAAGCAACATATGGCATCATCATCCCAAAAAATGCAGGCAAGTCACCCTGACCATGGAGTGGGTTTGAAGTGGTTTCCATAAAACCAGAACAGCTTCAAAAAGTCACTGTAGCTTTTCCATGGCATCATTCCGGATGGATTAAACAACATATTTAAATGGCAGTTATAAGTTGGAGAGCTCCTAACAGCTGGGTGCAAGCGGCAGCCAACTCTTTTAGCTTATTTTTCTGGGGGGGTGTAGGGGAAGAGAGCTCTCTCTCTCTCTCTCTCTCTCTCTGTCATTTCAATACGTGGGAGCTGAAGAAAGGCCACTATTCATTCATTACTTCAGTGTGCACTTACGGTGAGTGCTTAAAATTTAGTGGAAGGTGTCAAAGGAGGTAAAATAAATTCACAAGAAAAAAATAAATAAAAAAGGATTTTTCTTGGAAAGGTCAGTATAAGATACATTAAGCTTCAATGACTCCTTGGACTGACTCTTACTACTAGATCAGGCTAGATCAAAATCATCTAAACAATGGATGTATAATTTGCCACCAATTATGGCACAGCGAGACAATATGTTTAATGCCGTATAGATTAAGGGTGGCATCCACCTGCCGTAATAAATCATACATAATTTTCCTCCAGCACACAGGGACCTGTGTATATGGTGGAAAGATTTTTTTTTTTTTGTTGAAAGATGTATCAGAAAATATACCTCTGACAAACAGCCTGCATTCAGTGAATAACGTGTCTGACGAGCAATTTAAAACGCACAAGAAAATAAAATGTTCAGTGTCATGCTTTTAAGCCTCCCATTCATGTATGAATTGTACAGGGTTTGTGTGGGCGTGAAAGAGCCAGGATCACATTTATGTAACATCTGACAGCAGAAGACAATCTCAGCTGACGTCCTTTAAGCAGGCCAGTACTATTCGTTTTATTTATTCATAAGTGTTGACATGAATCATAATATGTAGCAACAGCTGAGATGCCCTAAAACCAGAGCTTGCCACTCAGATGGGTGTTGAAATGGTCATTTTTGTTTTGTGAAGCAGTAGTAGGCCTATACACCACAGGCTGACCCACTTAGCCTCCTGAAATCATAATTCCTGGAACCGAATGGCTCAGATTTTTGAGGCAAATTTTTTTTATTAAATAATAAAATCTATGAGATCGATCAGTGAGTTAGCAAACCGCCTACACAAAAAACCACTGGAAATAATAAATACTTGTAATTGTAACACATTAAACTGGATAAACTATATGACATCGTCTGGGAAGAACTGTTCCCCTGGCCAATAATAACAATAACACAAGGACAAGCGATTGATTTTTCCTCCCTCTCCTCTAAGCCAAGAGAAACCCGTAGCTTGGAACGCAGGATGGGCAGCTACAGCAAAGAGTAGCGTTGATACCCTGCAGGGTGACGTCTATTTCACAGGGCACAGAGAGAGATCTCCATCACTGAGCGAAGCTACAGCTGCTGGAGTCATTATTTGTCCCTTAGTTTGTTCACATGCTAATCCAGAGCGACCCATTCTGACTCAATCAATTCTGTGGATGACCAGACCATCGTGGCAACACAACAAAGACTAAGGCCCACTGAAAGAACCAGGTCAGACAGCGTTCAAAAACTATACCTCCATTAAATTCAAAAGCGAAATTAATGACACGACCTTATAAGAGTGACATTTCGACTGCCTGCCACACACATTGACCGTTGCTCTTGCTCTTTGTAGCTAAAATCTGTTTTAACCACAGCTTTACCTGTTATCAAATAGGCCAAGTTATTATCTTATAAATAAACAGTTTTAAGTTTGAGAGCCTCTTAGTTCAGTGCAAAACAAATCCAGAATACAATTTTACACAGTCAGAAACGGGGGTGCCCATTTGAGTTCTCGTCCTACTATAGCCTACAGAATATCCATCTAGTTAAACTAATTTAACATTGGTAGGATTGCATGCACAGAAACAGTAAGGCACCGTGAACCTTCATCAATCGTATGCATTTATCTCGCTACAATGTTAGACAAGGCTAACTGAACCTGAACACTTGCAACAAAATAGCCTACTGCGTTGACACATTTAACTCAAACAAAAATGTTGCGACATTATTATCTTTCCTAAGCCAAAAGAACAATTCACTTACCAATCAAAGCAGCCTCAAGTCAAGTAATAGGGGGAAAATCGCAAAGCAATTCGTAATCAGAATAAACAAAGCTGGATAAATAAACACACTTTTAAAAAAAACTAAGAAAACATATTAAAACGCGGCTTCTGCCGTCTTCCTCACCTTTCACAGGCTACGATAAAAAGAGTATTTTTCCTTGCAGCCCGCGATGTAATCTTTTAAAATGCAATCCTCATTACTAGCCTTTTCACACCGCTTCAGCGCCACCGCCGTGCCACGAATCATCCCAGATCCCACTCGCACTCCTCGGTCTCTGGGACACCGCAAAGCTGTTCCTCTCTCTGTCTTCTGAGCCGCGACTCTTTGTGAAACCCCCTTTGCAAAACAAACACCAAGCTCCCAGATTCTTGGAAACTCTAAAAGCCGAGGAGCGACGACCGACTTTTCTCTCGACGTCAAACGACGCCCTTGCACCGAGTGATCGGATACAAATGTCCCCCTTAACAATTTAGGCTTTGTTCCACAGGCTTACTTTCTTTTCCAAAGGCTTACTTTCACAGCACAATCGGTTTCCCCATTTTATTCGCTCACAAGTAGGCTAGTCCAGATGAATAGCCCTAGCCTATACAGAAGAGTCGGTTTGAGGAAGGTTTTATCAAATGATCCTTGCAGGAAGAGAAGCCGGTGTATATTTAGCTTGGTCTCCAAGGTCCCCGTAGCTCAAGGCAATTGAAAAGAACTACGAAGCTTTCTGGTCGGAGTAATGATCAGAGTAGGCTATTGAGTTGCGGCGATCGCACAACCCCCTGAATGCTTACGAGCGTCAGTGATGTCAGCAAAGTCACCGTCCTAACATCGGTATAATTAGCAGCTTCAATGACTGCTGTTTTGGATTCATTTGCATGTAAATCGGACTGCCCAAGAGTGCTCAGCGCTGATCGCACTCCAACACAGCAAGAACCTGCCCGGCTAAAAGGAACTCGCTCTGCAAACAAACCATTTCTGCCTTTTAACACGAGAAACCAGCGCGTAGCCTGTGTGACCGATAGTGGGGGCAGAGCAAGCCAAGTTCAGAAGTCTCCCGGCTGGCGGGGCTTTAAATGTAAAGCGCGTTTATCTAAGCCATTGTTGATTTATGATGCAGCCCAAGCACATTTAAAAAAAAATTGATTATCTGTTTAATACAAAATAAGATTAATTACTGTGTTTAATTAGTTCTAGAATTAGCAACAAAACAGGATTTGATTCTTGGAAAGGAACAGTTTTCATACTGTAGCCTACTTGATTTTGCCTAAATGTGCTGCCAGGAAGCTGAATTTTGTCAATGCAAACTCCCGATAGTCTATAGGCCACCCGTTCGTGGAATGTCTGAAGTTCACCTGGCCAGCACGCTCATGCAGTATGCTTAGAATGCAGTAGCCTAATTCTATAAACATTCGTCGTATTTATTCATTCGGCTGGTTATTAAGTTCAACTCCGTTTCCTTAACGAGAAAACAATCACCTCAGGCATTGCCAATGACAGCAACATTTTTAAATATTTAGGCTACAGTTTTTGCTGGCTGTTTGCCTATTATTAGATTGTCAACGATTTAGAAATATAAGAAAGTAGCCTATCAATATGGGACACTACCGTCTCAGAAAAGCAAATAAAATGTGAAACAATATTACATTCAGGTTCTAAAACTGCAAAAATCCGGTTGAACCCTAGTTCTAAAGCGCATACCCTACACTGTAAAAGGAGGACGTAATGATAATTTTGCCAGTTGGCATTTTAAAAGATGAAATACGAATTTAGCCAACACATGTTCAGTTACTTTTTCTGTTGAAAATGAAATGTACAAATCGCTCCAGTTTTGAAACAATAATGAGATCAGTCGACTGTAGGCCTAATCTATAGGTAATTATTCTTGACAACAGCACTCACCTCTCCTTACGTCTCCACCAATAGGCGACCCACCCAAATTGTTATGATTTGATAAAACCTTTGTAGATTTTGATATGAATCTGATTAGAATGGCACAATTAACACATCGACTGCTCCTCAGCAACAGATTTCTTCCATCTTGGCTATTTTTGTACATTTTAATCTTGTAAACACTTGCATGGCGTTAAGCTTCTAATGCCCTCTGAGCTTGTTTCTGGAATTAGTGTCAAGTGTTTAACTGCTGTTAATTTTCTTATTTGTTTTGCATTGATAATGGGGAAATTACGGTAGCCCAAACCCTAATATATCAAAAGGCTGTCTTAAAATTTAAGGTTGATTTCGAATGGGGGAAAAAATAATGAGGGACATATTAAATGAAGCTTGAGCCAGTAATTGAATCACATGCTGATATAAGTGGAACAGTTTGTAATTGGGGAAAAAAACTAAATTGTAAGCTCTACTTTAAATGCATTCTGTGTGGTGCTAACCAATACTAAGGGCAAAGTAAAACATCTTTACAATAGTGGCACTATCACTAATATCAGCATACATGGGAAAAATAGCGAATGAACAATTCTGTAGCCCTATGTGATTATTTATCCTCTGGTGGCAATAAGGTCCTGGGGTCAGCTAATGGGGGTCTTTGTGTGTGTTCCTGGCTTTGATTCTGAACTCACAGTAGCACGTGTTGAGTGGTGATGTCTGACCAGAGTTTCTGCTTTACACGCTGAAACAATCCAAATAACTTCATGAATACACGGATATCAATTATCGTTGCCTCTGTACTTAGCCCTTCCGCTGGCTTTTTACAAGGAACCTGTGAGTGACAGCTCCCTAGTTCTCACAGCCACAGAGTTATTCCTTGGCCACTGAGTAGGCTGGACTTGCTTTTATATGGCATCATGTTCACGCAATAGAGCATATTAAATCAGAACTGGCCACAGGCTACTGGAATATGGCCTGGAGAGAATTAAAAGGCATTGAATCTTTTTGGGAGATTGTTAAAGGAGAAGTTTGGTATTTAGCATGTTAAGCCCTGTTATAAGGTTATTTACGATCATATACAACGGTCCATATCAACATTTTGACAAACTGTGTAGTCTTGAGATATATTGCTTTTTGCTCATGTCACAGCTAACTTACACAATGGATCTGGATGGGCATATAGAAAATCCTTCAAAAAACACCATAAACTCTCGTTTTCAAAGACGGGAAATGCACCAAGACTGCACAGTTTGTCAAAATGTTCATATGGACCGTTGTATATGATCGTAAATAACCTTATAACAGGGCTTAACATGCAAAATACCAAACTTCTCCTTTAACTTGTACAAAGAGGCAAGGTCTCACAGATATGTTACATGATCCTCATTCCATATAAAATAACTATGAGCAGCTTGTGACATGTACTTGCACTTGTACTTCAGTTATTTTGAGACAAACTGACAGAATTCAATGGATGAATTGTGAAATAGCCTTTTGCCATTTCTGACAGGATGTTATCTTACAATATTATTTAGTGTCATCAAGGAACATAGAGAAATAAAAAAAACATGGGGAAAATCAGCCTTCAATCAAAAAATGAAAAAAGTGGCACCCTCACTATGGAAAGACTGTGGGGCTTGATTTAAACGGCATATTAAACTTTCATGAAAATCTATAAATATTATTAATATAGGACCTATGTACCCTGAATTACCCAAAACAGTATTTTCAATTTTTAAGTTTTCTGGAGAATGGCATGTTTGCATGTGGAAAATGCAGATTTATATCACTCTAAGTCAACAGAGGGCAGCTGTATCTCCATCTAGCTGCTGGTAAATGGCCTGAGCCTATGGAGAGATAAGTGAATGTTGACTGGGAAGCCCTTACAACATAGTATTGGCACCAACTTGTTGCTCCAGGCAAACTTCCTGTTGGACAGGGTCTGGGGCAGTGGATGGGAGTAATTTACACAATCTCTGTCATGGTTTTTCCATGTCTTTCCTTGGGATTTTCACCAATGCTTACCCCATGCTCACACACGCTTGGTGTGGAGATATTAACTGTGCTTAGCTCAAGCAAGCTGCTGTAAAATAATAAAAAGTAAAAAAAAAAAAAAAAAAAAACGTTCCGGATAAAAAGAGGCCACTGTGAATTTCATGCGTAACATTAACAGGCTTAATTCTTCACGGATGGAAGCTGAAATTATATTTTAAGGAGGGAATAATAAAGCTGGCATTGTGGTATTTAATTTGCTTCTGTGTTTTTCCTTTTTGCTCTTCTCTCTCTCTCTTGTGCTGCAGCTGTGTAATTCATTAGGCCACGCTGTGCCTGTTGGGCGCACCACGGGGCCCAGGGCTCTGAGATGACCTTGTGAAGAGCCTCTTCAGGGCCAGGCTATTTCTGCCCCTCCTGGCCCACTTAGACAAGAGTTTCTTTCACGGAAAGTGTTGCTAGGACACGTCCATCAGAACATTTTCATTTCCAGCGAGACTTTGTCTCGGGGGGGCGGACGAGCGCGCTTCTCGGCCAACTTCATTTTCCTTATGCTTCGGATCCGTATGTGGATCCTGA
The DNA here is from genome assembly GCA_029718625.1 of Synaphobranchus kaupii. Taxonomy (NCBI): domain Eukaryota; kingdom Metazoa; phylum Chordata; class Actinopteri; order Anguilliformes; family Synaphobranchidae; genus Synaphobranchus; species Synaphobranchus kaupii. The sequence continues at coordinate 99,973,940 of CM056380.1, forward strand.
TACTGACGCAGCAGGGACATGCTTGTTCATAGTGCAGGAAATGCTGCTTTTTTCCAAAAAGATAGAAAATGAAACCTGCACCGGAGGCTAAATGAGAAATGCGGTTAGAAATGACAACTATATTATTTGATAAACCTTATGAAATACACCATGGATTTACATGTACCATTTAGCATTCTAACCCATGCTTTGCAAGTCTACTGCTGAAACCTCCTTCTATCTGAAGAAGCGAGCCAAGCTCACTATTATCTCTGCCGCCATTATTACAGTTCATTCGCAATAATAGAAAAATGTAAATTAAAAAAATATATATTAAAAGGAAGGTGCGTTTTACAATGGACAGCTAGCTCTCTGATGACAAAGATACCAGGAATAATATTACAAAACTACACTGAAATGCGTAGATATGATTTGTGTATGGGGGTGATTTTATTGTTTAGAAATTAAGTGAAGATAGACTACTCAGATTAAGATAAGATTATAATAATAACTATAGTCAAAGATCATGTTAATGGAAGATGACTTGCTTCAAGCTTGGCCTTTCACTCAATGAAGCTCTAACTGAGTACTAACACTTTATAAACGGAGGATTTGTATGCCTACAGGGAAAGAAAAGTTCAATTGTGCATTAAAAGATCTGTATGTAATCATGAATGTCATAACCTTATCAAATTCTATGAGATTATACACACGCACGCACGCACGCACGCACGCACGCACGCACACATGTATAGGTATAAGATACAATTGACTTATTTAGTGAACCAAGATCTCCAAGAGGGGGCATCCAGTGGCAATTTTCCAGCTGAAGTCTCATATTACCCCATTGAAAAAATCCATCATAGAACTGCAGGAGGTGTCAATATTTCCACACATCTCAAGAGCTTTTGGAAAACAATTCTCTCTCTCTCTCTCTTTCAATTTGAAAGTAACTTACTGGCACGTAAAAAAAAAAAATGCCTATAACAAAAATTACAGTACGAGAATTTAAGTGTGTGTGTGTGCGTGCACGCATGCAATCTCTCCTCTCTCTCTCGTCACCATGGTGTCTGCCTGACTCATTATCCATGGCTACATTCTCAACCCCCTAATGTAAAGATGTGTCATTAACGTGGGCGATTGTTACAACATAAGCAGGTGATGGCTGTGCTGGAAGATCTTTCAAACAGCTGCATGCTCAGATATCTTGGAACTTCCCGTGCATCCATTGTTATCTATATACTGCCAAAAATGTTGGGTGGAGGATGAAAAATGCTATTCAGTCTGCTCTGATCAATTTTGCTTTTTTGTTATTTAAAACATAGAACAGCAACACTGTCTCTGATTACACCATTGTGTCTTTCAGCTGAATGCCAATTCAGCTCGTCGTGAGCACTCTGTAATAGTTTACAACAAGCAATCCAAACTTTTTCAATTATATAAACCCGAGTTCAACTGCACTCCATTTAAATATTTAGTTTTGGGAGACTGCTCAAATGTGAGGGTGGTCTTTCAAACATGTCACAATTCGAATGGTCTCTGTACTTTGGGAAGGATCAGTGGCACATATTTTGCCTGTAATTTTGATTTGAAGGCTTAGTTACCCTTTGCAAATCAGTGTCAGCGTGTTAAAAAAATCAGAAAGTGTTCACACAACGGAATAACCACCGTAATGGTTTACTTTGGCTTTACTTTTTTGAAAAGATTATTTTCACAGCATGATGAGATATTGTAAAAATAAAAAAAAATAGAAAAATCTAAATGAAATGTGATTAATGGGCTTTTACAAAAAAAAAAAAAGACAAAATAACTGATAATGAATCAGTTATCCAGTTAAAAATTTTAATCTATTGTCTTTATGATGTGTCTCACTTTCTTCAAAATTAATTTGCACCAGCCCATGGAATAAAATGACTTTTTAACGTAGCCATTCTAGAGGGAAAACTCATATAAATTCCAAAATTACAGCTTTGAACAACATTAATCTGCTCCATCATGAGATATTACAATATTATTATAACACAACCTTGTTTAAAGGGCGAGTGCTGTGAATTCCTTTCATTTGAATGACTTCTAACAAGTGTTACTTCTTTATTTTTAAATGTTAAGATTGTATGAAACTAAGTGTGCACTAACATAACTTTATAATTCTGAAATACGGAACGATTATACCATGTAGGTCATGCTCGACGGCGAACAAATTTACTTAGCCATCGAAAAAGAAAGAAGTATTCCAATGATACTAACAGCTCCAAGGATTTTAAAAAATATTTCTCTCCTCCCCCTTTGTGTCAGGCAGGAAGCACAGGCGAGCCAACTGAAACAGCACCTCTGTGTTTTGCTGTGTTCTGTAGTCTGGTAAAAGTATTACTGTCCGGGAGGGTGTGGATCCCAGCTCTGGATGCACTGCAAACCCTTCCTGCTACACGGGAGACAGTTACCGTCTGTCCAGGGACAAAAATCACTTCAGTCGAAAATATAGAAATGGACACGGTCTCATTCATCTTTAGGGGAAAATATTATCTTTGGCTCCATTTTTAAATACTTGTATGATTTACAGCTGCAAGCCGGCAACTCTGAAAATCGTACACGGGAGATATTACCTTTTAGAAAGAATGAGTTCAGTTGACAAATTTATATGCTGAAATCCAGAAAAAGAGGCAGAGGCATTCAGGCAGTGGTTCAATATTGCCCAAGATAATTCAAACTATAATATAGTTTAAAGAGTGTAACCTGGAGAGAATAGGAATGGGGGAGTCATAATATCAGCCCAGTCCAAGAACATAAAATTAATTTGTAGAGATTACTTTAGCTATTGCACGAAAGCAATTTTTCAGTTTCTAAACAAACAAAATATCTCTTTATTGCTCATGGTAAAGTACTACGGTCTACACATATAAACGATGTAACAATGGAACTATTTTGGTGAGAGCAGAGCAGAATGGTTTTTCTTTTAAAACCCTCACTGACTTGATCATAAACATAATGATTACAATAATTTAAGGTATGAATGGAAAGTGCATGGGTGGTGGTCTCATTTAGCCTGTTCACAATTCCAAGAGATAAAATGAAGAGAAGAAAAGAAAAAAAACAGGATTAAGAGTTAACCTAATTCCAAGTGCACTGAACAAAGGTGAGTGAGTTCAGCTACATAGCCAATGTAAATATGAAAGGTAAGCAAGCTTTGATAAAAAAAAAAACATTGGGTCACAATCCACTTATTAGGAATAAAAAATTACATTTTGCCCCGGTGAATAATAAAGGTATTTTTATCCATCTAAGAGTAAACATTATACTGACCATCACCCAAACACAGAGAATACAACACTGGTCAATACAGTCACTGTTTTTCAATCTATGAAGGCTTCTGGTGTTTATAGTCATATCCAAATGGAAATTAACACGACCGTAATCTCAAGTGGTACAGCTATGGTCTCACTTAAGTCTAAACCACAAAATGCAAACCTGGACAAGACCAGCAACAATTCTGGGCATCAACATAGGCCAGTTCAGGCCTTCCCACATTTTCTACCAAAAATGCAATCAAGCTTTCGTCCAGTATTATTAACTTTTTTTTCTTTCTTTTTTGTTTTTTATTTTTCCCCTGCAGTTTTCCATCTCAGATATGCGCTGCACGCTTTGTTTATCGTCGGCCATTAGGAAACAATTCAAAAGGATAACATCCCGAGAGCAATTAATGAGGCGAGTAGAAGGCTTGTTTATAAAATATGTGCCTGTCGCTTCTCTACGTTTATTTTAAGGGGGGAATGGGTGTGGGGGTTTGGGGGTTAAATATATAACTGACGAAATCCTGGGCCTGCGCCCTTTCACACTTTTACACACTCTTAGCACGCTTTTCACTCCGAGTTTATCTCCTGCGGGTGCCCGACAGATCTTTGGTCTTCGTGCACAGACAATCCTCTGTGCAAGGAGAGATGAGAGCGAGCACAGAGAACGTAAATAAGACGGAATTGTGCTGCCGAGAACACAGGACTCCCTTTGACCTCCATATGGGAAAGTTTTCTTTCCCCCCTGCCTTCCACTGGAACACTCCTGGCTGTGTCACTTCTCATTACGAGACGGACGATTACAAGTGGAAATCGCCGAGAGAGTCTCTCGTGATTTGGACGCAGCACCAATTCCGTCTAAAAGCATTTAGACCGGGTCCGCAAATCCTCCCTTTTCAACATAAGCTTCTAAATGAAAGTGCGTTACCTATTAGACGACCCCTCCCCTGCCTGATGTAGGGATCCATATTGAGGAGGACACAGCTTAGGCCATATCCTCCCGAGACCCAGCAGAAAAAAGTTTAAGTACTAATAATACAAATAATACAAGTGTCTTGGATGACCAAAAACATGTTGCGGTGAAAATATTTATTTTATTTTTACTGAATGCTCCGTGGAGTGTAGGTTTCAGCACAGTATAGGATATACTGTATGGTTCTTGAGATTAAGACCTACAGGGGAGAAAAATTGATGGGTCTCTGGAGGATATATTGTTTTTTTTCCCTGCATGCATCAGAAGCACAACAGAAATTACTGCAGTCAAGTATTCACCAATTAACTTTAATAAGATGTAAGGAACAAAAAATTTGTCTCGAAATAAGATGCAGAGAGAAGTCGGTAAAGAAACACGGCTGAAACACGATTCTTTTGATGAAGATTTCTATTCCATTTAGATTTCTCCCTTTGGCTCGTGACTCATGATGTTAATGCATGTTAAAAATGCTTAAAAACCATTTGCTTGCGGGAGGAATGTTTAATCACCGCACATTATTATTCACGCCTGGCAAGGGAAGTGACTCTGTTGCTATGCTCTGCATCTGCCACCAGCTACTTCAAAGAGAACATTAGCAAATGTGCTCACAATAATGTGGCTCTGTCACTGACGCGGGCCTCACACCACTCAGCCGACTGTTACACAATTATATTCTTTATACATGTATGTGTGAGTGTGTGTGTGTGTGTATCTGTGGACCACTATACCTTTACTTGGCCAGCGTACTACGTCAGCAAAACAAGCCTTTCGCATTAGCGGATATTCATTGCCCGGAGAGCGCGGGTGACACTGAAAAGCGATGATGTCCAGTCGCATTACCCTCACACGGTACTGCCCGGAGGAGGACACAGAGGTCAGCCTATCAGCTGCAGCTTCCGTAAGATGTGCTGAGGAGAGTTTCTCTCCAGCACTTTAGAGTAACGGTCCTCGGCTTTCACTAAATCACCTCCTCCCCAATCAATATGAAGCCCCATGAGGCTTCAGGCCTCTGTTGACCTTTGTACATACCTGGCTGAGCGCATTGACCAGAGGCATTTGCATTTAGCTGCATCTAACAGTGCTTCTCTTTCTCTTCTGTAGGGTATACCCCTCTGATTTCCACCCCAAAAACATCCTCATCAAACCAATGAGGACTGTCATAGACAGATACACTACTTCTGGATTTGTACCGTTTGCACAGAAAGGCAAACCATTACAAGCAGGGTATGATTTGCAGTTTTTCTGCTTGAACAAGCGGTGTCTGTATTTCACAGAAAGGCTATGTGATTTATCGCACGCAGTTTGAGCTTAATACGTGGGAATAAACAGACATAACGGAAAAAAACAAATCTCTCCTGCACAGAAATTGATGTGAATGAGCATTTCTTTTTTTTTTCTTTTTACAATGACATGGCATGAATGTGAGCATCGCACAGAGCTTGCGCAATACACGAACGTTTGCCATCTGGCACCCATTTGGTTAACATGTGCAAATTATTATGGATATTAAAAAAGAACCTTTTTGTAGTCCTTAATCTGTATATCTGGCGGAGTGAAGAGCTTTTGCTTTCACTGATTCCACAAACCTGAAGTGCAGGCGAGAGCAGCATCTGCCAGGGCTTCACAGAGGCTGAGGGAAAGTGCGCCTACAAGCCCCTTCACACTCTCGGCATTCCTAACCACAAATTACCATTTTAGAGTGCAGGGGTGAAATTCAGCACTTCCCTGGCCAGCAGGCTGGGCAAACTTTGGAGATCATATGTTGGCCAATGCGCTGGTTAAACTTGGGGAATCCCATGGCAATCTCTGGCAGTATTTACATGACCGGACCAGCTCTGTGTAGGGTTTTAAGCAGGGCCAGCTGTTGTGACCTGAATCTGTCCTACAAAATACACAGTAGAAAATAGTAGTTAAAACATCAGAATAATTATAAAATTAATAGTGTCAGTGGATGTGTGCAGTGAAGACAGGCAGAGAGACATTTTGTGAATGCCACAATGGGATGTGCTACAGAGTTCTGTCAATCACTAGTTATAATGATTAAAATCTGTATGTAATAGCATGTGATATCTCTACCCACTAAGTGGTTCATGAGGCTTCAGATTCACAGTGCCTGTCAAACGAGGAACAGCATGGAACAGGTTAATATATCCAGGTACAGTTAGACTAGCAAAAGGTGTATCCACGGTTTGAATGCGATAGCGGAAGAAATAGCTCTTCAGAAGTTCATGTTGATGCTAAAAACGTCCCAGTTAATTAGAGAGTGTTATTTACAATAGTGCTTTGGCAATGTGGTGCAAAAAAGATCCGAGTGAAATCTAAATGTGCAGCGATGATAAATGTGATGATTGTTTTAGGATGAAGGCGCTCCATAGAGAAGAACCGGCCTGCCTGTGGAATCAACATTATGGAGTTTCTGTAACGTGTGAAAATCTAATCAAATATAAAAGCATCAAAGTAAAATAAAAATCATCTTCCCTATCAATAGAGGGAAGCAATTCTCCTATGACTCATCACATGCTCCTCTCATTGTATTGGATAATCTTACCGAGGACTGGCTAATTGTTTAGCGATGACATTAAATTCAAAGGAGGAATGACTCACGCTAATATCCTTACAACATTTATCAAGTGAAAGGCCTTACAACAACCACGCATATAGAATGAAGCTGACAGTGACAGACAAAATGAGTCACTTCTGTAAACTTTAAATGACGACTATACCGATCGTTCAAATGACCTTGAACAAACTTTGAAAGAAATGAGGTACGTGGTAAAATAATTAAATATTTGTATTGTTCTATATTTTTTGAACAGGGACAGTTTTCCTCACAAAATGGTCATACGCTAAACATCTGCTACCATCAATAATGATCCAAGTTCTTGCCCTATCCTTGTGCAGAGGAATGTGACAAGTGAAGTCTGGGAAATAACGATGGCAAATTGCAAACTTTGACAAATGGTATACACCTTAATCACATTCAGCTGATCCTAAAGGTGCGGGGTCCAGTAAGGTAGTAGTATGTTCGGCTGAAACGCCCTGCTTCTGTAACCACAGCCTGCAGTCTGCTACACCACCTCCCTCTCCCCTTATTGGGTGAAGTGAGTCAATGCTTGAAACAGGGCGGTGTGAACTGATGCAGTGAGGATGTTGGGGGGGGAGGGGGGTGTGCGGTTCAAACAAAAACTTCAACCTCCAAACAGGCGATTGATTAATAAAATAAATATGTTTCCCATTTTCTCCGCATTTGCGGTCCGAACGCTCAAGGCTGCGTACGAAGCGCTGCGTGAAGGGAACCCTAGTGGCCGTGACATCAGCATTCAGGAAGGAAGCACGACGGACGGCTTTTAATGATCACCGTTCCCCTCCCGCTGCCTACGGAGAGCAGAGGCGCACAACCCCAAACAAGAGAGGAAGACAGCCTCCTGCAGGAACGCCGTGAAAACATACGCACAAAGGAACGGGTCTATAAAGGTAGCACATTCAGGTCCTTAAAGAGCTTCAAAGCAAAATCCCCGCTTTATATGCCATTTTACTACAAGAGGCAGACAGCAAGAGGCTTAGGCAGACAAACTACAAGCTCCTGAGTACTTCTGGTCAGAGCTTTTTTAAAAATATATATAAAACTGACTGCTGGAGTTTACACAGAGCAAACACTGTTTTCTTGTCACCCTGGAAACAGCCGCCTTTAGTTCACACGCTCCTATCGCTTCGTACATTTCATCCAGACAGTGGGGAGGGAACGACAAATTACAGATAAAAGTATACAAGTCAAACAGTATATTCATCTGTTTGCGGAAGGAATACGTTTCAAAACCTAAAACAGAAAGAACTATTCTTTTTTTTCTTTTTTTTAAACTGCATTCTAACTGTAAAATCATTTAAATCAGGGTAGATCAGAATTCAGTCCAAATGCTAGACTGTTTAAAATGGGAATGGCAATGTTCTGCAGCTGAGTTCTGCTGAGCTAAGTTTCACTGGAAGCTGACAAGCCTACTTTCCCTATTAAGCTCGGGAGAAAGAGCTAAGAGTAGTGTTTCTTAGCAGTCAGGGCCGTGTGGTGGAATGGGTTCAGAGTGAGGCTGTGCGTCACTTGCACAGCTGTGGCTGCTTTAACACACATCGTAGTGTCAAAAGAACCAAGTTTCCCCAAACACTGTCCCACCGGGGACCTAATGCCTTCCAGTACAACCAATGGAACTTCACATCCTAAAGCAATGCCATCAGTCTGTGAGGGTCTCATTTCCTCACTCCAGAAAGATCAAGCAAAATACCAATTTGAATCTATTCAGTCTACCTGAACTAGCTTGTGAGTGTCAGATGAGATAGCAGAGGGGGAAGCAGCATAGCACAGTCCTGTACTAAGTATCCGGAAGGAAACATAAAACAAGCAGTACTTTGTGGAATCTCTTCCTGGGCGGGGCACTGCTGTTATACCCTTGAGTGAGTACTTAACCTGAATTGCCTCAGTTCATAACAAGCTAGATAAGTGGATGTGTAAAAAAAATGTAGGCACATAATTTACACTGGATAAGGCATGTACTAAGCATATAACAAGGTCGTGATCCTCACCTGCATAGCCTATTTGGAAGTATGCCAGGTTGACTTAAAAATGTAAGATGTATTTCAACATTTAACATTCATGCACGGTATATTTTGGGATGGTTACCACCGTTAGCAGGGGAATGCATGACTAAAGACTCAACATCCAGGACTGTGGATTTTCTTTTTAAAATTTTTTTGGCAGGAAATACATTTATTACTTTGAATGAATTATAAAAAAAAAGTGTTTGCCTGACCATCGCTCAGCCAAAGGGGATCACTAAGAGTTCCTTTGTTCCAGACGTGCGTGCGACTTGGTGAGCACATGGCACAGGGCCTCCAGAGAGGGCCAATTAAAAATAATGCCACGATTGTCTTGCTGATCAGTTGCAGAGGGATATGATGGGCACCGCCACTGGGGGTGTGGGTGGTTTTTTTTCTGGGTGTGTGCGTACCCCTGTGTTCTCTTCCAGCAGGGACCGCGCCTGTTTGACAGACGGCCAAGGCTTCCCGTGGGTCCGTGAGGGGAAGTTCTTGTGCACAGCGGCAGAAAGAGACACATTATAATTAGCCGCAGGCTCACCAGCTCTCAGCCTGTCATACAGTGACCTTTCTATCATGCTTATTGGGGCTCTTTCTGTTTCTATTTCCCTCTCTCCCTTTCTCACATACACACACACACGCACACGTGCACATATATATGCAGGCAAGCGCACACACAGAATGTTTCCCTTCTGGAAAAAAAGATATCCATATCCGTTGGCCAAACCCTACAGAAAGATGACTGGGCTTACTGTAATCTTGTTCATCTTGACAGGAGGAGAGAGGAGATGAAAAGCAGGTGGTAAAACAGTCTCCGTCTTGAAGGAGGGTTTTGAGACAGACACAAAGGAGCTGTACATATGCGTAATGGTGAGAAGCATGGCCTGCTCTGCCCTCCTCTCTCACACCAGACCCTCTCAGGTTTGGGAAAATAATTAAGGGAAGCCGCAGATTACAGCCTGCTGGAGACGGTGTCCTAAACCATCTCCAGTCCCTGGCCAGGAATCCGGCTGGCTAAGAGAGAGAGAGCAGCAAAAAGCTGATTTCTTGGGCAGATCTGCTGGCCGGATCCAACACACAGTCAATACGTATCACCCCCACGCCGGGTGTCAAAGCATAAATAGATTCCCGATAAGGCTCAACCGTGTCCCTGTCATCGCCGTGCACTGCCGTGAAAATAGGGGCTTCGCTCTGGAGCGATACCATGCTGGATTCCTCTCCCAAAATGAGAGAAAATTACCTCCCCAGCTCTAACAAGGCCTTATGGGACATACAAATTTCTGGAATGGTGAGCTTGTCAGAAGTCGACAGCAATTTCATATGAACTGGAGTTCAGTTTGGATGAAGCATTGGTATCCTGCTGACCTGCTACCCATGCCGGGGTTAACCCCTCTACATGGGAACAGTGCATTCTGGGATGGGTCCAGGTTGGGTGAGGAGGACAGGGCTTACTAATAAAAAGGAATAGCAGATACCTTCAGTCACTGGACTCAGCCAGCCCATATAGTCTTTAGAGTGAAATTCAAACTAATATTTAATATTTAATATATATCCCCCTGAACTCTGAACTGATCAGCCTAACACTGTCCTCTCAGACAGACACACAGAGATGGACACAAGGACAGAAATTATTATTATTATATTTTTTTTGTCCTAGTAAATGATATACTGATATGAACTCAGTTTAAATTCTGCACAAATCTCCAAGGGACCATACAGCGTATGCGGAAAACGAAAATCCCACCTCCTTTAACTTGACTTTGTATCAAATGTTAAAAGACACCTTACTGTAGGACGGACTTTTTGCAGCTATGCTACCTTTGTGCATTCCCATGAATTTCCTGCAGCAGGCCCCATGAGGAAAAGAGGATGAGCGAGAAGTAGATCAGATGGAAAAAAAAAAAAAAATCCTTTCCTAAATCCCGCGGGCGTGTAGAGGCTTTGTGCCAATCGAACACAGTGTGGAAGCCAATCCGTCCAACGGCAGCCCCTGGTCTCGGAAGAGAGGCCGAGAGCCAAGCGAGAGATGAATTTGGGCGGGTGGGGGGTGGCGGGTGAGGGGTTCTTTATTCACGCGATGACCGGGTTGAGACACACCACTTAATCATCACACACTCGGTACAGGCAGCACTCTGAAGGAGCTTGATTTACACTGAAGTAAGGAATTCACAATGCTGCTCTATTTCTAGAGGATCTGTGTAAATACCCTTTGGGACACCTAGACTCTGCAAACAGCGAGGACACAGATGTGGAATAAAGGTTGGGTTTCTCGGCCCTCTGTCAGGTTATTGTTCTCTTCTCGTCGCCACTTCTCCTGCTCTCCCCCTGCAGTCCGTTCAATGTCACGTTCTGAAATTCCCTCCGACCCGCACCCCCGTTGTTTAGAGAGTTACCGCTGTTTTTAGTTCTAGTACAAGGTTTCCAATAATAAATCTGATGTGAAAAGCCCATACGGAAGAAGGAAATGCGGGACATTTTAATTTTCTACCTGAATTATTTAAATGATTTCAAAAACAACCGTGTTTGGTATTTCGAAGCCTTTGCCTGAACAATGGCCCTAGGCAAATTCATATCGTCTGCAAGAGCCATCTTGCCCGTCTCTGTACAAAACGTCACGCAGAGTTCTGGAAGTTTCTCTTCCACCGCGTGTCACCAACACAGCCTCATGCGGGCCTGAGGGCTCCCACGCCAAGGTTGCGGGTTATGACAAAGAGAGCTCGAGCCACAAAGAGAGGGAAATTGAAGAAAAAAAAACCCTTCATTACACCCTCATTTGTCAGCTGTGTGGGATGGCTTGGCAACAGTCCCCGGCAACCCCTCCACCGCCCAACCATCCCTGCCCCCTCCCCAGTCCCGCTTTCCATAAACAGCCCTGAAGCACATGCGTCCTCAGACTGCTAAATTAGTCTGAAAGGGCACTCCTGCAGCCCGCCGCACATCAGCTGGCAGCCGCGGGACCCTGCTCCCCTCACCTGCTCTCTCCGATTGGAATTTCCGCAGCGTCACGGTGCTAGCGGGTGGCGCGTTGACATTCACGCTCTTGTGAGCCCGCTACCTCCGCCGCGCACGCATCGGTCTGCGGCAGCTGCGTTCGGCTGCGCTCGTCTGCGCAGCTCACCGGCAGGGAGGCTGCGGTATCCAGGGACTTTTGGGGAGCGGAGACTCTGGATAGAGATCACACCTTCACACTTGTTTTCTGTACTGTTTTGCACCGGAAAGCAACTAACAACTAACAATTCCACTCTGAAAATTCCCTCAGCACATATTTAAAAAAGTAGGTGCCTGTGAGGTAACAGGCTTATATTTGCACACAGCTAGAAGTTTTTGCGCAAACGAAAGGCAAGGCGAGAAAACATAAAAATGTCGATGACAAAGAGTGAAATTGAACGCCTTTGAGCTGTTAAAATAGATATCAGTTGGCAAGACAGATACACACAGAATCTGCATGTAGAAACCATCACCATTTTGTGTTCTGTCATTCATTGGGGGCCAAAAAAAAACAAATCAGCTTGAGAGTGCGAAACTACACGTCTACCGTGCCACTAGTATTTTGTCCCACAGACAAAGAGGCCAATTCAAACTTCAAGAGCCGCTAATGAAGGACGCCACTCAATTTTCACAGCTTCTCTTCATTTAGTTAACCGTGTGACAGAGATCTCAGGACCTCATCAGCCCATAGTACAAGGTTACTCATAGTACTCATGTGCACCAGTCCGAAGCAAAATAAATCACTTTACTATAGGTAATTTCCTCTTTCCCTTTTGAATACTCATTGCAATTTTAAGTAGCTCAAACAGTTCCACGGTTTTAGCCTTGCTAAATGATGGATGGGCCCCAGGGGGCTACTGAAAATGGTTCTAAATTCTAGCTGCCGTTCGTTGAGACTGCATTGCTATCCGACACACAACCTTGCTCCCGTTCACGTAGCATTTACATTCGGGGAATTCTGTCCCTCCGCCACACAGCACTGTCTGCCGACTCCATAACCAAGCCCTCCTCCGAGCGTGTGCAATTGGTTGAGCAGCCTTGCGCAGGAAAGTTTAAGGTCACAGTACAATACCAAACGTGCCATCAGGATTCATGCAGTATAATGTGACGCATTAGCATTTAACACATGACCTTTACCTAATTTGCTTGGTATCTTTGGTCATAGCACTATACAGTTGAAGTCGGAAGTTTACATACACTTAGGTTGAAGTCATTAAAACTCATTTTTAACCACTCCACAGATTTCATGTTAGCAAACTATAGTGTTGGCAAGTCAGTTAGGACATCTACTTTGTGCATGACACAAGTAATTATTCCAACAATTGTTTACAGACAAATAATTTCACTTTTAATTTACTATATAACAATTCCAGTGTGTCAGAAGTTTACATACACTAAGTTGACTGTGCCTTTAAATTTTTAATATTTGGTCGCATGCCATGACTTCCTGATGTCTGTGACTCAACAACATCAAAAGACTCTTGATATCTTATTTTCTGGTACTCTTACAAGTGATACTATAATGTCTCTGCATTTGAATGGATCTCTATGGTAATTGGGGGGTGGGACTAGATTTAGCTGTAAATTACACTGGAACAGTATGGAAACACATGGTTGGCTAAATGGCTCCAAGTCATCAAGGGTCTGAGGTATCAAACAAGCCTCAAACCATCATTCTGCTGCCAGATATGCAGTAGATATGGATGGATCACTTTAAGGGTTGTTTCTCTTGACTTATTTTTAGGATAAGTTACTTAGGAAAATTTGTCATTCAAAGTAGATGTCCTAACTGACTTGCCAACACTATAGTTTGCTAACATGAAATCTGTGGAGTGGTTAAAAATGAATGACTTAAACCTAAGTGTATGTAAACTTCCGACTTCAAATGTATATATATCCCTCAGAATAAACATGTCGCCTACTTCAGCCGTTCTGAGCCTTGCCACTGCGATCTCTTTAAGCATGCGTGTTCAAACCGTGTTACAGCAATGAGCTACCCGACCATTTGAAAACAAATCAGCTTGAGAGTGCGAAACTACACGTCTACCGTGCCACTAGTATTTTGTCCCACAGACAAAGAGGCCAATTCAAACTTCAAGAGCCGCTAATGAAGGACGCCACTCAATTTTCACAGCTTCTCTTCATTTAGTTAACCGTGTGACAGAGATCTCAGGACCTCATCAGCCCCCATGGAAACAGAAAGACTTCCTTTCACATTTGTATAAAACACAGATCAGGCACAAGCTCATCAACCCATTCTCTGACTATGTAGATGGCAGAGAGATAACCTAAAAAAAAAAACTACCTTTTCTATTGTCTAAATTTCTATTGGTTAAATTGATTCTGCGTTGCAGGATGACAGCATCTGTCTTCTGCGAGTATTGCAGTCTGTTAGTTGGAATGGGGCTGGCTCACAGAAGAGCTGAATTAATATCTGCTGCTGAAAACAGAGCTGCCAATGCCATTTCCATCGCTGTCAGCACAAAATCTGAAAAGGGATGGATATACGTAGGTCTTGAAAAACATTTGTACCAGAGACCCCTATTAGGTCATGGAAAGACTTCTCCCCGAAGGTCCATTACAACAGGAACAACATAAATATTTTCGCTCAAAAAAAATCGTAATATTTCGTTACCTCAGCTTTTTTATTTCAAACAGAGGTTCCATTTCCTCCTGAAGGATAATAAAAAAAAAAAGATAACTTTCCTTAAAGAAAAATCATTTATACACGGTAGAATCCACGCAACACTGTGTAGCAATGTAAAACACTGGGACACTGTCACAGCAATGCAGTTCCATGGGATCACAAGTTACAGTGGTCATACTAATAAAAGCTTTTTGCATAATTTCCACAGCACGCGGTGCGGAGACGGCAGGTTTAATCATCTATTTTGTAAAAACATAATAAAGCTAATTGCTCCCTTGTGCATTTATGCATACATTACCATACATAAATGAACAAGCTAAATGCATTTATGCATACATCCTGAGAATCACAAAAAAGCTATTTGATCATGAAGAAAAAAAGAAAAAGAACAGCAAAGGACAACAATTATAACCAGTGTAGGAAATTGAGAACACTGCCAGCAAAGAGGAGGTAGAAACACAATGATGTAGGTTTTTGAGAAAGGTGTATTAGTCTCTCTTTTTGGTCTCTCAGCTCCACTCTCTCACTTCCTGTCTAGTTAGGGGTGGGCACAGTTTGGCAGGCGACACTTGTGTGTGAGACAGCTTCTTAGACAGCTATTCCTGTAACCCTCTCATCACAGACCTGGCTCATCAAGCACCGAGTGACAGATCGTTTAGTTTGGGTCCCCACTCTCTCTCTCTCTCTCTCTCTGCCTGTGAGTGTGTCTATGTGTGTGTATGCATCTAATGGGGTTGTTCCAAATAGTAATCTGTTAAAGAGGAACCATTTTTTTACTGAAGAGACTAATTACATCTGTTGGATTTCTATAAGCCCTCCAATAATAATGGCTCCCTTGAAGTGTACTCTCATTTACTGAGAGGAGCCTCATCTAAATAAAGTCTCTTCTGTATCTGCGCCGTCCAGGGGACGGCTGAATGTACTTCCGGGTGGGATTCAGTCCATTTACAGGTGACCTTATCCGGGTTCGTTTGCCACATTTCTTCTTCACTGATTATCAGGCTTACAACAGCCGTCAGGGAGGGCAATTCATATTGCATACCTCACTGAAGGACACCACGGCATTGAACACAAGGCCGAAGCTGCAGAGCACGAATAAAATATATATCAAAGCTCACCGTGAAGACAAACCCTTTTTACAGGCCAGACTCGCCTGAAAATCAATGACTCCACAGCCAGCCGCTAACGTCATAAGAGTGAGGAAATGGACCCTCAGTATGGGGGGCGGGGGGGGTTATAATGATGGAGGGGGAGTGGCCCTGGGGGGACCGGGGGGGTTGGGGGTGGCTCCTCATGAGCCTACAAATCAATGGCTGTGCTCATGGCCAAGAGATACAAACGGCACATCGTGTATTTTATCATTTTCTCCTCCCTCCTTCTTCCCCCCTCTCCTTCAGGCTATTCTCTCATCTCATCCCCCCATCGGGGATCCATCCCTCTTCCGGGACTCCGGCTCGGCATCCAGACCCAGTCTAAATTCGGGGACAGTGTACAGGCCTTCAGTAAGCCCTAAATCAGCCACCTCTCGTGGAATCGGGGGGACACTGGCATGCAGGTGGGTCAGGAGGAGATGGGAATCTATGAGATGGCTCAGTCTGGTCCCAGCCAATGGCTGATTTTGAAAGTGTCACAAAAAAACAGGAGAGCCTGTCTCACTCTTGATTTATTCATTATCGCGGGGGGGTCCAATGAGGCAGAACTGCACTGTACTCTGACCATATTGAGAGGACTGCTGTCCGTCCAAGGAGTCGAGACTGTAAGCAAAACACCAAAGTCAACAGAAATGGACGCCTTCTCCCCCCGTCCAGCACCCCTCTAACCGAATGTAGAGACAATAGGCCGACCCCTTCCTCTGGCGAGCCAATAAAAGCGGCAGCAGTTAAAAATAAAAAGGCATGTCACGCAGCTGTGAGATGCTTGGAAGATTTGTGCCCTGTCAGTCCGCTTAAATCACAACAGCTGAAATGACAGGCGCTGTTCCTTTTTTCCTCCAGTTCTAAACATATAGCAGCTCAGTCCCTCTCAGCCACAGAGGACATCCAAGTGTAGACCGCACGCTTAGGAGACCAGGTTTGAAGAGGGACATAGAAATCACCCACACCGCAACTCTACTCTGATTTCTAGTGTACCCCCTCAGCAAACACGCACACAGGCATGCACGTACACGCACACACACACCCACACGCGCACACACAGTTTAGATACTCTGAAACTGTGCTAGCTTTATGAATGTGAGGCGCAATGGACAACTTTCACCATAAACGTCCGCCTTCATTCCAGCACACCCTCAGCTAGAGGACGCATTGTGCGTCTAATAGTAATATTTAATGCATCGTTAGCAACGCAGCAGACTGAGCTCATTGTGATCGGTCATTAAACATCCCAAGCAGGGGTGAGAGATTTCTGCTTCTGCTGACGGTAATAATGCAGCCGTGGCTGAGGTTCGCATGCTGGTACAGAAATGGCACCTTCTGCTGTGACATGAAACGCATTCATTCACAAAAACTTGACTGCAAACGGAGAGTACTCACCTCTCTCACTCTCTCTCTCTCTCCTGTCTGTGGGAATTCGGAAAAGGGACTCGGAGGACGGATTCACTTACAGACTAGCCACTGCAGCAAAGAGAGACCGCAAGGAGAACGCTCTCAACGTCTTCTTAATTGAAAAAATCTGCTTCTTGCTGCTCAGATGGAAAAAGGGAGGAGAAGGAGACAGAACAAGGAGCTGACAGCCTTGGAGCTGGAGGGATCTCTCGTGTAGCGTGCTGTCGGTCACGGGGCCATTTGGAAGCAGGAGTGGCAGTGGAGGGGGGTAGGGGGCGCTGCACTCTGGAGGAATATGATCAGGTTGGGTCAGCGAGCCGAGAGCCACGCAGACTGCCTCCTCAGAAAATGACTCCCACCTCCCTTCCATTCACCCCCTCCTCCCTCCATCTACTGCAGTGAGTCATCAGCTCTCGGCCAATTAGAGCACGGCTGCCAGACTCTGATTGAAATCACAAGGGTATGTACTGTAGATGCGGCCCCACAGCGATCCACAACAGAGCGGAGAGAGGAAAAAGGACTTTTTAGGGCTACGAGGCCTTGGGTTTACATTCTTGTGGGTTAGCGGAGGTTTTATGAGCGATTGTCTGGGTGGGGTGCTGACTGTATCTGTGTGCGCCTGCCACATTCCTGTCCAGTCCAACCACATCCCAATTCCTTCCTCAAGAACTCAGATACTCAGTATACATCTGCAAAAATAATTCAAAAGCTTCTCGATCCTCCGTAAAGGACAACGTCACAGCACGTTAATACGCAGTCCTTCTTGTGTACATTGAATCACCACATACTGACTCCGTTTGCCCTCACAGTGGAGTTTTTTTTAGCTCCCCTACCTGCATACATACAGTTAAACCTGGGCTATCCTTCCTCCCAACTTTTTCAACACCAAATGAATGAAGAAACCCAATATCTAAAAGTACATGTGAATACAGGCATAAGCTAAGCTATTCATTGCCACAACATCAGTGTGGGTTTTCCATAATGGGGCAATGTGCTGTGGATACAACATGATATGTTTTATAGCCCTGTTAGCACTGTACACCTACTGTGCAGGCACTTCTGGGTAGACAATTTCCATAAATCCAGTTGGATTTCTGTGGCTAGAGACAACGGGGAACCTGCTGGGGGAGGAACTTGCCTTCACCTGACAACCCAGTACAGTGTTCTCCTAGACCACCATTACCCACCCCTGCCCCAACCCCCCCCCCCCTGTTGCTCTACTGCCAAGGTGAAGAGCAATAAAAATTCCAAAGCTGCCTATGATGTTTATGTCGATGCATCATAGACCAGTACCAGGCAACAAGCTCATAGATTTTACTTACATAACACACGTTGAAATGTTCGTCGATAAATGTAGAATTGAACATGGCCGGCTAAATCTACTGCGATTAATTTGAAGCTGACTCATCCCTCTTTTTCCTGCATGTGTCTTTTTAAATGTATTTTATTTTTTTTGCTCCATGGCTTATCATGACCACAGCAGAGTGAATTGTGTAAGATAATTGCCGAGGCGAGTCGGGAGAAGTGCCTGAGGTGTCCTCAAATTCCCGCACGCTGTGGAAATGCTGAATATCTAAACTGCAGCCCCCTGCCTCCCCCTCTACCCGGGGTGGTTAACTCATCTTCTCCCACTTCATTATTAATTGAAGTTATCAATCAACGGGAAATACAGGGACAGCACTGGACATGAGACTGCAGCCACATTGTGTGAATCAGGGGACCGGTCAACCAATCACGCTTTAATAATCTCCTACTTTATAGCTCCCCGGATACAAATTTCACCCCAGTACTGGTTACTAAAATAAATTGCACCCATAAACACATAAAATGGAACTGAAAATGACACAGGAAAGGAACTGCAGCAGCCGCTAATGATATTAGCATGATCGAGCCTCCGTACTGATATGTAACATCTTTTCCCAGCCTTCAGATCCGAATCAATTTTCCTTTTCCCTGTCCTTGGATAGAGAGAAACACGTGACACAAAACGACTGCCTTAGCTGGTAAAGTCATTTCGGCCCCTGCACATTTCTGCGGGGGCAGAAATCTTATACAGGCGCTGACATCTTATACACACAGTATAAAAAGTCATCATGACAAAAAGATAGTGTCTCTTCAAATCTTCTTTCTTCTAAAATTGTAAAGCTATTATACTGAAGGCTGGAGCCTACGCCAATTAAGTACAAAAAAAAGATTAACATAAAATCTTTCATTTGTAATGCTATTTTTTCACCGCAAAGTAAGTCATTGTCTAGATAGGCAATACTGCACTGCAAAAAATGTCTGTCTTAATATGGGTTTTAGTCTTGTAATGAGTCTTAAAATCTTATTTTTTTCTAAAAAGTGGAAAATGTTATCTTATTTTAAGTTACTTTTTGCTTGACAAGTGAAATTATCTTACCCCACTAGCAAATCTTGAAATGAATAAAAATATCTCACCCCGCAGATAGTTTGTCTTATTTCGCAAAAAAGTAACAGAAATAAGATTCTAAAGTCTAAGTGTAAGATTAAAATGCTTGTTAAGATTCGGTTTTTGCAGTGTGTGTGCGATGCACCAGGACAGTGAGGCCTAAAGAGGGCCAAGGACTGTACCATACAGAACCCCCCAGAGGAGAAACTGTCCTGACTATGGTAACAGGCTTTGTCCCATCCCACTCTGAAGTCATACACTTTACATGTCAGTGTGCGGAGCCGAAACAGACAGGGATTAATTGTTCCATTATGAGGAGAGTGGATTTGATTGGCCGTTCATAGATCTGTCAGTATCCCTGTGTTCCTCCATCAGAGGGGGGGGGGGGTGCCTGTGGAGACTGCAGCTGACCCACAGCCAAGACTGAAAAAACTGAATGTATCTGTGCTGGCCTCAAGCCCTTGGCAGGGTCTGTGCAGCATAGGGAGGGGGCGTCCACGCACTGTAGAGTACACTAAGTGCGCTGTAAGTGCAAGCGTCACCTCGGTCTGAATGAGCCACAGTGAATAGCGAAAAAAGGTAAAATTAAGCAAGCCTCAGAGCATTTAAACTGAACACCATTCGGGTTCTTTCTCTGAAACTGAAGAGCGGCAGAAATGGAGCAGAGCACCAATGATTTAGGCCCGTCTGACTCAGCGTTTCTGCTTTGTCATTCTTCTCACATTAGAATGGAACGAAATAATTTAAAAAAAACCTCTCAAGTGGAAATGACACAGTTCAGTGCTCAGCAAAACACACAGTGCGTTTTCAATATTGCTCCCCCCACTGAAAGGCGTCTAATCTCTTGCTTGTACAACTTAGTTTACCATTTTCAATCCTTTTGAAACCGGGCTATGGAGAACAGAACGACTGGCCCTTGATCACATGTGTAACGATGGTAAATAGAGCAATGAAACCGGGTAATGTGCTGTTGCAAAGCCACTGAAGTGCCACCTTATTGGTGCAGCATTAAAAGGGTTAACATCGTCCACAGGTATAAGCGGCATTCCTGTCACACTGAGGATGTATTCAGCCTCACAATGCCCAGCTGCCTGCTCCTCAAACACTCTCAAAATCCCGACTTGAGCCTGTGGCTTGGCTAAACGGGAGATCAGGGACTGAGCCTGGGACAGATCACTCTACTGCAGAGACCCATATTTCCCCACTCCAGGCACAGACAGCATAGTCAAAGCAGCGCGCGACAGTGAGGGCAACACAGAAAGGGCCTTCAGCTCGCCACGTCAATCACGGCGTCCATATTGCTCGCAATCCCCTTTTCCTTCCTGCCCAAATCTGTATACGGAAGCTAACGAGGTTCACTGGAAGGGTGCTCGTCCTGTCACTCAAACCGAAAGCAGCAGAAGGTATCGCATTAGGAACCACAATACTGTTTATTAGCAAAGCGGCGACTCAATCAACGCCGCTAACTATTCATGAGGCGCGTGTCGTCGTGCCGCCTCCACACGAGCAGCAGGGTAATTTAGCTTTTTTTATCCAGGGGAGAAGAAGCTGAGCCAGGACTGAGGCTGTGCGAGGTGGATGCTGGCTCTGTTCCACAAGGAGGAAAGCAGCTAACAGCATCTGTGTTTCTAATCTGGTGACGGACGTGGCGGTGATTAAGAGTGCGCAGCATGCGTGAGAGATGGAAGCCATTTCTGAGACGGTCTCACGCCTCCCCGACACCCCACACCCCAAGTGAACCGCCGGTGGCCTCCTTGAAGGGGTGGGAGAGGGTCACCATGGTCGTGACTCAAAGCTGCTTCCAAGCAGCATTGCCTCACTCTCCATCTGCAGCTCTGGAGAATGGCGGCACGTACCAGACGGCGGGAAGACTCGGATCGGTGAATCACTGCTGAGCCAGCATTCCGCCCCGAAAGTGACTATTAGTACTGATCTGCTTCAGAATGTGCCCTTCTCTGTGACCTTTTCCGCCTCAAAATGCTTCTTGCTTCTTATCACAGGCCTGGACCTATGCCTGTACAGTCACATGGGTTTTCAAGGGACTTCATGTGAACTGTTGCACGGAAGGAGGCAGTATACTGAAATTGAAGCCACAGCTCTTTAGTCAGTAACCAATCCTCCCAGAATACTTTGCACTACTATAGTTCCCCTATCTCTCTAACAATGTTGGATTTATTCAAAGGATTCTTGAAAGTGCAGTCAGTGGTTGATTAATGCAATAAACAGATGAACACATGGAACAATGTACAATTTTTGTACAACGACCTGACGATTCCTTTTTTTAAATTTTTTTTAATATATATATATATAAATGAGCCTGGGTCAGGGAGGTAAACATTCACATTCCCCCTCCTGCTCATCAGCGTCGCATCAAAACAGCCAAACAAAGCCCTCCAGACTGTCCGCGGCGTTGCTAAACACATGCTTCCTGCTCTCATTAAAAAACTATTCCCTCGAAAGTGCAGAACAATGGCAAGTCAAGCAGTGTGCTCATATATAAAAAAAAAGTACCAAGGAGAGAATTCTTTCAAATTGAATTGCCTATTGTCAGAGCCACGGCCCCCATATGGGACTGCTCAAGTGTCCCATGAGCGCACGTGTCCCTGGCACAGCAGCTGAGCGCCTTTCTTTCACTACAGAGCCTTCCGCCCACTCGGCACCTCCGAAACCCCCCCCCCCCCCCCCCCCCCCCCACACCTCCCCACGGAGCGCCTCCCTGTGACACAATCAATCAGATGATATTGCGTCTATTGACAGGCCACCGCGGCAGCCACCGCCCTGCTGCCTTCTCCCCTATTGATCTCTCCCAGTAATACAACCAGACACCACAAAACGGCGTCTCCACCCCCAGGGAATGCGTGGACGGACGCATGAATATTTGATTTACTATAATACACTTTCTGCGCATGCGTAATTATCCTGTGATGTCTCCCTGTTGTCATGAACTGCCTTGTTAGGCATACATGTCAGAGTTATGTTTGGCAGTTGTTATGTTTATAGGAAGGAAACCTTTGCGATTAAAACGATCTTAAGATTACTGCGAGAGGAGGTCACAGGACAACAAAAAAGGAATAATGAAAAGGGTAATTGCTTTTTTCCAGGAACTGCAGAGGACAGGAATCAGAGTTTAAATGTACCCTGGAGCCAAAAGACGTGGGGAGACTGTGTTTTATAGAGTCCATCAAAAGGATGGAACAAGGCAATAAGACCTCTGACAGGAATGTGTAAACTTCATGAAGCCAGTGTCAGCTCGTCTCCCGGCTTCAGATGACTGACTTTATCTCCCCGGATGGAATGGAGGGAAAAGCTCTTCCCCCCCCCCGTGCGTCTCGGCCCTATCCGCTCGCCCCTCTCTGCACAGTCGCAAACCGCAGATAAAATTCCGGGGGCGCATTTGCATACGCCACTGGGGAACGGCTTGAATCCAATTCCACGCAAGCAGATGTCACATATCGGAGACTCCAAGGCGGACACCTTTTAAAGCAAACAAGCCAAACAGACGTCTTCGGTTTCTTTTGGAACCGAGAACAAAAGACGGGTCCTGCAGGCAAAACAAAATGTGTACGCGCGCGCACACGCACACACACACACACACACACACACACACACACACACAAACACACGCTTGCCTTTGTTTCACGGTGCCTGTTGGGACAAAAGGGGTCACACGTTCCATGTGCTTGAAAAAAAAAACCCAGGGAATAGTTTAATGATACCAACAAACAGGGTGAGGTCCTTCGGCGCAGATACGTGACCCGGTTGCGCTGGGAGGCTCCTCGCTCACCTGTTTTTCTCTTTAGAGGAAAAGTAATCTGCACTGAATTCACCCGCTCCTTCATTGAACAGCTACTCTGCACTCTGCTTTTGTTCTGTAGTATTTATAGAACAGGCTGGGATGAATGACTGGCCCAAGGAGTGTGCTTGCAGACTCAATGTAATACAGCACAGCGAGTCCATAGAGCACCCACCAAACCTGCATGCTGCATGACTCTGTCAGACACGGCCGGTAAACTTACATCCAGAGACTGTAAACAGTATTGTCGCAAACATATTTTAAAATGTTAAAAATGTCTAATCTTGCTGCATGTGGGGCTAAATGCCCATATACGGCTTATGACTTATTTTTTTTCCATTTTTCAGCATAATAATTATGTTAATTTCTTTTAAAGCTATTTCGCATATACAGAAAGGTACGTACAATATTATCACAGTTTGACAGAAGGCCCTGAATGGTCAACACAAAACATATAAGCATGAACCTTTAACAGGGAGCTTTGTCGTGGATGGTGCTATGCTGACGCACTCATAAACCTGTTTCTGAATGAAATAGTCATTGTGGGACAGTGATTTCCCCAGTGGCTGTCGCCCAGGGTGGTGGCAGTGGTTCATTTTGCAATGAGCTCCAACAGGGAGGATCCCTTTTTGCATGGTTGGGCCCAGTGCGGTGGCGCTCCAAGAAACTGCCAGCCATCGAACGCTTCCACTGAAGGGGCTGGGGCGGTGAGCCAGCCAGCTGGTGAGAGGGGATTGGTTCACGGCCCGGCTGATTGGATTGGGTTTTTCAGTGGTGGTTTTCTATCTATTCCCGGCCATACTGTTCATGGTTGAGTTGGTCTCACGCTCTGAGACGGGGCGGTTATTCCCTGATGACTGTTTCATATACAGCTCGGCAAATTTTTAAAAAAAATCTCATTAAAAAGGATCATCTGCTATCACTTTTGACATCCCAGACGTTCATTCAGATGAAATTATAAACAGAAGAGAATCCTAAATATAACAAAGGATGTCCCGTTACTTCAGATTTTATTTTAGCCCATTTCCTTCACTATTCCACACTGAGCGTGACTATTTCCTGAGGACAAAATGAGAGATAGATTTCACAAAGAGAGTTCATTGACTAATTGTAAATAATCAGCCTTGGCCAAGCATATCTCTCTCTCGCTCTCTTACTCTCACTCTCTCTCAGTCTGTCTCTCTATCTCTCTCTCTCCATCCTCTCCCTCTCTCTCTCCCCCCTCTCTCTCTCTCTCAGAACAATGGAGGACTAAAACAGTAAAAGGATAAAAGCATATCTGCTTCATATAGTCTACTCTCCACTTCCTATTTACAACTACCTATGAACATGATCACCCAACTTCTGCATTTTTCTTTGAGCGAGTGACAGGGGGAGAGAGAGATAGAGAGAGGGTTAAAATGGGAAAAGCATCAATTAGAGACCCTACATGTAGAATTTCGTATAAACATTCTACAAGTACAGAGGAACACACCAAATAAGGCGTAGAGGGCCTATAGACCATTGTCCATTAATGATGAATATCCACAAAAGGGTATTCAAAATCTGGATGCACCTCATATGAAGCCCTCGGGACACATTGCAATTTAAGGCAATGAAAACCCAGGAGCTCAGTCACGAAAACAGCCCCATCGGTCAGCTGGTAATGAAGATGACTAACTAACTGTTAACCCTTAACCCCTACTAACACAAAGCACAGACCAGCTTTATAGAGACAGAGAGGGGGTTAAGGAGCGGCCCGGGATGCGTGCAAGCGCAAGGCGTCTTGAGCTCACAATCACGCTTATTCATCTTATCTCATGCTCCTCCGTTCTGCTCCCTTCCTTGTGATCGTGTGTGTACAGAGGGCCCCGCTCTCTGTGGGCTTCATTCAGAGCTGCAGGCGGGCTCTGGGGAGGCCGTCTCCGTCGCTGTATCTAAAGAGTCGTTATCAGCTTTTGCAACAGCGGAGTGAGAGGCAGCGAATGTGAACGTGAGCAGGGAACGGGGCGACCGTGGGCGCATCTGAACTGACGGGCATTGTTTGCCGTGAATCGCGGCGGCGGTGAGTCAGAGCCCGGACGCCGGAAACGTCCCGTTCGCTCGCCGTTCGGAGCGCGTCCCGCTTTCTCTCCAGAGCTGCTCAGCACCCCACCCATCTGCACCGCGTGAGACCCTTCTTTGGATCTCACACAGTTTGTGGAGAGCACCTAAACCAGGGACGGGCAACTCCAGGCCTCGTGGGCCGCTGTGTGTGCAGGTTTCTGCCGCCACCAGTTACCCTGGTTCAATCAGCTAATTAGTCATATACACCAGCAGAGATTCACTCGTAAATTAGACCACGATAAAACGCTGCAATGCATACAGGCACAGGAACATTCATCAGCTTCTGTTCATATCGCGCAATGTAGCTAAAATATCAGATAATGTAAATGATTAGGCTAATTATATAATTGGTAATTGGTGGCAGCAAAAACCTGCATACACACCGGCCCACGAGATGCCCATCCCCGCCATATAGTGTAGCACTCGCTGAAAGGAATGACAAGGCACCGAGCCAGTCAGCTCACAGAGCTGTGAATGCTGGGCTCCTCACACACCCCTACACATGGATGTTCAAGTCCACATTAGCAAGCTTACCAATGCATTTGTAACAACTGAAGAATTTTTAACCGTAGGCTTGGGACACCTGGCCATAACCCCCCCCACCCTCCAATTTACACGTCAATGATACAAAGGGAAATGAAACAATAAAAAGAAAAAGGTGGTAATGGCAGAGGGGATGTGGAATTTTTATAGCAAAAGAGACAATGGGTTTTCTGGATTTTTTCCTCCCGAATGTTAGTTTAAAACTCCTTTTAAGAGACTGAAAAAAAGGTCACCGAATAATAGGCTACATATAATCAACTATTCTGAGAAACCTCCTCCTGACCACAAAAAAAAAAACCGTTGAAAAGATTTTCAGATT
This sequence comes from Synaphobranchus kaupii, assembly GCA_029718625.1. Taxonomy (NCBI): domain Eukaryota; kingdom Metazoa; phylum Chordata; class Actinopteri; order Anguilliformes; family Synaphobranchidae; genus Synaphobranchus; species Synaphobranchus kaupii. The sequence continues at coordinate 100,000,091 of CM056380.1, forward strand.
TTCACTGAGCAGGGTTGATCAAGGGAATAGTTAATGCATTCCAATCTGTTGGCATTAAAAACGTCACCTGGAGGTGGCGAGCTAAGGTCTAATAATTATTCACTGCAATTTATCACCATTCATAATTGTAGCTCATTAGTGTGAAGTTCAGATAATTCCAGTTTTGCACTACAAAGGTTAGAAAACTTAAGGATGCAAATCAATGCAAAAAAACTGAGGGAAGATAGCCTACTTCAAAGAGGGAACACATTTTTTTCAGGTGATCTCGCAACAGGTCAAAGCATAATTATCCAGCCAGTTCACTTCCTGCGTAACCACGGTGAAACGCACACATTTCCACCAAACAACGTCCTGGAAAAGTCACCGTAAATTCGTGAAATCTCACAATCTCAAAACTCGCTAAAAAACTGATTTACGACCTTCTCCAGGCGGGTGCCCGAAAACCCTTGGTCTAAGCGCAAGTGCTCTGTAGAGGTCTAATTAGACATGACGTTTAATAAAGCAAATACAATCCGCTTGGCATACGTGCACAGTCTGAGCTGGATTACCATCTGCCCGTGGTCTTTTAGTGAAACTGTTACGGCCCGCAAGCCCCAGCGAGTGGCCTCCATTCAAACCAGAAGCGGCTTAAAACCAAACATTTTACAATGCTCCACTACCCCCTAGTCATTAACGGAAATCACAGACCATTTTAACTAGTTTAAAAATATATCTTAACCTGAATTTCACATGTATGGTGTAGCACATATTTCAGTTAACCAAGAACAATTGAATGTATTGAAAAGTTATAATAATATGCCTACGTTGTTCAATAAGCAATAGCAGGCTAGGCCTACAGCGTTTTGGCACGGTTTTGAGCAGCATATGGCAGATAAATTAGCGCAAATCTTAAAGTGCGTCAGTCTGGATCACAGCTCTATTGGATGCTTTAAAACAGAGGGATTTGAATAATAGTGACAGTGATTAAAGAAAAGAGACCCAAGCCCTACCGAAGCTGCGCACTTCAAGGTGCCATAATTAGATTCTTCAAATATGTTAGCAACGGATCGGCCTTTTATTACAAAAAAAAAGAAGCTTGGATAACGAAGCCAACACGGAAGAGTCTCTGCCAAAACACACAGCAAGGCGAACTCAGTTCTCAATTCTATACTATACATCTTTTTAGTTCTCCAATCTCCACCACAGTTCCGCCTGACTTAAAGGGAAACGAGACTAGAGAGCACCTGAAGAGATCAACAAGATATGAATTCTCGCTTTGACTATCGCGCTCACGCAAGACGTTTCTGAATAGAATTCTGTTCAAATGCGCGGATACAGCAACAAACCAAACGACAGCATGACAGGCTAAGATAGAATACAAATGAGCCGAGTTACTTTAAGAATGGCGTTTGAACATATCTCCTAAAGCTCATTTAAATGCATCCGTGGAAGGAAATATGATGACATATTCTTGTGTGGTGCTCAGTGGATAGAGATTAGTAGTCATATTATTTATATAAACCAGGATTTGTAATCTGTTGAAACACATGAAACACAAACAAGTCCACGAAACTTATCTTAACTTAGCCCTACAATACTGGGACCCAAATAAACCAGTACAAGCACTCCACACTGCATTGGAATGCCACACTACACCCATGCAACGCTGTCACTCTACCCTCTGGTCTCACTATGATCAGCTGACTAGATACTGCTGTGACATACATGACACTGCACTCCACAGTCCACAGTGTATCCAGAACAACCTCTACACACCGTCTCCCAGAGAGAAAAACATGTACTACTGTAATATATGATACTGCCCTCCAGCACCCTGTAACCAGAGCATGAATGATGCGTCCACCCCATTTGGTAAGGACCCTACAAAATAGGTTCCACGTGGTGACCTTTGACTGTTGCATGACCTCATTAACCCAAAACAAGCTAGGTCTTATGCTGTGCCTGGCTACTGACACTTAACCCACCCTCAGCTGACTGAGTCACACACAAACTGTGCACGTCAATGTAGATGGGACTGCTTGTTTGCTCCTCAAGTGGGACTAGCTCAAGCAGCAGATGACTGCCAGACTCGACTGTCACAACTGTGTCTCTACCAGGTTCACTGAGAATACAATGGGGGGAAAAAATCCACAAATGCTGACATTTTAAGCTGCATGCGTGTGAAAATGTCCAGAGTAAAAGAAGAAAAGAGCAGATTCCAAGAGAATTATTCACTTTGCCAAGCTCATTTATTTCATATGATAACTAATAATCAAGAGCCAAATCTGAAATCCAATGCTGCTCATCTTTATGTAATCACATCCCAGTCTATCACATGTATGCTTTCTGTATTTTCCTCCTTTCTAGAGAGTTTAGTTTCTAGCAGGTTGAGTTGAAAGGCATTATGGTTTCACGGAAGGGCACACTGTAAAATCGATAAGCAGTAGTGGGGAGGGGAAGGATTACCCTTGTGGAAGTAGTCAGCATATTCTGCATCCAGGGACTGCAACCAGACACACCTCATCAAACAAGACTTATCTCTCAGGCTCGGTATTCACCATGCCCCATCACAGCTACTGAATATTCATCACAGGCCTTGATCAGAATGCACACGCTGTCATAATGCATGTTCCTATGAACGACGTCAAGAGCGATCACTAAAAACTGAGTATTTTCGTCTTCAGCATTGTCAGAATCTGGAGATTAAATTATGATAATCATCATAATGAGCATGCGCATAAACATCGTCATGTTTATCAAATACCCAAAATGGAGGAACGGAAAAGGACAAAAAAATAAACAAAGAAACTGAAGGGGGAAAAAAAAGTGCTGTTTATCAAGTTTCCATGTCATGAAGTACAGTTATAGCCAATCATAACTGCCATTTTCCCAGAGCCACCCTGAAACTGGTCTTTTGTTTCCAACCATGGGGAGCGGGAGGCAAGCACATCCTCTACATGCAGCCTGGTTGTAAACTCCGAAAATAAGTCACAGCTGTCAGGGACTTTGTTCACTTTCGTGCTGTGAGCCAAACTCTATGAAAACCGCAAAGCCAAGCATCGTGGTTGTTTTCTTCCCGAGACATATTTTTGAAAAACAAAGGGCTTTCATCTTGTCTGCAGGCCCAGGGACTCGCAGGTGCCGGGTTCCTCAAACCCAATTGCAGGGGGTGACCGTGCAGATTTTAAAGCATGTGACTTTGTGTCATGTGCCCCGGCCCCCGTGTACAGACACGTGGGGGAGAGCCCTTTTATATTTGCCCAGGAAGCTTGTCAGCTCTATGGTCAATTGTCATTAATCATAGCTGATGTTAAATTACCTCGAGCTAAAGAATATATTCATTCCCTGTGGCAAATTCAATGAGACGCCAGCGATGCCGTCATCCAGTCCCCATGCATTCAGGGGTTCTTCTCAAATGTTGCCCTTGTTAACTCGACTGAAATAGAAGCGGATTCAAGCACATTGGCCATTGCTGGTGCGTAGGCAATATATGCCCGTAATTTCCACCAGCGTTTCAAACTCAATAGGAAAGAAGAAATCTTTTTTTTTTTTTTTCAATTCAGTAACTGAAATATAGATTTACGGCCTCATCAGGTCTCTGCTTACAGGGAAAGTGTAAAACTTGAAGAATCCGTCAATTCCACAGGAGAAGAGACAGACCAGACTGAAGTCTCAACACACAGAGTGAACCCATCAGCAGTGAACTCTAACAGCAACATTTGCCTCAATCATGACGGTGAGTTATAGAGCATGATACCCGCCAAACTTAAAACAGCAAATGCCCGCCCAATACCGTCTTCTCTCCACTTCCTCTCTATTAAATCAATGTAAGTAGCATGCAATTGGAGAATGTTGACCTGAGTAGCATTCGCAAAACGATTCCGCTTTAAAAAGAAACATACAGAATATTCAGAAGCAGCCATGTACAACATCTTTATTGGTTTGATCAGTTTCCATATCATACCATAAACAGCACAAATCACATGAAAGCAAAACTCAAAAGTTGTGATTTGGGAGTTTGAAAGGAGAGAGCAAGAATAAGCCAGAATAAACATACAGCTAATGCTTTAGACTTAATATTCGAATGCCAACATCTGCATTAAAAAAGCTGCTTGTGATGCCAAATCCATAAATAGTTATTACAGACACTCATTCCAGGCTAGTCAGGACAGTTACTTGATCATTCAGCTACTGATTGATAAATATGTAAAAATGCAATCAAGTCAAAACAAGTTCTTGAAATTCTGGTACATATTAAGTTAACAGACCTGTCCGTAACTCCATTACACTGACACAAATACATGCGAACACACCCGAATGCACGCAAACACACACAAATGCACGTGAACGAACATGAACACACACACACACACACACACACACCAAAATTTGAGAGATTCACCACACCCTGGGAATTCATTATTTATACAAAAAGGTACACATCTCGCTGGAGTCTGAGGATTTACAATTCAAACAGGGGAGCAACACTGTTGCACCCTGGGCCAGTTCTCACCACGGGCATGCATGAATTACCAGGGAGAAAGAGACTTCAAAGTGCCACACGAAATAAAGAGCCCATCTATAAACATCACGCAGGGAAATGGAGACGCACGGCCAGGGAACCACTTCAAATTGTGCCTGTGACAGCACGCAGGAAACACCATGTTCTCTGCACAAATATGCGCTTCCTCCCTAACAAAGGACTACCTATGTGAATTATAATTGGATGCGATGATAGGTTTTTTTTTGGGGTGGCGGTGCCTGGGCAGACATTAGCCAGCGCATCATTGAGATTGATTTCTTCGGGGGAAAAAAAGGTCATGCTTGAGTGAAGATGGTCACTCCACCGATTTAGGAGACAAAGGGAACAAGGGCGACCGCTGAAAGAGCGCTCTTAAGTTACGCAAATACCGTCCCATCTGACGCCATCATCTGCCCGACAGAAGCCCCCGCTCTCTCGCCGTCACGCCGGAGGCGTCATGTGGCTTCACACTCAGCACATGTGAGGTGGCGCTGGTGGCGTGGGGCGCGTATGCATGTGTTTGGGGGGTTTGGGGCGGGGGGGGGGGGGGGGGGGGGTGTTGTCACTTGGGACGCCCGGCGTCCCTCTGCCTAAGGGTGTGGGGGCCTCAGACGTCGGACATTAAGCACCTGCTCGATTTGCGGTGCGACCTCCGTGCCGCACCTGCAAGGAGACAAAGGGCAGAAACCCAACCCGACTCCGGGACACCAAAGCAAGCCTCATCCGCCTATCGCTCATTATATCACTTTCACTCTTTCATTACATTCAGGAGGCCCAGAGAGAGAGAGAGGGACAGACTGAGAGAGAGAGAGAGAGAGACAGACTGAGAGAGAGAGAGAGACAGAATGAGAGAGAGAGAGAACTTTCACTCTTTCATAACATTCAGGAGGCCCAGAGAGAGAGAGACAGACTGATAGAGAGAGAGAGAGACTGAGAGAGAGAGAGAGAACTTTCACTCTTTCATAACATTCAGGAGGCCCAGAGAGAGAGGCAGACTGAGAGAGAGAGAGAGAGAGACAGACTGAGAGAGAGAGAGAGAGAGAGAGAGAGAGAGAGAGAATGAGAGAGAGACAGACCAAGACAGAGAGAGAGAGAGAGAGAGAGAGAGAGAGAGAGAGAGAGAGAGAGAGAGAGAGAGAATGAGAGAGAGACAGACTGAGAGAGAGAGAGAGACAGAATGAGAGAGAGACAGACCGAGACAGAGAGAGAGAGAACTTTCACTCTTTCATAACATTCAGGAGGCCCAGAGAGAGAGAGACAGACTGAGAGAGAGAGAGAGAGACAGAATGAGAGAGAGACAGAATGAGAGAGAGAGACAGAGGGACAGACCAAGACAGAGAGAAAGAGAGAGACACAGAGAGAGAGCGAGAGAACTTTCACTCTTTCATAACATTCAGGAGGCCCAGAGAGAGAGAGAGAGAGCGAGACAGAATGAGAGAGAGAGAGAGAGAGATAGAGAGACAGACCGAGAGAGAGAGAGAGCAAGAGAGCGAGAGCAGCTCTGGTTATTCAATCTCCTAGCGAGCACAGGCACCAGAGAGACATTGCATGGCTACCCTGGGGCCACCTCTACACCACACATGGGGCATCTGGAAACTGAGCCACTTCGACTGAGACAATGAACATGTACACAAAAAAAAAAAACACAAACGCAGTGATTACGTTTTTAAAACCCATCATAAAGTGAGTCCAAATGTAGTACAATAAAAAAAATCTGCAAATGAATGTCTCTCGCATGACATAGTACAGAATCTGGATACTGCACAGTGCAGGCCCATTTTCCTCTACAGTGCCCTTGCAATAGCTCTTCCTGAACTGTTTACATTTTACTCAGAGGATGTGTATACACTATCCACCGTGTGACTATTGGGATGAAGTCTGGAAAGAGATTATAAAAGCTTCTGATGACAAGGACTGAGTCTGAACGAATAAATAAATAACTCCACATCAGGCCGGTGCTCGTTATAATCAAACGAGAGGCGATCCGCGCACAAAAAAAGTCTGATAAATGTTTCAGGCTTTGATCTCGACTCTAAATGAGAGAGCCGGTCAACAGATGAGACGCCGGGTAATTGAACTGAGCAAGATCGCGTGGGTTACAGCAAGCTGCGAGGGTGTTTAATTGAAACATGCAAAAAAGTTAACCGGGCCTGCTTCCTGTCAGACCCACTCCGAGATCGACGACACTTCATGTGCAGGTGCTCTCCCTACAGGGAGCGATGTGAGGCTGGTCAACCCCTTAAACAGGAGTTTACCCCGCTCCCCTGTCGGTTCAAACCTGAAGAGGTTGTATAAAATGGGGTGGCAGTGTAGTGTAATGCTTATAGCAACTACGCTCATAACTCAAAGAGTGCGTGTTCCATTCCCAGTTGGGGTGCTGGCGTTGTTTTCTTGTTCATGAATTGCTTCAGTAAAATATCCAGCTGTATAGGCAAGGCAAGGCAGCTTTATTTATAGAGCGCATTTCATACACATGTGCAATTCAGTGTGCTTTACATATATTAAAAGAGGGAAGAATTAAAATGAGAACATTTAAAACAATAAAATAAGATAAAAACAATAAAATCAGATTAAAGGCTACAGTGCATGAATAGATAGCCCCGGTTTCTGTACACCGGTGTCTCTGTGCAAATTGATTGTATGTTAAAATTTTGATCTGTGTAAGATGCTCTGGAAATGTCTGCTAAAGGCTGAAATTAAATGTTAAGCCAAAAAAAAATCTGAACATTTCACTAAAAGGGACATGAAACGTCATGGTCTCTCTGTATTGCAATGCAATGGTTTTATTGGCACGACAACCAGAGCAGCACTGCCAAAGCATATACATAACGTCTGAAGAATGACGTATCTCTCTCTGCACTTAGCAGTGGTCTACCGTTCACATTATGCTTTTTGCTTGACCTTTTGATAAGTCAGCAACACTGACTAGATGTATGAATCACCGCAGGGAAGGAGCGCTGGAAAATATGTTCTTAGAACTGGAACGGCCTTGCTAACCAAAGTTAAGGTCGTGTTGATTGGCCTCATGTTTTCTTTTATGATTAGAAACTAATTTATGAAATTAGAATAGGTTTATGACTTTCACACCGTCAATCGTTAAAGCTCCATATGCTGTTTGCTTAGGGGAAATACCTCCCTATCAGAGAAATATCAATCCAGTTGAATTGAATCCAATCCCAACTGAATATTTGTGGTCATGATACCAATTTACTTTGCTGCGGGTAGCCAGAGAAGTGCTGGGAGAGAACACTTGCAAAATGAATTAAATAGTTTTTCAAGCATCAGAAAAAAACGGCCAGCCTTTAACCAAAATTTGTCTTGAGGGATACTGTTTTCTTCCTATACACAAGTTCAGCAAACCTCACCCAAGTTAACTATGTCTACAAATAAAAACAAACAAACAAACAAACGATCACTTAACATTTATCTGTAAGTCAAAATTAAGGTCAAATACTGACCGAATCCAGGCCAAAGTCTGGTAGTAAACTGCTTTTTGCACTTCTGCCAATGGTAATATGCTGTTTAAAATATCTTTTAAAAAGACCTATTATAGGTTCAGTGTTTTTCTTGGAAAGAGAAAGGCTACCAATTAAAACATTATTAATTCCAACTATTTATGGAACATGGTCTATAATATGTGGCCTACAATATCTAATGTGCCATTTTTTTTTTACAGATGTGTTACCTTAAACTATAGCCCTGCAATGGGACTGTGCCCAGCTGGCCCCCCGGGTCCCAACCAAATATTTGCAGTTGCAGAGCAAATTTACTTAGCTGAAGGAGGGAGTGGGAGGTCAAGGGAGTATTTGGGGGGAACCCTGGGACAAAAATGGCAATTTCCACAATAATCGGCATTGCTACTCACGCTTAATGCATTTTACGAATTTGATTCAAAAAAAGATGCATTTTGATACCTTTAGAAATGTATTCTGATGTGTCGGCCCAATGCGGTACACTGTTGAAATAATTGTGTGTCTTCTGAAAACATACAGAATGCTGTTCATTTATGGACAAACTGTGTAGATTCATTAGCTCCAGGTATATGTGTACCATACAATATAAAAAGATACATAATCATGGGGGTTATAATACTTATGATACAGCTAATAGTTATGAGGCAATGTTTGAAGTGTGTTCTTTTGAAATTACAGTCACGAAAGAGGTCTGCTTTTTAAACATCAACACGCTTTCTTGTACATTAAAGCGGAGCAGTTCCTTTCCATAAAGCTTCCTTCGAAACGAATACAGAATTTTTCAAACCACAATACAGTGGCACGCCACACTAAACTAACTCTTTACAGTTAAGCGCCTCAAAATAATTATTAATTACCCATCCCCATTTGCAAGATATCCGCAGTGGCACTTATCTGTAATCTGATGTGTTCTGTGATTAACAACCATTACAGAGACTTTAAAAAAGTACTGGAATCTGAAGCCAAGTCAAATGACTTAAGCTTTTCCTTTAGCCAGAAGGATTACAGAGGTATTTTGTCTGCAATTCTTCCCCTCAGTATTTATCTAGTTGCGCACCGCGAATCAGCTCAATTTGGCTTCCCACCACAGCAACTTCAGTGATTGGTTGGCTGCTCTATCAGTTGTCAAGGCACCAACAGTTCTCGCATGGTACAGTTTCCTAATAAACCCAGTCAATTCGCACAAGCTGCGCCAACCATATACAAGGACATATCATTAAAACAAACTATATATATATATATAAATATATATACACATATGTTGAGTAGTGAGAAATAATGATGTTTTGTGCAGAGTATTTTTAATGACTCCTACATTGTACAGGACAATTACAGCTGTATTCATATTTGGAGAATATCCCAGAGTGCAAGCACGCACCTTTCTCCTTTTATCTGGTGCCACCTGGTGTTCAAAGTGTTCCATTCTCCTCACTGCAAAGAACCGTTTTCACTGTTTCAACTGTCGTCACCAATATTACAAGACCGGTAAACAAATGTGGCATAAACCGATAAAGGAACAATGGTCTAATAATTCAAACAGCTGAAAAACAAAACAAAACAAAACAACACACACACATATCCCAGGGAGCCTATTGGAGGAGGTCACTCAGAGCTTCAAAGATTGCTCAGAATAGAAGCATCTGCTTCTAAAAGTTGAATGTTTTCTCATATTGTAGGTGTAAGTGAAACAGTAACCTGAGTGTGTGCCTGTAGCGAGTGTGTGCCTGTAGCGAGTGTGCCTGTAGCGAGAGTGCGCCTGTAGCGAGTGTGTGCCTGTAGCGAGTGTATGCCTGTAGCGAGAGTGTGCCTGTAGCGAGAGTGCGCCTGTAGCGAGTGTGTGCCTGTAGCGAGAGTGTGCCTGTAGCGAGTGTGTGCCTGTAGCGAGAGTGTGCCTGTAGCGAGTGTGTGCCTGTAGCGAGAGTGTGCCTGTAGCGAGTGTGTGCCTGTAGCGAGTGTGTGCCTGTAGCGAGAGTGTGCCTGTAGCGAGAGTGCGCCTGTAGCGAGTGCATGCCTGTAGCGAGTGTGTGCCTGTAGCGAGTGTGCCTGTAGCGAGTGTGCCTGTAGCGAGTGTGTGCCTGTAGCGAGTGTGCCTGTAGCGAGTGTGTGCCTGTAGCGAGAGTGTGCCTGTAGCGAGTGTGTGCCTGTAGCGAGTGTGCCTGTAGCGAGTGTGCCTGTAGCGAGTGTGTGCCTGTAGCGAGTGTGCCTGTAGCGAGTGTGTGCCTGTAGCGAGTGTGCCTGTAGCGAGTGTGTGCCTGTAGCGAGTGTGCCTGTAGCGAGTGTGCCTGTAGCGAGTGTGCGCCTGTAGCGAGTGTGCCTGTAGCGAGTGTGTGCCAGTAGCGAGAGTGCGCCTGTAGCGAGAGTGTGCCTGTAGCGAGTGTGTGCCTGTAGCGAGAGTGTGCCTGTAGCGAGTGTGCCTGTAGCGAGTGTGTGCCTGTAGCGAGTGTGTGCCTGTAGCGAGAGTGTGCCTGTAGCGAGTGTGTGCCTGTAGCGAGTGTGTGCCTGTAGCGAGTGTGTGCCTGTAGCGAGAGTGTGCCTGTAGCGAGTGTGTGCCTGTAGCGAGTGTGCCTGTAGCGAGAGTGCGCCTGTAGCGAGTGCGTGCCTGTAGCGAGTGTGTGCCTGTAGCGAGTGTGCCTGTAGCGAGTGTGCCTGTAGCGAGTGTGCCTGTAGCGAGTGTGTGCCTGTAGCGAGTGTGCCTGTAGCAAGTGTGTGCCTGTAGCGAGAGTGTGCCTGTAGCGAGTGTGCCTGTAGCGAGTGTGTGCCTGTAGCGAGTGTGTGCCTGTAGCGAGTGTGCCTGTAGCGAGAGTGTGCCTGTAGCGAGAGTGAGCCTGTAGCGAGAGTGTGCCTGTAGCGAGAATGTGCCTGTAGCGAGTGTGTGCCTGTAGCGAGAGTGTGCCTGTAGCGAGAGTGTGCCTGTAGCGAGAATGTGCCTGTAGCGAGTGTGTGCCTGTAGCGAGAGTGTGCCTGTAGCGAGTGTGTGCCTGTAGCGAGAGTGTGCCTGTAGCGAGAGTGAGCCTGTAGCGAGAGTGTGCCTGTAGCGAGAATGTGCCTGTAGCGAGTGTGTGCCTGTAGCGAGAGTGTGCCTGTAGCAAGTGTGTGCCTGTAGCGAGAGTGTGCCTGTAGCGAGTGTGCCTGTAGCGAGTGTGTGCCTGTAGCGAGTGTGTGCCTGTAGCGAGTGTGCCTGTAGCGAGTGTGTGCCTGTAGCGAGAGTGTGCCTGTAGCGAGAGTGAGCCTGTAGCGAGAGTGTGCCTGTAGCGAGAATGTGCCTGTAGCGAGTGTGTGCCTGTAGCGAGAGTGTGCCTGTAGCGAGTGTGTGCCTGTAGCGAGAGTGCGCCTGTAGCGAGAGTGTGCATGAGCAGGGAATGTGCGTGAGGTGGAGGGGCGGTGTGTCTGAACGGAGGTGTGTGTCAGCAGAGAGTGCATCGGGGCGGACAGGCTCGCTGCATGCCGTGGGCGGGTCAGCTATGATCACAGGAAGCTGGCACCACTTCACTTCGGCCCTATTAAAGCCCATTTCCTGCCCCCTGGTTGCAGATGGATTGATAGCCGCAGCTCAGCTGACAGCGCCGTGCCGCCTCCCTTTCATCACTGAAAGGAAAAGTGCCCCGGCCTCGCGGCCATTAATGCACACGCCGGAAACCCAGTGCCCCGGGAACACAGAATACATCCTCTTCAAGAGCATCCCATCACTTCTCCCGCTTACTTACTGAAATGCATGATGCAGGCACTATTTCTTAGCTGACGTGCCCATGAATAACATGTTTTTCTCTCCAAGTGAAGAGCACTCCACTGGGGGGGGGGGGGGGTAATACTCTCACACTATTATCCAATGATGCAAACACACAGAGGAGGTTGAAGCGAGATTCTACCATCTGATAGCTAATTAATCAAGTTCAGAGGACAATGTTAATTCTCCGACAGTTTCACCTTGAACCTATGGTCAAAAGCTATATATTCTCTGCAACTGTAATCATTTGTAATTATATCAGTGTATTTTCTGTTTCCAATTGAAGAAAATCAACAAAAGAATTTTGTATGGCATATTTATGTATTAATTTTATGTATGAAAATCAGGATATGCAATCTTTCTCGAGGCAAGTTCTACAATGAGTTAGAAAACCTGGTTTAAGATGCAAAACAATGACCTCTACTGGTTAAAACATTACAGGGTCAAAACAAGCAAGAAAAGCCACTATACAACAATATGGTTATTCCATTCCAAACTTGTAGTTTTATGCTTAAAAATTAGAAACGTCCCACAGATAAGAACATTGGGCCTCATTCACCATCCATTCTATGAACAAATGTGTTCTTAAGTCTTTCTTTAAAATGTTTTTATGAACATTCTGGCATTCACCAATGTTTTCTTACTTGGGATTTTTTTCTTGGGTAGAACAGAAGCTCGGAATGCAAACATCAGTTAATCCCGAAATGTTTGTGAAAACGTTTTAAAGAAAGTCTTAAGAACAAATTTGTTCGTAGAGTGATTGGCGAATGACGCATTATTATCAACTAACTCCATTGTTCTTTATCAGTTGTTTCCAATTTTTGTTTGGTTAAAATAGAAAGGAATTGGCAATACATGCCAAAACTAGAGATGATCTCTAAATTAAACTAAAGTGTGCCATCCGATTAAATGACAAAGTGCCTCTAAAGAAACTAAGAAGAGGGACATATGCATGAATACCACAGGTTCTCCCCTGGGAGCATCTGTGCTGATTGCAGGACCACACCAGTGATGACCCTGAGTCTGTGAATGCCATACCTTCCCACAGGCAAGGAGGTTTTTACTCTTTTTTTATGGGAGCTTGTTCGGGTGCCAGGATTTAGTCTGTTAGCTGCACAGCGCCCTAGTGCAGTAACTCTTATCTATTCTCTTCTGCCTGATAGCCAGTAGTGCAATAATGGCACTGACTGGCCAGAGATTACACCCACCTCACCTGGTGTGGGAGGTTTAAATCTCACCTTCATTAGAGGGGAGGAATAAAAACCAGCAGTACTACTGACCTTGAGGCCCTCTTCTTATCCGTGGCCTGGGGAATGTGGTTACGCAACGTACATGCTCATGCTATTAATAACTAAACAATGTCATAATGGAGACCTCGATTTGCTGCTGCTTGGGTAATAAAAAGTAAAATATCAATATTACGTTTTTGGTCAACAGATGTAGAGCGATCTAAGCCATAAATAAAACAGTTCTTCCTTAAAAATAATACGTTAAAGTATGTCATACAACATCTGCCTGAATGGCACAGGCTGCCGTTCGTCTTCAAAACAAGAAGTGAACAACTAAATGCAATTGTGTACAGTCATAACAACATTTCCAGGAAATGCACAAGCCATCAATTCCAGGTAAGATCCTGCGCACATCCGGCTACTACAGGCCATGTTCCCATTCAGCTATTCTCTATAAACCGACAGAAACGGGTGCTCGGAAGAGGCAGCATCAAGGTGTGTTTGAAGTAGTGCAGAGAGAGAGGGAGCACCCTGAGGTCCAGGGCTGTTTGATGGCTGTAACTGTGCCGGAGCTTCTTAGAGGGCCCTCATGTCCAGCGCTGTCTGCTGGGAAGGGCCATTGCCGTGAGAGCCCAGGCTCAGCACAGACTGTCTCTCATTACAGTTAGAGGGTATTTTCAGCCCCTTTAAACAGACGGCCACCGATGAGCCTCCTGCACTATAGCACTGCCTGGCTCTCAGAGGAAGCCTTTGCTATCCAGTGCAATTACACTACAATACGATACAATACAATACGATACAATGCAAAACAATACAACCTTTATTGTCCAGATAGGGTTGGGAAATTGTCTTCACAAACAATAACATCACATTTCTGTGCAGTATAAAGAATAGAATAACTTTTATTTTCCCTTTCGGGAACTTCAGTTGTAGCCACCAGCAACAACAAAAAAGACATAGACAGTGGGGCAGACCCACAACACACAAACAAACACACCAAATAAAGACATACAATATCAAATTAAGTGAATTAAATTGGAATACAGCCATGATTAAAAATAGCCCCTGCTGTCCTGAGATGTCCAGTGTATAGGGACAAGCACGCACACACACACACACACACACACACACACACACACACACACACACACACACACACACACACACACACACACACACACACACACACACACACACACACACACACACACACACACACACACACACACACACACACACACACACACACACACACTTCATATAATTCACTTAGCCTTTTTGAGGAAGCTGACAGAACCAGGGGTGCAAGACATCTTTCTTTTAGCCATGGGCATTCTAAAACACAGAGTGAGAGTCTCAAACTGAGACTGGAGAGGGTGGCCAGAGACTACGGCCATTGCTTTCCTACATACAGCTGAATCTCATAGAGCAGAGCACCCAGTTGTTGTCTGCTGCTGGTCTGTCATCTTGCCAGCTGTGTTAATGATCGCAGCCAATTAAGCTTAGCTTTTTCTGTTCAGATTTGGCTGTAATGTGTAGCACCAGGATGCTCTCAAAAAGGCTAATATTTTACCCTCCCCTCTCTAAAAGATCCTACCAAACCATGACACCAAGCCCCTTCAACTTCCTCATTAAAAACATTCTCGGTCTGCTCTTCTCACAAATACAGCCAGGGGAGTCTGTGACGTTAAACTTCTCATCGGCGTGTCCCTAGATACCTAAAACATTCTACAATTCACCAGAAGTGGCGGAAGGAAGAGAGTTGCCACTGTTAAGAAAAAGTTGCTTGGTTTTGTCAGCGTTAATTAACATAGCAGTGGACCTACACCACTCCTGAAGAGAGGAACCTCATCAAAGTACGTGTTCATTCACCACCTGATCTTTATTAAACAAACCAACACACAGGCCATGTCTTCAGCATATTTGAACAATTCCACAGTATTGCCCCGCATCCCCATTTCATTGGTGTAGATTGAAAACAATAAAGGTAATAAAATACAGCCCTGAGGGGCACCTGTACTTAAAACTTCCTCATCAGAAAAGTTTCCCTTGTTAATGACTTAATGCAATCTGTTTAAAGGGTCTTTAATCCAGTGTACCAGCCCCCCCCCCCCCATTCACATTCAAGTCCAACAGCCTGACTAAGTTGCCCTGCTCCCATAATAAGCTCCACGCCACCTTCGGTTACCACACTGAATGCCTCTCAGCGTAAACCCTGCCTCACCTGCGGTCACCGTGTCAACCGGCTCTCAGAGCAAGCCCTGTCTCGCCTTCTGGAGTGTAGCCCTCCAGGGCTAGAGGCAAGTATAGACTACAAAGAACACTCTCCAACTTCTGTGCTGTGACATTGATTCATTGGGTTTTGCTTGAGAGAACAATTACTAGCCTGGATTACCAATCCTACGGTTAGTGAAGGTGACAAAGTGACAATAATTCAATAAAGAGTCCAAGACCAGATCGGGGATTAGTGCTATTGTCATGAGGGGATTCAAGCATTGAGAATGTGACATCAGGGACATCGGACAAGCTGGAGGACACGTTAGGATCTGAGCTCTGTCAACCTCCTTCGTCTGCAAATAATATAGGTCAACTCCACTGTGACCCCTCCCCCCCCATGTGACACTGTAGCCTAGCAACCAAACTGCCTGAAACAGTTGTCTATACAGGTAAGGTGAGGTATAAGAGAGAGACTTATGATGGCTATGCATATATATACTGTGCATGTGCTTGGTGGCTCATACGTTTAAAGATACTTTTCCAACGTGCCAGACCATACCATCTGTGGTCCACAGCCCCAAAGGACAGTGCGTGTTAGCCTGTAGCATCCTCCAGGGAGCGAAGGATTTAGTCGGCAGGATTTAGCAAGAAACGCAGATATACTATGCACATACAGCAAAACGTCTGCTAAATCCCACAGACTAAATGTTACAACGGATCCTTTGTCCTTTGGGGCAGCTGGCCATAGTCATCGATGGGGTGGTCTGGATCCGATACCAGACTGTGCGGCTGATCTACATACTGGAGTAGCATCTTAATAGCATCGTCCACCAAAAAACTCCAGATTTTGCCATTTATTCCCAGTGGTTTCTCCCGTGGACGACCCACACATGTAAACACATACACACGTACACACGGTTTTAATAATGAGCTCCTTGTGTTGGAAAACGTCTTCAGACAGCATACAGGAAGCTGCACCAGAGGCTTCGCTGTGATATTCTGGGACACCCTTAAATTAGTTCTCCTTCCAGATGCAGAGGAAATAAAGGGGAGACATCCTGTGACTGGACTAATGCAGCTCCAGAGAAAGAGGATGCACTGATATTTCTTAGAGAGGAGCCCAACCGCCTGCATCGAGCATGGGGGTGCCCACTCAAAAATAAAGCCGAATAAACACCATTTTCATTAAAACACTATCAACTTTAAAACATCTGCCTTATCATGCTCTCTGGGGGCCCAAGGCTTTTATTTCCTTGAAAGAGGGCCGCAAAACTGATGCCCATTCCTCTAGTCACAGCTGCAGCTAATGATTAGCGCAGGGGGTTAAAGTTCACGCTTAATCCACACTTAACTCCAGACCCCTGAGATCTTTAAAAAAATAAAAAAATAAAAAAGGCAAATCAGGGGGGGGAAAAAAGAAAAAGAGAAATCAGGAAAAGAGGTCACCTAACGAATAGAAATGTTCTAAACTGCCCACAAGGGTATTAATTATCCCCACTGATAAACGACATGCTGGCTGTAACTGCCAATGGCATCCACACGTCTGCATATGCCCCTTTGCTTTTTTCTGCCCTCATTTCAACAAACAGAAAAGAAGCCCATAAAACGCTTTTGCAGATGGGAATAATTCCTTAAGACTATTACAACAAACACGTCTGGCGTCACGTTTACCGCATCACTGTGTCTGACTTTCATCAAACACAAATGTTTTGAGATGTACTGACACGGGCTGAGGAGTGCGCACTGGCTTGGTCAAGACATACTTATCATTTGTAGAAATTATACTAACTGTGTGCAAGTCCTTTCTTTTATACATCGACATTAATTTCTGCATGAATTTCAGAGTGAGTGCCCGCATAAAGCACATCCTAGGCATAGAGTATTCTGGGGGCAATTGTAACAGGGGTCAATTGTAACACAACCGACCCTGAACACATGAAACTAGCTAGCTTGCTGGATAGAATCTCAGCTCTAGCTTGTTTCAGATTGGTGCAATTTTATGGTGTTGCAATTGCCCCCTGTTACAATTGCCCCCAGAATACTCTACTCTTGGTGGTATAAAATCAGTTACTCTCCGCCCTAACCTTGCGGAAACCTTTGAACACAATGGCGTTCCATGTGATAGCCAGGCCACAAGAGTGGTTAATGAGCAGCCAGGGAGGTTTACACAGTAAAGCTTTACATGTTTCTCCTCACAGTGACAATGCTTCGTTTGTCAAAAGGCCAAATTCCAGGGGAAATGAATCCGCCCTTTAAAACGGGCGCAACCCACAAGCCCCGCTTCGGCTATGTCAAGGCAGGACTAATCGTTCAAGCAGAGAGGGCCGAGGACTTTTATTGTATGAACCATTAAAACATTGGTTTTACATTCGGTAATGTCATGGAAACGGGCCTTTCATCTTTTGCTGTTCTATTCTGGACGTGCACAATAGTGGTTATAATGCAAAATAAACGTAAAGAAAAGAACGCTCACACAGAGACCCTAAACACAACAATGTATTAAACGTGGAGTGGAGCTGAAGAGGGTGATAGCCCTTGCATATATAATTATTCAGTAGCTGAGGGGTAAAGCCTCTGTCTATTTCAGATGATACTTCAAAAGCTGCTTTAGCTCATAAGCCTTAATTAATTGGAAGATAAGCGATGGGAAAACTCACAGCGAATTCGCCTTTTGAACCCCTCCATTAAGCTAGAGCAGAAGTCGACAGACCCCTGTTGAATTTTGTGGGGAAAAACCCTGTAAGAACAATGCATTCTCAATCTCAGATAATTGCATTAGAAAAGACATTTGCAGCTGAGGAAATATCAAAGCGGTCTTGCGCATTACTAGTAATACAGCAAGGGGCCAAGTCAAATCTCCCGAAAAGCATTCAGTCATACAAACTGAGACAAAAGCATGGCACATGCTTCATTATTCCTGCTAACTGGCCTGGGTGGAAACTGTGCTTTACCTTTCCTGAACAAAAGGCAGAAGGTATTAATTCAAAGAAAGATAATTAATTTTTGTGATGGTGATGATGACTATATTATTATTATCCTATAAAATATATATATATATATATATATATAACACAATATACAAAGATAAAAAAGACAATACAAAGACTAAAATGATCATGTCTTTGCTTGAGAGCCATGTTGGTTCTCCATAATTACCATAATGCCATTATATATTATTTATATGTTCAATCACTGTTATGTCAGTACGGTGCCAAATTAGTGAATTCAGAGTTTTATCTTGCAAAAATATCGATGCGTTCTTTTTTGGGGTTCATATTGAAACTCTCCTCTCAGATGAATGGGTGCTGTGTGATCAGAAGGGGCAGTTGACAATGAGAATCACCAAGGGATAAAAAAAAGAATTAGCAATGTGCCATGCAAGCTGTGTGCATCACCCCTCTTCTCTGAACCCCATCTGAAATATCTAATCCAGAAAGAACCTCGTCTAAAAAGAGCTGGTCCGGGCTTGACCGGATAAATTTTCGCTCCTGTTGTTTCAAAACAAAAGTCTCCCAATAATAATGAATTGCTTTACTCCTGTTTGCCTTGGGTGTCCATGTCGTCCCAATACAAGAAACGGACCAGAACCGTGGAGACATTCCACACCGCATATCACTATGGGAACATCTACGCAGGCTGAACGGCGTAACACGATCTCTCCCTACAGCTGGTGGGGCACAGTGTGTGACCGCCATCAGCAGTATGGACACAGGGGAGGAACACACCCGCCCACAGAGACACGGTCCAGATAAGCACAGCGTGTAACCGGAGAGATTTAGCTTCTCGAGACTCGCGCCGCAATGCAAATACGCCACCTGACAATGTAATCGTAGATAAAGGTGTGGGCTTGAGGTTGGCAAATTCGTTTAGCGTTTCTCACGATATGATCTAGACGAGGATTCGATTTGTGTCCCCACTTTTAATCCCTTAAAAACAGCCACTGCTTTGCGAGAGTCACCCCCTGAGAAGTCAGGATTATGGCAAAGCCAACTCCGACCCCCAAAAAAGGGATTTTTTGATGCCAATCTGGTTTAGCACCTGTCCCACTGAGTTAACACTGGTCTTAGTTTCTGGTGACTTATAGATCCATAGACTGATATAAAAATGCACTGTGACCTTTGGTACTTGAAGACCGCGCATGGTCATTCAAAGTTTCGATGCAAAAAGAGGTGGATGGTGCCTGCCCATAATACTCAACTGTTCAACATGCAGTGTTGAACAACACATAGCAAAAGTACCATATTAATGACGCGGAAAGAACCTTGTAGCTTTTTCATAAATGCTGTTTTGTTTACAATGTAGAATGTGGTAAATATAAATTTTTTCCCCCAAATATTAGAGTGTAGACACAATACTAACATGCAGAAATGGTGTGTGCTAGAAACACCATTTCTGCATGTTGGTGCTTCTACATAGTGAATAATATTTCAAGATCTAGTAGGGGTCACTTTTTTGCCCTTGGAACGAGACTAAAGCTACACCCTACAGCATCAATGAGAATACTGTTATGCAAAAGATGAACTATTTAGGCAGTCATTAACGATCGTATGGTGCAGCAGGAACATACCCTCGCGTCTAAGGAATATTCCCAGTTTGGCCCAATCCATCTGGTTGCTCGAATATCCCCCATTATATTTGAGTGATTAATTAGTCTTGTCTCTTAACCACAACTGATTTTTAATGTGTGCATGTAGGACCTGAAATAGTTTCTGTGAAAAGACAAGCAGTATTAGTAGTACATTGTGTTATTGCAATCGCGGCATGAACTGTGACCAGTAGGGGGCAATGCAAAGCAGGGTATGGACCCACGTGACCGAAGTAAAGTAGAAGAAGGAATTGGGTTTTGAGGGAGACGAGCCTATGTGTTCATGAGGAAGCCAAGTCTAGAGAAATAACTTTTTCTATGGAAATATGGACAAAAAGTGAGATACAGTTAACTATATAACGTCCATGCTAGCCTCACACTTCAATCCCCACTGGCAGATATTAGTTTTATTTTGTAGAAGTTTTGGGCCTACTTTCCCGGAGCGCTAAACTAGTGAAAATAAATGAACAAACTTTTTTCTACACCAGTGCCGGATGTAGCATGTACTAGCACAGAAAGGCATCTACACCCAGGTGGCGGTGACACACTTTAAATAAATCTTTTTGTTCATAAAATGTAAATGTGAGGTGAAATGTAAAAATAACATTACCAAAATAAAAATGACACCAGTCAGCACACTGAATGAACAGGGCATATTTTGGCAGGACACCCAGAGGATTGCCTCTCTATCTATGCTTTGCTGATGTCTGCCAGGATGCTCTGGGCTGTTTCTATCCTCTGTATTCCCCAGACCCAAGTCTACGCACCCCTGCATGTAAATGACCCTAGATCTAAAAAAATAAAGAAATAAACGTTTTCAAAATACAAAAATGCAAAGTTACTCACGCACACAAAGCACTGTTTAGAAGTCATTAAAACTTGCCAAATCTAGGCCTGCCGTTAAAAGTATTGATATCAAAATGAGTTACAACAAACAATAATGCTTATTTTAGCTCACACTGATTAAACGAGCTGTAATCCAAAGCAATGATGCCAAAATTATTTAATGTAACTTCGCTCTGCGTTTTTTTTTGGAGGCTTAAGGACTAAATATTGAGCTAGTGGGCTGGAAAAAACAACAACAACAGAGCTGAGCTACTGTACCTCCTTGCAAAGGTTTTTCCAATGACACCTCTCTACAAGAAAAATAAAAGAAGAAAATGCGTCCAGTAGCTGGTTGAAATTACACAATTACACGAGGGGTACATGTCAGGTGGGAAAGGGCATGCTACATGCTACATGTATGTACAGTGCCAGCCTCAGGTGGGCTGATGAAAGAGTGAAAGACCCAAAGGATAAAGAGCGGCACGCCCTCTCCGGGTGAGAGCCAGCTCATTACATTCCCCTTAGGTACGTGTCATTACGTCAATGTTTGCAAACAGACCCGCAGAACTCTCCTTCCCACATGTTCGCATTAGCCATTCCCATAACCATTAGCGCGACAGTCTCTGAACACTAATACAAGTTTATGTTTTACCTCAAGCATTCTTAGACATCTGCTGCTACAGGAGCATCACACACAAGTGTAATAACGGTCTGAATTTATTTTAATTTTTTTTAGCATGTATTCAAGTGCCCCAGCACGCCGATGTTAATTACACAAAAACAAAATGCTCGAGGAAGTAAAGCGAGGTCTATTCTGGGTGGATGTTTTGAATTCATGGGCTCGATGGGAGCAGTAGACTGGATTCTGGAAGAACAGAGCTCCACTGGAAGTCTTCGAGTGGCTGCATAGAGACTGCCCAGAGTTTTGTCCACAGGCAAATGGACTGTTCCCCTCTTGGTTTTGAACAGGTCGTCCATCACACAACACCCCTCCTCTCCCGGCAGCCCTGCTCGCCTCAGCAAACTGAATGAAAACCTGAGGGTCACCTTACGCCCCCTCGCTTGCCCCCAAATTCTCCTGATTCTCCCTCTTACCCTCTGAGAACTGGCCACAGCAGGTCATGGAATCAAAGCCAGAGCAATGAATTATCACTCTGTTTGAGGACACAGGCACTTAACACTTTGTGCCCTGTACAGTCATATGGGTTAAGTCAAGCAACTTGTGCACCAACTAATCCCTACTCTCATTTTTTTCCCCAAGCTTGCCTTCAGAATAACAGTAAAAAAAATACAATACTTCTGCACTAAAACATATTAGTTATCTCCTTTTTGCATAAAATATTTTTACTTTTTTTAACTAATAGATGTTTAACATTTTGTGTATAAGCTGCTGGCTTTACATATGAAAGATACAGGGACCCATTACCATCCCATTCTTTTTAGAGTCTTGGGGCTTGCATCTCTATGCGAACAGAGTAAAGCCCAGCAGTAAATTTCCCTACCCTTTGTGTGACAATAGCCACCATGTTTCACCCCCTTTCTTCCCCGGCTCTCCTCCTTTCGAGGCAAAAAAGCACTTTTAAAAGCCCATTGATATGCCAAATCATCCTGACAGTTTTATTTAACGCCGTGGCTTGTTAACAAGCTGAATGGCAGCCCGACCAGTGTCATGCAGATCCAATCGGGTTACTGCGAGGACAGACTGCAATTCTCCTTTCCCCTCGTCCGGGCCAAATTATAACCGCCCTCCCCCAAACTTCTTTTTTTTAATCCAGCTATAGGGTTTCAGTAGGGATATACACACAGGGAGCTTTGTCTGGACCCACACCAAGAATAACACCACTCCCCAAGTCACAAAGCTACAGAGAGAGCAGCAGTCTAAGGAAATGAATATGTAAGCATGTTAAAAGAAGTTTAAAATGTGCCACACACATTTCGGCCTGTGGCCGTTAATACAGAAACACTCCAAGATCCTGGCATCATTGCCGCTTGGGCAGATCATCGGTAATACAGTGTAATATGGAGCAAGCAATCCAAGGAGTTTCTGAGCATAAGTGGGTCATACGATCTGCAGGATCAGATAGCAAACTCTTGCACCGCGGATGTTAATAGGGTCTGTAATGAGCCTCATTAGCACAATGAAAATCAATCAGGCCAATGGCAACCATGAATAATTCAGAGAACGGGTTGAGTTCGCTAACTGTACTCAAGTGTTTTATTTCTACAGCCCTGTCTGTATGGATGGTTCTTGTCATACACAAACACACACACACACACATATACGGGTGACAAATGAAAAGAAAAACCCCTACAGTGAGGGGGTACGGTGGTTCTGTAGCTGTAGGGGGAATTTTTCTGGCATGTTTTGGGTCCACTTGTCCCCTTAGAGGGAAGGGTCACTGCAACTCAATACAAAGTTATTCTGAGTGATCACCTTTATCCTATGATGAAACATTTCTATCCTGATGGGAGTGGTCTCTTCCGGGATGACAATGCCCCCAACCACAGGGCACGAGTGGTCACTAAATGGTTTGATGAGTATGAAAATTATGTGAATTATATGCTATGGCCTTCGCAGTCACCAGATCTCAACCCAATTGAACACCTTTGGGAGATTTTGTACCAACGTGTTAGACAGCGTTCTCCACCACCATCATCAAAACACCAAATGAGGGAATATCTTTTGGAAGAATGGTGTTCCATCCCTCCAGTAGAGTTCCAGAGACTAGAATCTATGGTAGACTAGAGGTAGAATCTATGCGAAGGCAAATTGAAGCTGTTCTGGCAGCTTGTGGTGGCCCAACATCTTTCTAAGACACTTTGTTGCTTTTTCCTTTAATTTGTCACCTGTCTGTAGATACAGCGCAGTCTGTAAGTATTTGGACAGTGACACAATTTGTGTTGTTTTGGCTCTGTACTCGAGCACATTGGATTTTAAATGGAACAGTGACTATGAGGAAAAAATGCAGACTTTCAGCTTTAATTTGAGGGTTTTTACATCCATATCGGGTGAACCGTGTAGCAATTGCGGCCCTTTTTTATAAATAGTCCCCCCATTATAGGGGACAAAAAGTAATTGGACAAATTAACATCAACTTAAATAAAGTCATCATATTTAATATTTGGTTGCATATCCTTTGCATGACATGACTTCATCATGTCTGTGACCCAACAACATCAAAAGCCTCTTGATATCTTATTTTCTGATACTCTTACAAGCGATACTATAACCTCTCTGCATTTGAATGGATCTCTATGGGAACGCTGGAATAGTCTGGAGAAACAATTTAACCTCATTCTCATTGTTTTATTTCATATCCAATGTGCTTGAGCACTGAGCCAAAACAACAAAAATTGTGTCACTGTCAACACATTTGCACTTAACTGTATACACAGTATATATAATATATAGAATATATACAATTCTAAAATGCATTTATATTTTCTGATTATGACTTAATTTCATTGTGCGTGACCTACGAACGTGTAAAAAGTAAAACCAAAACCAGGAGCCTGAATGAAATATCAAAAATATGTATTATAAAGGTTATGTATTCAGAACTTTCTAGTATCCTTGTGGAGAACCTTTCATATTGGGGATATTTCTCATGTGCAATACCTTCACTTAGAACAACGTAAAAATCAATGAATCGTGTTTAAAGGTCAATACTTGAGAGGGTTCTGCACGCACAGTCTTTTTTTAACTGCGCTTACAGGAAAAAAGAAACATCAAAGCTGATGAGTTAGCAAAGCCCTCTGTCCCAGAACAGTATCTCAAAAGACCATCTCTTTAAAGGCCATGGAAGCAGGAAGCAGGAAGCAGTTAGACTCCTACTCTGTCTGACATCCACAGTAGCTACTGAATATTTAGGAAAATCATGAATATTTCAGAGAATTTCTGAGATCTACAAAATGTTAAAAGTGTAGGGAATGTGGGTCCCAGCGCTTGCCCGGAGCCTTTTACTGTATTCTCTGAGTTCATCCCAGCAGAAAAGCTGCACTTTCCCCAGCAGCTCTTCAGCTCTACAGACAGTCTACAGACAATTGCAGCATGCAAACACTAGGGGGTAGAAGACAGTGTTTGAACTCAGCATAAGAAATAAATGTGTTGTGAAATTGAACAAGTGTTTAATTATGTTCACAAATCAAAGCTGAGGAAGCTGTAACTGACACACACACACACCAATGCAGGTCTGATAATTTCAGCGATGAGTACACCGATTACATTTTTTTCCACTTTGTTTAATTATACACATCTGTGGTTTTGGGTGTCCTAATTATTTATATTGAAATTGTATCACAAGATTAAACCAGTCAGACGTTATGTCAATGCCAATATGAAAAACATTCCTGTCTGCAGACACAGTAAGTTCATGACATTTTCAAAGGAGCAAAATTCAAGGAGTGTACTGACATTAAAAGCTGTGCAAGTGCGTCATATGCGTCATATTAAAGTAAAGCACCGAGTTGCTTAGACAAAGCAAGAAACATCTGCTGGCAATTGTTGGCAAAGGTTCACATTTATAGTTGCACTACAAAGACATGCAATTAAGGACATTCCTGGGGCAGGCATTGCCCAGTAACAGTCTGCAATAAATGAAGGCCTGCAATCCCTTAGATTTCACCCCTTTAAGATCCCTGTACCATTAAGATCCATGTAGATTCTATATCCAAATCTAGATTCTGTCTTCACAAACAAATATGTACAGGTCGTGTAGAAGAGTATACTAATATAGAAACATGCAGGGGGCCATAGAGGTTGACTGTGGCAGATGTTAATGGCCTTATAGCCAAAAGGTCTCAACTTTGACTTACTGGAGAAGCCCTGCTATTACACCCCCAAGCAAAGTGTTTAACATGAATTGCTCCAATACATACCCAGCTGTACAAATGAAACATCTGTTTGAAAAAACACACTGAATAACCCACGGCCATAAATGCCATTGTTTAAGGACAATGATCTTAAACATGATCTGACGGCTAGGCTACAATATCATTCCCAATCCCCACGTATAACTTCATAGGGCTATTGAAAGGTTTTAAGCAAACATTCATACAACACAAAGATCTCATAATCTTTCACCAAGAATCGTGGGACATTGACGCTAACAGTCTGTTAAGGGAGTCTACACCGTACCTCCATTTGTGCAGAACGAAGCCAGGGCACTGCTCACCGCACACAGTACATGGCTGACCTCTCTCAGGGTTGTCCATGGCATTGAGCTGGGGAATGGGGGGAAAGCATTGTGAAGACCACCAGACAGGAGTAAAACATTGACATACATAATAGTAATTGTCCTGCAAGATTCTAACACCAATCCCCAACCACCACCCATAACTTTGAATATTGCATCAGAATGTGTCTGATGTGTAGCGGGGACCTTTTGATTTTGATTCAGCAGATATGCAAAGCAAATGGCATTCTTATTTCACTACGAGAGGCTGGACAGTGGACAACATACTGTAATATAAAGTGACATTCATAGTCAACATTTTTCAAATGGGGAAAGTAGTCAGAACATAAACTAAATATTAATATTCACTGCATTTTGAAAAGATAATAGGGTGAGAGGACAGCTCAACTCTGTTGTGTGCTGTGTTCTGTTAAGTGATTAGGAAATGAGTGATGATCAATCTGTAAGTTGGCCAAAAGTACAGTTTTGGACAGTTATTATTATGCTTTGCTTAGGCTACTATAATAAAACCTCGAAAAGGTGGAAATTAGCAAAATTACTGTCGTGTTTTACGTCCACTCTTGTATGCATTAATTATTGCAGGCAAACTGCAATAATAGGCTATGAGTTAGGAGTCTATCATACATACATATTTCATAACTGAAGTTCTAAATAATTGAGCTGTCGGTCGGTCAGGTGGGGCATCTCATAAGCGCAAACTTAAAGCTTTTAAAATGTGTCACCAGTTATATTACTACAGTATAAACCCCGACCACAATTTCTTTCTTAATTTTACCGTCCATACACATTTTGAATTGACATAGCATAACTAATCATGCTATCTCAAGCAAAACGGCAAATGTTTGACAGACACTTAGCACATCATCAACAGATCACCAGTGACTTAATGCAAAGCTATGATAGCTAATGATTTTAAATGTTACAGAGAAGAGTCCTACAAACTACGCTGTTTCTGGAGCTCCGATGCCCGACTGGAACAACTCAGTCGTGTTAACAATGCCTTTCTGCTGTAGCTGATGAAACGCTGAAATAGAACCAAATTAATAACACCTCGTAGCTACTACTCACCGATATGCTGGAATGTCTTTTCTTAGATCCGCGAGTAAACATGTCAGGCTAATTTCTGAAACGTGAAACTAGATTATTAATGAAAAAAATACACTTGGAAGAGTCTCCTTGCACAATCGCTATCAAATCCTCACCGCGGCTCTCGAGTTCCCCCAAACAAACACAGATACGCATACCCCCCACACACACCGTCCCATTACTCAGTTTCATTAATGAATGAAGGAAGGGTCCTGCTCCACCCTGCCAGGAGCCGACTGAATTGAATGTCAGGTCTAAGAACTTAGAAACGTGATGTTTTGATATACAAATTCATACTCGCAATCGGAAATAATCTGTCACACTGTAGGGTAATGCATGTTTAAATAGTCCTGTATTTCAATGTTGTTAGCTTTATATGTGCACACACCGTGATTGTTGCCGACACCGATTTAAAAACACTGCAACTCGACGAACCAAAATATTTCAATAATATGCTTGCTCAACATCCGGATTCCTTACTAGTTAATTATATCTACGTCCATGTAAATTTGTTTTGTCAGGGCCAACCGATATGTTCTGATTGCAGAAGTACATTTGGTCAGGAATGATTAATTTCACCCTGCATCTAATTCACAAACCGCTGATTTATGTCTTCCAGAGAGGTTTTCTCATGCCAATTCCCTGTGAAGCAAGGCAGAATTGGTTCTCCGACAAGTGCTTGCCATTCATTGAAGGAAAAGGCTCGAAGCACCACCGACAAAGAGACTCAATGTAGCCTACGCTAGCCTATTTTTAACGATTTGGCTCAGGAGGCTTTGAGTCTCCAGAACATGCCTAGGGTCTCTGCCTCAACCGAGCTTGATATTGTAGTTGTTGTCAGATTATGTTACATTATATTTTATACCATGTCTGTTTTTTTTGTTTTGCCAACGTCTCTTCATACATTTCAGCCAGTCATAAAAGGTGTTAAGGAATACAAATGAGCGCACATCGCACTATCACCCTTTCTGCGGATTGAAAGCTTTGATGTTTCTCCAAGTGTTCTGTTAAATTGTTTTGTATGATTGCGGTAAGTAGGCCTACGGCACGAGCAGGGTCTTGGAGTACGGAAATCATTTAACAAGCTGAAACAGATGCGAATTGCGAACCAATGGACATTTTGTCTTAAAAAAAAAAAAAAAAAAGAACTGTGTAGGCTACGCCTGTGTGATCCCTTTGCTTTGTCTGAACAAAGCCATGGCCTTCGGACTGTTCCTGGCACCTGTGGCAAAACTCCAAAACTGTTCCAGACAGTCCAGCTGTGATCCCTCCTATACAAGGCTTGCTGTAAACAGGCTCCCATGGAGGACTCTAAAGCCCCCCCCCCCCCCCCCCAAAAAAAAAAAACACAGGCCCCCTGTTTGTATGTGCACAGAAAGCTGGAGGTGATCACACTGAGTTCAAAGCTTTCCTTAATTACCCGGTGGAATAAAATAAAAAGTGGGGGACCATAAGTGTATCTTTCTTTGTTTTGTGGTTTTAAAGACAGCCCATCGTGTTAAAGTGAATGAGAATTTCTGGGGGGGAATAGCTAATGAAGACCACCTTCATTTGAAATGAACTGGTTCAATTTGGTACTTTAGCTTCATGAACATTTCCTTTTAGTTATTTTCATGTCTTGTTTGTTTTTATGAAAGATGTCAAACGTCTATACAAGGTTTTTTTTTAAGTATACACCAATGACATCACTTTCATTATGGCAAAAGCCTGGGGGTGTAATAAGTGGTAAGGTCATTGCTTTCATTTTTCTGAGGTCTGAGAATATGTGTCTTATAGTCTCACACAGCTCTGTGTGTGTGTGTGTGTGTGTGTGTGTGTGTGTGTGTGTGTACATGCGTGTGTCTTTCACTCACTTCTCAGTCTGATCCCAGTATGTGTGTGTGTTAAAATACAAATAAAAATATGTATATTGTGTAAATTTGTAAAAATATGTAGTTTATAAATAATCCCCTCCCAATACACAAATGCACGCTTCGGCTGATTAAATGCTCTGCAAGATCCTCTGTCCCTTCACCTTAATTTGCCAATGTTGAAACTTTTTAATGAATTGGCTTGAAAACAGTAGAACCAGGTATATTGTAGGATTTATATATGGATTTATAATTCAAATTTCTTGTTTCTAATATGACAGCCATATTGAGGCCCTTTATTTTAACATTATGAGAAAAAGCACAAAAATGTGCCTGTCACCTCATTGCACTCATTGAGTTAGGAATCAAAGCTTCTTCTACCTTTTGAATTGGTAGGTAGATACCTGTATCTACAGCCAAAGGGTCAAAGATGCATTACGTGGGTTAATGCAATAAATGCACACACATATATTAAACATATATACAAATTCTAAGCATTACTTTGAATAGATAATAGATAGATAATAATACATATAATATACCTTATCCAATACCGAATACGGGCGGCAGTGTAGTATAATGGCTAAGGAACTCGCCTTGTAACCGAAAGGTTGCAGGTTCGATTCCCAGCTAGGACACTGCCGTTATACGCTTGAATAATATGTTAAAAAAAAAATTAAAAAGTTGTGTAAGTCACTCTGGATAAGAGTGTCTGCTAAATGCCTGTAATGTAATGAATACCAAAACTGGTTTAAAGCACAAGGCCTACTTAAATTATTCTTATTCACTGTTAAGAACTTGTTTCCAACAGCCCTTCATAATTTAATAGCAAGATGGGCCATGGACCTACAGTACATAATGCGATAGACATTTAGTCAGAATGTGCACCAGCTCATCGTGGTTACAAAAGGAAACCATGGAGACGGTAAACAGTGACGGGAACAGGTGAGAATAGAATTGGACTTAAGCCCCGATCAGATACGTGCGCGACCTGTTGAAAGAGAGGCATCAAATCAAACAGAGCACACCAAAGCAACACAAACATGATCCAGTTCTATTCAACACCCACAGATAGAGCTGCATATACAGCTATGTACTCTAAATTACATCGAAGGCCATCAAAATGAATAAGGCTGTATATACATTCAAATGATTGCCAACAGAGAAGAATAGTTGCATGTGTACATTGTACGCACACTATAGAGTGTTGCATAGCGACTGAGTGATATGCTGTAGGTGCTAAGCAATACACATAAGCCAATGACATTGCTATAGGTATATTCCACCATCACCCTTACATGCCTTACATGAAGCATTATTGCATTAAATATTTTCTTTGCTTAACAGAACAGAATAACAGACACCAATCTACACAGCATACACAACTTTAATTTAACATATGACCCTTTTATACAGCTGAATGCTTTATTGAAGAAGTGTTTTGTGAACCAGCAACCTCCATTACAAACCTCTCAATCCACCAAACAACACTATCCGCTCAGGATTCTGACAGGCGCTGTCTTACAGCAAACTGGTGGCAGAAGTGCACTATATCATCCAGCAGTAAGAGAGTAAATAACTTTTTATTTATTTATCTGAACACCAAGATAAATTAATTGTCATTGTGGATTCAAATGCTAACCAGCAACAATGCTCCACAACAGTGCAGTACTCATTGGTGTTTGGGGAAGAGCGCCATCTTCTGGAAAATCAGGGCAAACACTGTTCTGAAGCTGGTAAAAGTAACCATTTGGCACCGTTTGGACAAGCAGGAAGTTCTTGAAACTTACTTGCATTTACTTTTAATAAGAAGCCTCAGAATCGGTTTTCTTTTCCAGAATCTGTGTGTCTTGCTTGACAACTTCAAGGGAAAGAAAAAAAGTGATCTCATGGTGATGGTGAACACTATAATGTGAGAAGAGACCACACACATATTGTCCTAGATGTTTAGAAGCATGGCCTGGATCGGGTCAGTCGTCATCAAGATGGTTACCACAAAACTAAATGTAATAGAATGAGGTTGTATCCCACAGACCAGCCACAGTGGGAATATTTCCAATGAAAAAAGGTGTCAAGTTTCCTGAAACTGCATGTACAAACATCAATGGATAAAATATGAAAATGACAGGTGTAAAAATGATTCTGTATACCCTCAATTATTACTGAGAGGGGCATTCCCCTCAATGACTCAAAATAATGGACTTTTACCATATAAAACTTTAGTAGCCTGGATTGTAATCACGTGTGCCCATAGGGAATCTTTCAGCTACATCACCCGGGAAACGTTTAACGCAAGTAAACCTAACACACATTAGTGTCTTAAAATTACTTTTTAAAGATTACTAACTAATTACTAAAATGATTAACTAACTTGTTACAGGAAACAATGTTTAGCCTGGCTGCAAAGGAACCATGTGGTGTTCATTAAACGGCGGTCAGATATATTCCAAAAAATGGCCATAATTTAGGGATAAAATATCTTCTACCAATGATATTTAATGTCCTTCACTGCCACAAATGGAATAATAACACAATACAAGTATAACATTGACTTCTATTTGACTTTGCTTTACCTTTAAAGTAATTCATTTCTTTAACACACCACAGAATATGTATTTATACATTACTATAACTCATATACTGAGAATGATGAACGAATAATTAAGGCATTCTGATTACAATTAATTACAAGAGCCAGAAAAATGAATGTCTCTACCATGGAATATAAAGGGAAATAAGAGCACATTGGGATATTGAAAATTCAAAAGTGCATATTTGATACATTTATTTAGTAAAAGTTGTCCCTTATTTGAGTTGATACATACATATCACAGGCCTCTTTATAATGCAAATAAAAAATCAACATACAATACGATGAAGGAGGGTACATGACAAGGACATGACTCATTGAGCTGTCAGACAGTGTATGTGCTTTCAGTCTCTGCAAAGAGCATGCACCTTATATGACAAAAACAAAAGGTACAAACACATATCAGAAGCAGACATGGATAGCTATATACTGCCTGATTCTGTTCTAGTTCTAGTCACAGCCTTTTTTAAACCACAAGATCATTTATTAGATTAGCACAATTAGCCACAAAACAAATATAGGCCTACTGAGGCTTTCATTGAGGAAATATGCAGGAATGTGGCATAAACTGCAACCAATCATAATCAATATTAAATATAAAAAATCTCTGGACAATCAATCAATGTAATACATATTTCACATACATAAATTAAATTCAATGTGCTACATAATAAAACACATACCTTGATTCATAGTGACAAGGTAGAAAAAAAAACACAATAACAGAATAAATTGCTACTATTGAATAGACAATAAAGAAAATGACATAAAAAATATAACATGACTGTACTATTTCTACATAAATATGAAATAAGACATACATTTCCCTAATCATCCACTGCACCTGAGATCTCATTTTAATGTGATACAGAAGCTTATGAATGCATTAAAGTGGCCAAAGAAATCAGTGTGTGTAAAATTGAGGAAATTATATTTTTACATTTTGGCATTAAATTCTAAATAGCCAATTAAAGGAATACAGGGGGAAAAAATCATATCACTTGATTTATGCTACATTGTTAGACATTGTTATAATATTCCCTTTAAACCAAGACATTCCGATATGGTCAATTTAAAAACCTGACATATGTCACACAGTCATGAAAATATACAGCTGACATATCTGATCTTTACAATGCATAGTCTAAAAGAGTCCATGACACCTCTTCAATTGCGCCATTGGCTCCTGCTTGCTCATGTGTCCCCAGAGCGAATTTCACACAGCCGTCTCACACCATGAACCATCAGCTAATTTCATAACATACCATGAAGCATAACTGCGCTAAACTACTCAGATGATTATTAAGTTATTAAATAGATAAATATGTCATTACCTTTAAATGTGTGGACAATATTTCCAACTGTGCTATTTATGTCAGTATTTTGCAAAATATACAACATGATCGAACAGTAGAAATGTAAAATAATTAGTGAAATTAATTTAACTTTGAATAATATGTTTTATCATCAGAATTTACATTAAAAACAGAATAGAAACAATTGTGCTTAACATTATTTGGCCTTCATTGTTATTTTTATTTAAATGAGTTATAACTAATAATCTTTTCTTTTTTTAAGAACCTAAGACTAAGTTAACATAATAAGGCACATTATAGGCTACAATTTAAAAATCACTGAAAGTACCCTGATATTTTCATATGTAATGAGAGTTTAAACTTCAGAAACTCAGAGTGCATCCAAAATTGACAAAACATAGTTGCAATATTTCAAATTGCAACTGATTTTCTTAGTTTGAGAAATGGATTTAAGAAATTATTATGTTCTATTCTAACATTATTTGAACAATGGTTCTGTGTTCACAGAAAGTAAAGAAAAATATAATTTGAGAAACAAATAAAAACACAGTTCCTTAAATTTTATCCAGTTACATTTAAGGATAAAGTGCACTTAATTTGGTGAGTTTATTTCAGAACCATTGCAAGAGATCAATCAAACTCAGTTGTGAAAAACAGCCTTACACTGAAATGGTAGTTCAGTAATGTGCACTTTAAAGCAAAGGAAACTTTGGCAATAAATTGTACTCAAACTATTACACGGTCAATATAAGGCAGCAGTCAGAAATCCAGACACTTGAGGGCAAGCTTTATTGCTATATTCAGAGGTATTTCTAAGATTTTAAAGGCAACAGGGGCCTAGTTTTTCACCTGCACTGACTTCACTAAGAACGAAACAACCTTGACAACAAGCTTGAGCCAGAATGGAAGGAGGACAAGCTTGCTGTCCTGCTTCTGACAGCACAAGTATTCTCAGCCACCTGGCCCCTACACATAACTGTACAGACTGCAGGAGGGAGTACTGGTTGATACTCACTTGACTCTAATGCGATGAGAGTCACCTGCTGCACATTGATTGAGCGGGTGAAATACCTGCTGATTTTGAGTGCTCAGTTTGTGCTCATCTCATTTCAGAGCTCAGTTGTCACCAGATGTGCCGTCAGGCCTGACGCATTGCCGGTCAGCAAAGCCACATTATATAACATGCAGTTAACACAGACACATCCCAAAGTCTCTTGTTCTGTAGTTTCCTCTGTGGCTGTGTACTGCCATATCAGTAGAAGCACAGGTCAGAGACCTGTCTCTCATATTAAAGCAGCCTGTCTGCTCTCAGCCTCTTTGACTTCAGGCATCTACACCCTCTGTCCCTCAATGTCTCTGATTTCTGCTGTCCTCTATAGGCAAGGCCCTCTCTCTCTCTCTCTCTCTCTCTCTCTCTCTCTCTCTTTCTCTCTCTCTCACAATCAGGTAACACTGTTTGATATTTGTCTAAAATGGCTAGTGGTGCCAGTGTCAGACAACAAAAGGCCTACTACAGACATGAAATAAGCACATCCTCCACAACCATTATCTCTCCATCCTTGTTCTGAACACAAAATTCAGATATCCTACGATTAAAATGAAACAGGTCAGAAGCAAACACAAGTGCCATTATCGAGAGCTGCACGCTCAAAGAACAGCACAACAGAGTGTCCCCGCCCCCTCGTGAATAGACGAATCGCACGGGAGAGCCTCGTTCTACACAAGCTGCATGTGCCAACCGCTGTCTCACCCGGCGAGCTGCACTAACCCGTTCTCTCAGACTCGCGCTGCCCGGTCCACCCCTCCACTCTACTCCGCTCCGCTCCTTCGCTCCCTCCCTTTACCCTTCCCTCGCTCTACCTCTGCTCGCCGACCCAGAGATGCCGCGGCCGGCGACCGGAAAGCGCCTGGGCGCTACGGGGCCTCAGGACGGTACCCTCGCCAGGCAACACCTGCCCGCAAACAGCTGTCGCTTCCCCGCGCTCCTGCCCCCTGCCGACACCGATTGATCGGTGTGATGCGGCTCAGTAGACCGCACAACTACATCGGCTCCTTGCCATCTGCTTTAGAGAGTCCCCGTGCAGCACAGCCAGAGAGAACACAGTGCTGCTTTTCTAACCTCAGTGCATAAAATATGGATAAAACATGATACATAACCAACAGGCAACAGTAATTATATCTCCCTTCATCAACATTGCATTATGTGAGTAGAGTATTAAAGAGTATTAAAAATCTACATGTGGTCTGTGATGTTCTCTGGAAGCCCAATAGTTTTGCACTGGAAAGGCAAAGTATTGTATGCGGTATTCAATTTAAAGCACATCCCTTAAATAAATGTACAATACAAAAATAAATGTGAGTATAATAAATAATTCATTACAAAATGCTATATACACTACTTACACCTGCCAATTTACAAATGTACATATTGTGGGGAATATAGGCTATTTTAAAATGAAGTCTTCATTTTGTAGCACCAGTGAAAGCCACACGGGACACGGAGTGCACCTGAAAATAGCTGTCAAGCAGAAAGCATGTAATGATCAGATCATTAGTCACACAAAACAATATAATGCTTTGTAGAATCTGAAATTCAATTGTGTTTTTGTTGTACCATTAACCTTTTAGAGAACGCCTGTACATAATAAAGGGAAATACTAAGATGTCAAGGCACAATATTAAATGTCATTTACTTTGTAATTTGACTAAATAGATTCTATCAATGTATGACTTATAAGGTCATAAACTATGGAGGATTATTCAGCCCAAAATTAAAATTAAAAATTAAAAACTTTTCATTTTCGATTTGCATTTTCATTTGCGTTTTCATATTCAAACTGTATGTAAATGAGGGGTATGGTCCTCCTATCAATCAATGCAAGCAGGGTGGGCCTCATACTGGTTGATGAACACTAGGGGGAGCCATAGCATAGGGATGGGTAACTTCATACGAACTTGACACAAGACTCCAAAATGCTCTGAGGGTACTCGTAAATTTTAATGGATGAAATCATGAAGAATCTGAGCAGTGTTATAAAGTATTCTTGTTTTATGACAGAAACGGTATTCATTCATATTCATTGTCCAAAATGCTTCTTTATACAAAATGAGAAATGTTAATGTAGGCTATTTGAAAGTGAGTCGGCTCCGTGATACAAAAAATCCAGGGTTAAATCTTAAATTAGCTGGCTATAGGCTAACCCCTGCGGCGTCCGTTTGTAATATGTATCTGAAACGGCCCTTGTAGTAGGCTTAATCTCAACCTTAAAGTAATTTCGCCTTCCAAAAAACAAAATGCCTGGGGGGAATTTCACAAAGCAGAGGGGTGTACGAAGCGAGATTAAGGTGTTAGCCTATAGTGAGCTAATTTAAGACTAACTTTCAAATAGCCTACATTAACATTTCTCATTTTGTATAAAATATAGAATAGAATCTGGCTGTCGATAGACTTTTTGAAGCTATGCCTTAATGCTCGCTTAAAGTATCGGAGCCATGTTAAAAGTTTAAACGATCCAGTGACTAATTTGCGGTCTTTTCATTTGCTTTACGAGAGGATTTCATTTATTTCCAGCAGTCCAACAACTGATCCAATCCAACGTTTAACCTGGCACAACGTAGCCTACCGTAGGCTAGGCTACTACCAATTTTGCAGAGGTGGAAAGTCCAGGGGTCAGAAGTCCTGCCGTGTTTCTTCCACCCATGAACTCACGATTTCACTAGGCTAATTAGCCTAGTTAGCTCCTACTTCTTGGCTGAAGAATTGTTATAATTAGCAAATCCAGGTGATTGGAACAAATGATTGGGGAGGACTTTTACTTTCTGAACCTGGATTTTCCACCCCGCAGGTTTGACCTATACCGTGAGCCTACACAGCGAAGCGCTGGCTGTTTCTGTCATAAAACAAGAATACTTTATAACACTGCTCAGATTCTTCATCATTTCATCCATTAAAACTTATGAGTGCCCTGAGAGCATTTTGGAGTCATGTCAAGTTAGTATCAAGTTACCCATCCCTATGCTATGGCTCCCCCTGGTGTTCATTAAGTGCTACTGCACTCAACCTGTATAAG
Source organism: Synaphobranchus kaupii (assembly GCA_029718625.1). Taxonomy (NCBI): domain Eukaryota; kingdom Metazoa; phylum Chordata; class Actinopteri; order Anguilliformes; family Synaphobranchidae; genus Synaphobranchus; species Synaphobranchus kaupii. Next base: position 100,036,752 of record CM056380.1, read on the forward strand.
GCCCACCCTGCTTGCTTAGAATGACAGGAGGACCATACCCCCTCATTTACATAGTTTGAAAATTAAAACGAAAATGGAAATGGCAAATGAAAAACGAAAATGAAAACCGAAAATGGAAATGAAAATGAAAATTGAAAATTAAAAGTTTTTAATTTTCCATTTTAATTAAAATTTTGGGCTGAATAATCCGCCATAATAGACATACAAACAAGAACAAATTTATTTTTTAATGGCTTGAAAGTCTACTACATCGAAGCTTTAAAGGAAATTTGTACAATTCTGAATTGATGAACCATCTCATGCCCATATTCTGAATATCTTCATGGCAAATTTCCCAAAAAGTGTTTCTGAAAGAGGAAAACCTTCAGGGAAAAATAATAAACACATACCTGAATTTGTCTGTAGATTTACTTGACTTTTATTCTAAACCCAGAGGCAGATGACGGAGTACATTTTCCACAGTAGCCTCCACACATTCCTGTGACCCTGCTGCCATCCTGTGGACACACAATAAGTTGCAAAGAGCTGCACATATTTATCCTGATCCTTTCCATGTCTATTAGTTTAGTCTTTTATTGCCCATAATATAATGCAAGAATATTTCATTTGAAGAAGGTGATTTGTTAACAAACATCTGTAAATTCCAATGCCTGGCACATAATCTATAAGAGCATCAAAGAATGGCAGGGGTCAGTCATTCCAGTCAGATAAATACAGAACAGACCAGAGTAAGTACTGATAGATTTGTGATTTATCAGTGCGTAAAACCTGACAGATTACGTAAGTTTATTAGATACAGTAAGATCTATAATTAAGATGTATTTATTTGTATAATAAAACAGTGTTTGGGATTAGGAAAAACAAAAGTTCCATTTGTGTTGTATTCTTGTGCAAAATCTTGAAAAAATAACATGCATAGACTCCTTGTGGTCTGGAACAGCAAGCCACACTCATGCTGATTAGTGCCGTCTATTCACCTGAAAGGCGAGAACGAGGGAAAACACGACATCGCCTAATGCTAACAAACCAATTCTGAGAAAATCAATAGTGCCATGGAGCGGGGAAAGCTATTTTCTCTATAATGCTCAAAGCAGTACCATTCTCTTTAGTATCAATGATCTCATCCTAAGTGCCCTCCACAGCACTTGACCTAAAATAACAGTTTTTCAGTAGACAGCCAATTTGGGGGGCTTTCCGAGTGCACAACGCTTTGAGTTGCACTCTTCTCTTAGCCAGAAGTGTCTGATTTCCATCACAAAGGCAGCCGGTTCACTCCTTTCTCAAGCAGCTCAATGCACCGCTCACACTGGCCATTGAAGGCATCAGAAGGTCTCCGGGAAGAAGCAGAAAGAACAAGCTCTTGGTCATCTGCCCGGAGGTGGCACAGACGCCAGGGGAGAAGTCTGCCGCCGGGAAACAGAACAGGGGTCGTGAAATATGTGTCCTGAGTAGCTGCAGATTACTCTCACATTTCAACTGGCTCCAAGTCTCCAACCTTATAAAGGGATTAAGGTTTTAGTGCAACTTGTTTTTCCATCACAAAAGTATATATGAGTACGCAAGCATTGTACGAAGATTAGTATTTTAAAAATCGTTAGATTTTGGGGCTGTTGCGCGGTGCATCCAGAGAAGGTGTTTGGTCTCACTGTAATGATTAATCTAGAATGATCTGGAATCATATCCTGACCATATCAGTGCAAAAAGTAGCCGGCAGTCCTGTAGAACTGTACATATTTGTCCATATCATCATCCAGCAAGGTCTCAGAGCGCACGGATGACCGGTCAGTCAGGCACCTGCGGTCTGCCGGCGTAAATGCTGCAGTACTCTGGTGCAATGCCTGCGCAACTCAAATGCGGCGCTTTGCTACATTCAAAGGATGTGTATGCTAGTCTACATTCTCCCTAACTGTCACAAAATGCTTCACCAATGGCACAGGCCTACAGATATGAAAATAATTGATATGAACCGAAAACCCTGCATGGAAAGTAACTTTGCTAAAAATTATTGGGTTGTATTAGTTGGAGCCACACATGCTGTGGCTACACAAAAAGCATTACTGGAAATCCTGTAAACAAAATACAAGTGAAATCTACGGTGGCCCTGAAGTGCAAACCCCTATCTCGAAATAAGAAGCAATCTTTTTTTAAAGAGTTGCTCTTTTTAAAAAAAAAAAAGATGCTTTATATATTTAGGAAAAACACTTTATTTTTAAATAAAACATATTTTTTTAATAAGAAGCCATCTTTTTAAATCAGTTGCAATCTGTTTTAAAAAAAAAAGTTGTTTATACAATTTGAAAACCACTGTTTTATTTAAATAAAATATCTCTTTTTTTAAAAAGACGCAATCGTTTTAAATGAGCTACTGTCTTTTGAAAAAGATGCGTTATCGATTTATGAAGCCACTGTCTTTTTAAATAAAGCTTCTCTATTTCAAAATACGTCTTCTTTATTTCAAAATATGTCAAAATGGCAAAATGCTAAGGGCTAAAGCTAGCCTTTGCGCATACGCAAAGCATTGTGGGTCAAGCTGTCATGATCGGATTGCCAGTGTAACTAGCTAAACGCATGTCTTCGTGGTCTGTTTGTAGTCATGTGGCTGCGGTCCAATCCGTTAAATGTTATGCCCTCCTGGGCTGTGTCCGAATACGACCCCTGTTCCCTGTCCACTGCCCCCTGACCACTCAGACCCCTGTCTGCTATGTGCCCTGTCCCCTCACTTTGTAAGCAGTGTGCGAAAGAAATCCCGCAAAACTCTTTCCAAACTAGTGAGAAATTAGTTTGTAATATAAAAAAAATAAAAAAACATTTATTTAGAATATCAATCAGTTAACATATGACGATTGTTACAATTATGAATATGAAAGATAGAATTAACAAAAATAAAAAAGAGTAGTTTGTAATATGAACCTATCTTGTACCATAGATATGAATATACGCTCTATGTCTTTTACGTTTTTACTTCCGGGTTACCTACTGAAATTGTCGGCTGAGTGCACCGTTCTGCAGATGAATGCGCTCCTGAATTCCCTCAACAAAACCCCGGAATTAAGGGGTTCATCCTGGTATTTTAAATGCCCCCATTTATGAGAAAAAGTCGCCCACTCAAAAGCTTTTTGACGAAGTGGACTCAAATATGCGCCCTCAAAAGGGTGTAGGGGTTGTATTCGGACACGGCCCTGTACTTCCCCTCTCCGCTTCCACTTGGGCGGATGTGACGCAGCACTAAAACACGAGTAGACACTCGAACCGACGGGGAGGAGCAAGGGAGGGAGCAAAATTCACTCAGAAATTTGCCAGAGCCAGTGACGCCAGCAGACCATTGACAAATGAGTTTGTGCAAAACTTTACAATAAATTGCATATGACAGCAAGCTCCAGCCAACATCTAAATTTTTATTCTGGCAAAAGAGCAAACTAGAAAATGATTATCAATCAATTTATTGATTGTCAGCACTTTAAAATACCTCATGAGCAGGCATGGGGAATAATACACTACTATGTTACAAAATAGCTCCAAATCAAATATATAAAAAAACAGAAATCAAAACGGTGGATGCATAGCCTAGATTGCTTTGGAGGTTGCACAGAAGTATAAAACGTTTCCTCCATCCTCGTATCTGATCCTTGCATCCTTTCCTCGCGTCCTCCGTTGGGCGGAGCTAAGGAGCAAGGAAAGGACGTGAGGAAAAGATGCAAGGAGTAAAAATAAGCGATTGGAATGAACCCAAAATGTATGTGTGATCCACCATCATAGAATTAGATGCGCATACTAAGAGTTGGTAAGAAAAGCGAAGCTATCTAAACATGTAAAAAAACCACGTGGAATACTTGCAACTTGCTCTAAGAATTCCAGCTGATTTTGTAATTATACTTAAAGCTGGGCTATATTTATGCAGAATTCGATGTCCTGGAATAAGGATAATATGGGTTTGTGTTCATTATTACCTCTTGTCAATTACGCTTTACCCTGCACAGTGATCGGATTGTGATTGCCAGTGTTAATTAATGCATCGCTAAACACGTCGTTGTGGTCTGTTCGCCAGAGTCGTATAGACGTGGCCTATATTATAGCCTACAGGAGTTGTCAAATGTAAAAAATTTTAAAGCGTAACAAAGCACTAAAACCACTTATTTTAGATGAGAACTGATACATTCGTTTTTTTTCTAAGTATTACTGATTGATCCTGGTCCAAATCTTGACAAATGACTGCAGTCAGCGCAAAAAAGCAGCGCAAACTATTAAACAATCACTGATAGCGTTTTGATGTCAAACAAAAGAGTATAAGTAAAATTGCAATTATTTAGATCAAGCAATTGAATGAAGGAAAAATATTTAATATTTGAACGTTAACTAAAGCATTCTCAATTCTCAATAGGAATTGGACTCTATAATTAAGGTGTACGCTTGTGTTACCTCTGATTTATGAATATCAGCAACAGCATAGTTTCCGTGGGAAATCCATTTTGTGTCTTCAGCCACCTGGAAACCGGTCCCAGAAAGGTTGATACTAAAGCGACCCTAAAAAAACAAGAAAAATAGTTGGCTGGCAATTCTACTGAGAGCGCGGCGATTAGCACGTATCATATTTAAGTCACATCTTTGGAACTCGTCTATAATGTTTGTTTATGTTCCTGTAATTTGTGAGACTGAGTTCTGTCTTCAGGAGAGTAACGCTTGATAAGAGCTTGCAGGTACAATGGCGTTGTTCCCCACCATGGGTCACAACTAGAGATTTGTTTTTTTTCTGGCCCACCACCATTAGCCACTGAAGGGAGATAAGGAGAGGTTTGTCATTTGTGAATTTTGACTGATTGTTGATGAGACAAACGGCAGTATTCAGAATGAGCTGGAGGGGCTTGATGGAGGCAGTAGTCCAGTTTCAGTAGTCCAGTTTCAATAGTCCAGTTGGTACAGCACAAGGGCCCGAATAACCAGCTGGGTAGCATATACTGTATAGTAAGGAAATTATGTTTTTAAAAAAAAACGTTTTAGAAAAGAAATCAGCAGCTCCAAGTTACTATCACAATATTTTGAGACGTGGACGCCGTTGTGTTACCAAGGGTGATGGACAGATCAGGGAGGCGGGAGGATATAGCTGGTAGGTATAGCACCTCTGTCTTGATTGATTCTGAGATACTATCACATGTATTCCTGGAGTGGGAGGTCACCAGGGTCAAGACTTCAGCTAAAATACCCTGGGGGTGCCAGGAAAATGTATTCTGTCTGAACAGGGTTCTACAGTAGGTGGCAGCAGTGCTACTTTGTAAGGTGCAGCAGTTGCAAGCACTCCTTGTTGAAGTGTCGTTTACACAAACTAGTCAAAGCCAATCTCTTCTATAAACATAAGCACGCTAAGTGCCACGTGTGACTAATTTACTCGTTGGAAAATCAGCGGTTCTACAACCTACGTCTTGAAATAATATGCAAATGATTTCAAACCGTCCCTAGACAGCGCGCGGTTTAACAGTTCATTCAGTGAACTGCGACTAAAAGCTGGGGGGCGCAGCCCGGGGCCCTGCGGAGCCTGAACGGACATGATGCATGTGTGAGGTGTGCGTGATGTCAGCGGGGGAGAAAGGAGGCCAGGCGCTGACCCCTCACATGCATCTGTCCAAACGCCTTGGATGAACGAAGACCTAAGCGGGCGAAGCAGTAGTTTTTACTCGCTTTCCCTTGCGGGCAGCTGTCCGGGACGGCTTCGGAGATTCGCACTCGCGCTACGGTTTTCACCGCGGACGGATGTGGAAAAAAGGCCAGCCGGGTAACGCGCTCTTCCCTGCAAGCCGGCGCAGCGTCCCCCTGCATTCCTCTCTCTCTCCGCGCGTCTGCGGAACGGGCCGCTCCTGGAGGAAATCAGCTGACGCTTGCACAACGGGAGAGACGCGGCGTAAATTCCTGGCGGGTTAAAGGGGGGGGGGGGGCGGCCGTGGCCCCGGGAGCAGGGGAGGCGCGGGCTCGCGTGTTTGTCTGCCTGACTTGTGCCCCTCCGTTGTTCGGAGTTGCACAGGGTCCGCGGGTGCTCCCGGGGGATTCTTTACAAATGCGCTCTCAGACACGCCCGCTGGCACTGCGGCTGTCTGTCTGCCTGCCCTTCCACAGAACAAGAATCTTACCGTACAGCAGGAGCCAAATGTCACATACAGTGGTGTTCAAAAAAATAGCAGTACAACATCAGTAACCTGATGAACCACTGTTATTAGTAGCAGTGATATTTCTGCATAGCAAATAATTTACTTGTAGATGTAGTAGTGTAATAGAAAAACAACAGACCCAACTGTCATGACATGCACGCTGCTTGTTCTGAGTAATTGACTCATTCATTGAAAGGGGCGTGTTCAAAATAATAGCAGTGTGGAGTTTAATTAGAGAATTAATTCATTCTGTGAAAAAACAACAGGTCAAACAGGTATTCCACAGGTAAACAGGTGATGCCATCATGATTCTGTATAAAAGGATATCAAAAGACTCCTGATATCTTATTTCCAGGTACTCTTAGAAGCAATACTATAACCTCTCTGCATTTGAATGGATCGCTATGGGAATTGGGGGGTGGGACTAGATTAAGCTGTAAATTACACGGGAATAGTATGGAACACATGGTTGGCTAAATAGCTGTAAGTCAACAAGAGTCTGAGGTATCAAACAAGCCTTAAACCATCACTCTGCTGCCAGAAATACAGTAGATATGGATGGATAACTTGAACGGTTTCTTCTCCTGCCTTATTTTTCCATAGAGTTCAATAGGAACATTTGTCAGGAGAAACAATCCTTCAAGTGATCCATCCATATCTACTGCATATCTGGCAGCAGAGTGATGGTTTGAGGCTCGTTTGATACCTCAGACCCTTCTTGACTGTTATTAGTAGCAGTGATATTTCTGCATAGCATGAAATATGTGGGGGGATATCTGTTGAGCTTCACAACTTTGCCCTTAACCCACCACATTGAAGCACATTCAGCGCTCTCGTCGACAGACTGAGGGGCCGAGCCGTGATTCCGGCACCTTGCAGTTCTCACCTGTGGACACCTGGCGGCGCTGTAGCAATCTCCCGCAGTGGCGAATGGGACCCGTTGGCCTTCGCGGGTAAACGCGAACTCCCAGTCGGTTGCTGAAAAAAAACAGTGTCCTGTTAGTAACAGAGATTCTCCTGGAACAGGCACGGTGGCTACACAAACAAGCAGTCTTATTTGAGGTGAGCACAGGTAGAACCGTCGGCAGAACAAAAACCTTATATTCTTACATTACAGATAAGCTATAGAGCTGCCAAAATAAGCCGATGTAATTACAGCTGGGGCAAGTTAGGCTAATCCCAGCCCCTCTGTGTCTTTAATTGACAGCCTCTCCATGACTGTAAAACACAAAAACACATCTTGAAATAATTAACCCCTTCAGGCATGCCCTTAATTAAATGTCAGCACCGTTCATGCAGAGTAGAGCCTTTCATTTGTAACATCTTGGGTAGTCAACATATGAAATTCCCTGACTGTACAGTATTTCACAGCAGCACTGACAGGCCAGATCATTGTAATCCTGTGATTATCACTGATTCTTCATTCTGCAAAGCCTCCAGGATGTTTCCTCCTCATGTTCCCAACATGTGACAGCTAGTGCCATTAAACTGTCACGAGCAGAATTATGACGGAATGCTAGCTCTGGGATAATCCTGACCCTACATGCCCACCTTACAGAGACCAGAGACCAATACCCCCTCACCTCCCCCACAACCCAGCCCCAGAATCAGCATTCATTTCATTTACCTCATTTTATAGATATAGCTAACCTTTTTAAAAATGCATTTATAACCCTGCTAGCAGAATAAGCACAGTGAAAGTTGTAAGGGGAGAGGGGTTGTGCTCTCTCTCTCTCTCTCTCTGAACGTAGGCGACGGTGTGGTGCAGCGATTATGTCGCTCAGCTTGCAGGCTCAGTATCCTGGGGGTGGGGAGGGGGCGCTGCTTTTGTATGCCTGATGGATCTCAGTGTAACCTAAATTACTCCAGTAAATATCCAGCTGTATGAGTGAATTACTTTTAAAAAACAAAAAACTGCAGGCTATTTGAGTTACCGTGGATAAGGACACGTGTGCTAAGAAAATAAATTATGTTTTGTTTGAATGCAATATTTGATTACTGCTTGTTTTGGAGTGGCTTGAAGCAGAACGATTCTCTCTCTCTCACACACACACAAGCACACAAGCACACACACAAGCACACACACACACACACACACACACACACACACACACACGCACACACACACACACACCCGTAGCATTTACAGTAATTGTTGCAATTCAGAAAAACATGACACAGATCTCTTAGGTTTTGACTAATTCCAAAGCAATAACAAATGTATATTAGGACTTATTAAACCTCAGAAGAGCACCGGGCCGGCTATTTGCACAACATGTCATTTCCGCATTAAATAATGATCCACATTCCTGGGAGCATTTGGAACGTTGTTGGGAGCTGAAATATGGAACGCTCAAACACATGTTAAAAGGCAAGTGAGAGACATTTTCAAACCTTGGGCCAAAGGCTCTCTAACAACTCTAATACCCACTCCATCGCCAAAGCTCTGATTCTGTCCTCGATAACACTAAGAATATGGTTGAAAGCTGGTATAATGGTATAATTAGTTTTATTTACAACTGCAGTTGCTTATTTTTTGTGTAACAAAAAGCAGGAAAATTCTTATGAAACACCTCGGTGGAGGATCAAAATGTACATATTTTTCTCATAAAATTCATGAGAATAGCTGCTCTATACATTATATTGGATCATTTATATTCCTGATAATTCAAATGATTTTTTCTGTGACAGTAGAGTCAATTCTTCTTAGCCTACTAAAACATAAAAATATTTCTCCACAATTATTTCTATATTTTTTACTATACCAGAAGCAAACCACACTTATCTATATTTATTATATTTTATTTAGACTGTTACCCAGAGACCCAGAAAATTACAAATGGGCAAGGATTGCATATGATACATGGAGCACATAGCAGGTCTTTGTACTGCCTGTAAGGTAATACTGTGCAAGGCACATAGTTATACCAGCAAAACCTGTATTCAGGAGATGTAGGAGAGATCTGATTGTCTGATAGTGAATCTGTCAGTTAAGGGGAGTAGCAGTAATGTGCTTAACGATCATACTACCGTGTCCCTACCCTTCCTTACTTGCCCTCGACTCCAACAAGCAGCCAAAAATTGCTGAGTTATAACTCTCCAACTCTCTCAGGCACGGCATAGATAACATGAGTGAATGGGTGTCAGAGTGAATGAGTCCTCCCTGATTCCTTTCACTGGAACCTGATAATGATTTTACAAAACTAAAGCAAAATAGGTATTTGAAACTTGACATGCTCGATGCATCGAAGTGACGTTTCCTGTATGGTTCTTACAGGCCGACCATAATCTGTGAAATTGTGGGTCATAATAGTAGAAGTGTTATAGACCATCAATAAAGTAATGTAAATGTCAATTGTCAATGTGTATGAATATGAACATTGTCCCCAGGATCAGCTCTTTCCATGTGGATTCTGACTTAGGATCAGTTTCTAAGGGCATAATGTAGATAAATTGTGGACACAGCCAAGTGATCTTGCAATATTCAAGCGCTTCTGTTATTCGTTATGAAATTTGTTACCTTGATTTTACTTTTCTGAATTTGAGTCATTGCAATGCTATTCTAGGAATGTGGGGACCCTGTAAAGAAGGACACAGTCACTTTGACTCACTGATTATCTGCATGGTGCCGAGGTCCAGTCGGACCCTGCGGAAGGTGGAGAGGCCAGCGGCGGTGTAGTCCTTCCTGCAGTGGCAGTCCTGCGGCCGGCTCCCATTATAGGGACACTCGGTGGGGCTGTTCAGCCTGAGTCAGAGAGACGCCACAGTGGGTTCTTTGTTTCAGGTAAAAAAAAAAAGAAAGAAAAGAGAGAGACAGCCGGCCTCGTTCCCCCCGAGAACGGACCCGTCTGGCCCGGAGCGCCGTTACCTGAAGCCAAAGACTTCTGAAAAATTGTCGGCGTCGCCCGTCCTCAGCGTGACGTACTCCCGCGGACCGTCTGACTGCATTCCGGCGCAGTAGATCTGAGGAGAGGGGGCAGAGAGCAGCGTGTGGCATCGGAGACAGCAGACCTGACCCAACTTCAGCAGGAAGTATTTCAAAAAGCATCGGAACGGCGTGAGTAAAAAAAGATAGATGGCCCACGAATCAAAACCAAACTCCTGCTGCATGACACAGGTCGACTGAAACCAAATACAGCAGCCCCACAAAAAGTCTGAAGATATAGAGCTGTTAGATATCCACTTGGGAGATATATATAACAACTATAATATGAATAATTAGTATATTTTATGATTCATTCTAATAAATATATAACTGAATGATGTGCTCAATGAAGATGAGCTTTACAGATGCAGTTACAGCTGAAATATGAACACAGTTAATGTTTACCTCTTTTCATTAAAGCTTTATGCACATCGTATAAACATAATGCGCCAATACGGGGGTCGTAAAGACCATGATACGGCACAATGTTCTCACCTTCAGTGGCTTTCCTTGTATAATAAGCAACTGCTCTCCGTCTGACGAACGGCCATTCCGGCTCTGGATGTCACTGCAGCTGGTGGGCAAACGGCCTGCGAGGGGAAGAGACGAGAGGCTGTAGAGCTCGCCAGGTTTCCAGACTCGTGGAGGACAGGAGGGGGGACACTCACAGGCAGGGCCGCGGCAGACTTTGCGCTGCGGCGGTTTTGTGCGGGACGGGCACCGGCCGCTGTCCCCGCCGCCCGCGGAAATGCACCGGACCGACCTCTCCGCCACGCCCTCGCCACAGGTGACCGAACACTGAGAGAGATCGCAAACTGAGGTGAGCTTAGCAGCAGCACCGACGAGCTCACAACGGGTAACAGTGATACAAACATAATCAGGTTTGCGGAACCTTAGCCGCATTATTATCGCTGGTCATTATAAACGAGTAAGGCTTTGCAATGGTGGGCAGAGGCCATGGCATCATGGAAACACTGAGCAGCAGAACATGGAAGGCACAAGAAGAAATTAATTAATTTTACGTATGTGTGAAATAAACTTAAATGCAAAAACGTAATTTAACACTTGTCAAGTCATCCCTCATGCTTGCCAGTAAACATGTGTATATTCAAAATGTACCAGCCTTAATTTATTAAGGATCAACTCTGCCACTGCTCAGGACAATACCACTGCTACAGTAGCTTCATCGGATTAGTAGACAACAGCAAAAAGAGATTACAGGGGCGTCTGATCGAGGTAAGTTTGTAGATGGGACCTAAAATAATGGCACTCATGATTTGATTCTCTTTAAATATAAAGTTCAAACATGTCACAGTCTGCACAGTTCACTATATGATGCTCAAACAACAACAAAAAAAAACAATGCTAGGTAAGCTTTCCGGCTAGCTTGTGGAGCTCAAGAGCTCAAGAAGCAGCATGACTGAAGAAATTACAACTCTCAGCACTGCACATCACTAAATGTGTGTGGATGGCTTCACGCATGAGTAATGTGAGTCTTAATGTGTTCACACATTTTTCCAAACAAAAAGCCCCCTTGTAAATGATCTGAGAGCTCCTTCTCTTGTGGTTTTACTTATTTGGATATGGTCCATCCTGGTTTGTTTCCCAATTGAATTTTCATGTTCACACTGCTCTCTAAAAAAAGCATGCCACGCTCAGTCCAAACAAGAACAAAGCATTATTTTGCAAATAGTTTGTGTGTGTATACATTTGCATGACTTATTGTCCTCCCATGGCATTAACTAAATATTCCCCTGCTATAATCACAGCCATACTTATTAGTCAGCTGTGTAGTAACAGGAAAGCAAATCATCTGAGCAATATCTAAAATAAATAAACAAATAAAATCCAATGACAAAGACCACCAAGAAAATCAGCTCTCATTTGTTTGAAAACAGTATTTTCAGTTATAACTGCGCCTGCTTTATTTGATCGTACGGTGTAAGGCTCGTGAGCGGTGGTAGGGATGGTATACAACCCAGTTGCTATTGAAACCCAGTGTCGTGGAAATAAAGGGGAATTCATATCAGGTATTTTTTGGAAAATATGAAAAAAGAAAACTATGATAATGAAAAGCACTCACCGGTCCCCAGATTCCGACTCTCCAGGCCTGCGGAGCGGCACAGGGCGCGAGGTTGCACAACAGGGAGCTCTCCGGTGGGGTCCCAGGACAGCTGGAGGAGGACTGGTACCCATACTCATAATGATCCTTCCCAGAATGCACTTCACTGCAGGATACTAGCCTCCTCTGATAGCCCTGTCCACAGCTGGCTGAGCACTTTAACAGGGGATCGTAAAAGGACCAGCATATCTATAAGCATGATGACTGGGTCATGAGTGAGAGACTAATTAGTATGGTGGCTGCACCAGCTCACTCTACAGTAAAGTTCTTGTGGAACAATTGCTGGAAAATTATATCACTCATGTATTTGATACAGCAAATACATACAACAAGATTTAACAACACAAAGATTTTATATACAGTGGGTTACGTTTTCCTGTCTGGTTTCACTATGGAAGACAATGGAGAAATCTGAAGGGGGGAAGTTACTGAATTTGCACCTTCTACATTTTCGCATAAAGTAATGGAGAGGTGATGATTTATGTTCTATTTTGAACCCCCAGGGACTGGTCTCAAATGCCATCCATGAATGAACAACATCAGATAAACTCTGTTTGAGTATTGCGATGTAAAGTCCATTGTACTTCCTAAAATCCCATTAAGAGCCAATATTGTTCAACCTCCTTAAATACAATCTAAACATGATGTCTGAGAACTTTATGATGTGCAATTTTGTGCATAAATGTTTTGCCTGCATGGCTGTTAAAGTACAATGAATACCAGCAAAAATACATTTTTATCAAATGTTCGTACACAGCAAAATATGAAAAAGTCTAAGGGGGCTGATTTATTTTTCAACCCACTGTATTTAGTCCACAAGATTCTACAGGTAAGGTCAACTGATTTCTGAACAGTGTTGCTGAACCACGTCCTTACTGATGGTCTGTATTGTAATCATCACTAGATCGTGCAATAAAGAGTGAGGGGGAAAATCATAGATAATAGTTTCAATGCAATGCTTCCAAACTCCAAGGAATACAAGGGAAATGAAAACGTGCCTGAAGGCACCAGTCTCACGACTAGGACTACATTATGTATTACATTACATTACGATCCTCATGTCTGTGTTTTTTTAATGACATGGAGACCACCATGTTGGGTACTCACCTCTGACCATTCCCCAGTGATCCATACAAAGTCACAAGGCTGAGTGTTACAACTCTCTGTGTCGGTCGGCTTCTTCTTCTGGGTCATACAATACATCTCATGGACCTCCTCCTCTCCCGGGTCCACACACACAACCGTTCTGCGTCTGTGGCCTGACCCACAGCTTTTACTGCACTGCAATGCAAGCAATAGCCAAAACAAATTAGTCGGTTAGAGAGCTCATCCAATTGCTACTTTACCACTGTCCTCACACATTAAAGAGAGGTTATGTCTGAAGAAATAGTGTAAAGGGAGCGTTAAAGTCGTTTTGTTTTACATGGAAGAATAAAACAGAGGAGATAAGGGGCTGTAAACATTTACTCTGTCAGATTTACTGTTTTACTTGGACCACAACAAGATCCATGGGTGAAGACCAGCGGTTGGGCTGTTCATTTATAGCTCTCTTGCAGTTCTGTTTAAGTAAACCGTGCCAGTAAGAGACTGTTTATCTTAACAAACTGGTTCTGGGATGGACAAACGTAATACACGGGAAGAGAGCTTGGATGAGCATATACAGTTACTGTGTGCGTCCACAAGCCCGACTGATGTTTGCCTGCTTGAGTCGAGCTACGAGGTCCGTGACGTACATCAAAAATACATTACCTGCATTCTGAGAAAAAAGGCTTAGCGTAAACTGAAACACACATGCCTGCGCTACGCTGGATGGTAACCCAAACCTTAGGGGCAACGGGCTTTGCGTCATGAGCACTTGGGAACTACTTCAGCTATTCTAAATGAATTCCAGCTGGACCCTTTCCTGTTCAACGTTAAAACCCTGTCAAACTTAGGCACACCGCACGTTAGGTGAACTTTATACAGTGTTAGAAAGAAGTGAACCACTGCAAGTTTGCCTTGCAGAAAATGTAACACATTGCTTTCCATATTTACTCCCAATAGCTAAAATAGTCCATGTCTTATTTTGCTATAAATGAAGGCGGCAGAAGTCAATCGATTGGACCCTCCTTGTCACGGGGATTGAGTTACCTCTCTTATGGTCACCAATGAAGTTGTTATGCTGCTGTAACTTCACTTGCTACGCTTGTTGATGCTATTTCATGCAAGGCTGTTTATCTACACGTAGAACAAAAACACATTTGTCTTCATATAATCAATTCTACCAGTCAACCAGTCCTTTCCTCCTCTTTTCTTGCATGTCATAGGCTACATATCTATGTCGGAGTGCTGCAGGCTGAGAAGCACTGTTGAATATAATGGATCTTAGCCTGTCGTAAAAAAGGACAAATACTTGAATAAACAGCTAGAAATGCTGTTGTTTTAATACAGACATATAAAGATGCATTCATATAAATAGAACCAACTGGAATTGAAAGAAGGGAAAAAAAATGAACCACATCACATGTTCCTTTAGAGTAAATGAATAAATTTAAGCAGAAGGAAGCAGTACTTATTTCTAGGAAACCTGTCACATTCTGTAAGTTTTCTGAGGTTGAGGAGCCCCCAATGTTCTGTGAAGCAACATGACCCGGCTAACGTCCAACAACAGAGCGAGCATCCCTAATTGTCCACAGCTGTCGAGCACAGCCACGAGGGGGGCTCAGAAGGCATTTGCGAGCAGGGCTCTCAACTAATTAGACTTTTCTTCTAAGTGCTCTGATTTCATGCTGCTTGTTGACCTAGATTTTGGACTCCCTGAACATTTGCTTTTACTAAAACTATTTTGATAAAACCTTTTGCACAAGGATAAAAAAAATCCTCAAAATACAGTACAGTCCACCTGCTGTTTTATCACTGAAAATGTGGATTATTTAGATTCTTCCCCAATTCATGTTGTTAAAATGCTGCGTAATTGCAGAACTGTGTTTATTTATGTCAAGAGTGTAATTGGTTTGAAAATAAATAATGGCTTTGGTTCAAAATAAATGTGTTTATGTACTGTTTTGTTTGTGGTAATGTCATGTACCCTACCCATTTTAATTTGTTTGCCATTCTCAAAAATAAATAAATGTGGTGCAGTGTACGCCTATACACAAGGAAAGAAAGGCATAGAACTGAAAATATAACCAAAGACTTATTATTGTTAAATAATAATTATTTTTATCCGAGTTCCAGCAGCAGACTGCCCATCCCACCCCCACGAGCGCTGCAAAGTCTCCATTTCTCTTGGCCCTCTGACAAGAAACATCTTGTGCAAGCTGGGATCTGGTCCAAGTTAGCTGCTCTGCTCGCACCTCACTATATCAGCAACATGACACTTCCCGCACGTCACTAGGACAGGCGCATCTCGTTCTTGTTTATTTTGAATACGGCGTGGTTCGGTGCACCCGCAGCGGCTGCACTCACCTCATGCCAGTCGCCCACGCTCCACCTGTAACGCGAGGGGCATTCTGCGGCCTGGCAGAACTGGTTGGATGCAGGGCGGGCGGATCTGGAGCACTCCGACTCTTCTCGGCTGCGCTGGTCTCCAATCTGACAGAAAACCTCCCGCTGCTGCCTCCCACTTCCACACGACGAGGAACACTAAACCGAAAGGGAAGGTAAGCTTTGCTCCTTTACTCCGTTTGGTAAAAGGTGTGGTATTTTAATATGAACAAACATATATCAACATGTATATAATAAAGTACAGCCTATTTATACGCTTCAGTAGGCTATCGGCATGCTTTTAGTGTTCTGTAAAATAAACCGTAATTTTAGCACATTTATAGGTCGCAAAGCCGTTGTTTTAATTTAACACTTCATGGGTCAATGGTAAGCTATAGTATGCGTATGTATATCCAAATGTGTGTTTTTGATATATAATATATAGGCCATAAAGGTGACAGCGATGCAATAAAGCATCCCCAATGCTTGCTTTACCGGGGCGACAGACGTTTTGAAAACTTACTTATGCAATATCGAAAAATAGAGGTCCGATTTATCTTTTGGAAGTAAGTTTAAAAGAATATTTAAAACATGGCTTCAAATATACGGATAATAACTGCAAACACTGGCTACACAACAAAGGTAACACGAAGAAAGTCCCATCAAATTATGGCAGTCTATAATTAAGACCCATTAAATATCCAATACCAAATAAATAAAGATACATATCAAAGTAGCATAATCTCTAAATATCCTCCTCCTAACTATCATTCTGCTCATCATGTTCAACGGCACTATATTTAAAGGGAATGCTTCAAAATAATTAGAAATACATAACATTACAGCATTATACAAATACAAGCATGCTTTTCATAGAGCTTAGCATCAAGGTGACCACGAGGATGCTAGTTTGTATCACTGGTTTGAGTCATAACTTCAGTCACAATTCAGTCTATAACTATTATTAACATATGCAAACAATATACTGAATATGCATACGTGAGTATACTTCTTAAAACGGTACAAAACCAGTTTAACAAAATTTTGATAAACAGCTACTCAGACTATGATAGGTACTCATGAATTTATGAAATACTGTAGGTTTATGCTGCAAGCATTGATTAGGTTTACTGATTTATGTTTAAAATGAATGCCGTTCAGTCTGGCTCTTATGGATTATTTGTGTATGATTATTATTTGGTGTTATTTCACTGTAATTGTACAGTGGCACCAGATTTAAAAAAATAATAAAATTACAAATGTCATTACAAGTACACTCAACCAGCACTCTATATTCAAAAATCAAATGTTACATTTATTAATCACGTATACACACACGTATGTTTATAACACAAAACTTTGGTTCATAGGACACATCTGGTCAGACAAATCTGCAACTATGGAGACGTGTATTTTCATTGCAAAAATTATTACTCTGCAAGAAAGACAACTAGACGTTACGTTGTGCAAAATAATGTTTGCATAAGTGGAAAAAGAAATAATTAACTTAACGAACTGTGCAGAAGAGGCCCCTGTTGTAAGAACTCTGTCTGACTTTGTCTAACAGCAATAAAACGTCCATTCGATAAAGTGCAGTCAGCCATCCTTCTATAATAAAGAGCAGATCTCTGCAGGGACCGTGCAAGCCAAGAGCATACAGGATTAGATTTCATTCCTTGTGGCAGTCACCCTGAATCACAGCTCAGGTCAGAGGTGAGCACATTGTCAATGTAAAATTTGGACTCTTTAAATTTAGCTTGTTTGCTTTTCTCTCTCCTATTTTTCAGACATCAAGTCTACAACTGGTAGACAAAACCATAGCTTTAAGGACTCTTGTAAGTACAGTTTCAACTGTTATTTCTGTTTTGTGCACAAGCTGTCTATAAACTCTTCAACTATTAAAGGGGCTATATGTAAGATTTTTACATGCATGAATCGCTTTCAATTGCCAATGTATGAACAGATTGTAATGTAACTTTAAAAATGAGACCTTCCCTGACTTTCTCCGTCGCGTATAAGAGCCCAAGAGTTGATTTTTATGTAAAGGGCTTGGGTCGGATTTTCCAGGAAAATCATTTTGTGAATGAAGGATGTGACCTTTAAGTGCGCTTCCGAGTGCCTTCCCTCTCTCTGGCCCGCCCCCCACAGCATAAACTAGAGGGCTAGCAAACTCCTGTAACACTAGCTAGCTGCTGAGAAATCAGGACCAGTCAACCAGCAAATGACCGGCTCCCTTTCCAACACCATTCGAGTCCACCAAAGGCGAAGATAAACTACATTTTATCGACTGAAGCCTGTTTGGGCAAACACACACGGGTAAACGCAATCACTAATGGATAACATTACCTAGCTAAATTAAATCGATTTAAACTCGACACCCAGGGCTGATCTGGCTGAAAACGTTAGTCGGCTAGCTTGCCGTTTACAAATTACTTTACCGGCTAACGTAACCAAGCAACGCCGGATCCAGGCCGGGTAGTAGCAAACGTTATCCAGCCACCAAATGTTGCTTGAGTGTGAGGAAGCGCGCTAGCAGCAGGCTGCAGTTCACTTACGGCCTACCGGTGTCAGTAATGAGAAGGACTTTCTGAATGTTACATATAGCCCCTTTAAGAATAACACATTATGTAATGTTATTTACGGTTTCATCATTTTGGATAATAATGAATTCCGCACCTAGAAGGGTAGCTTTTTCAATGTTGCACCAGGTAAGCCCACTCATAAAACAAACTGGCCACAGCCTTCCAGATTATGCAAGCAACGCAGACACAGACTTTATAGCAGAGTACACTGTCATCATGATGCCTGTGATATTAATAATTTGTTTGGTTCCCATAAATCATAAAATAATTCCACAAACATAACTAAAATATATACATGAAGAGCAGGTCAATGAATTGGCATGGAGAGATATGTATGCATCATATACTAATTTTCAAAAGGCACGGTACATGTGAATTTGAATGTGTGTGTGTGTGTGTGTGTGTGTGTGGAGGGATAGAGGAATGCTCAGAACTAACGCCCTTGCCCCACCCACCTGTCAGAATGGTTATGCACAAAGATTGAAATGAGACCATGAGAAGTGTACTCTAAACACCTCCAGATGTACACACTATAAAACCCATGGAATGTGATGGAGGAGCTCTCTGATTAAAAATGTCCCAGATTACCACTAAAAACATCAAGAAAAAAACATCACACCCTCCTCCAGGTGCACATTCCCTGAACTGCACTCATCATGCATATGCATTTAACCAGTGAGTGGCATGCAAGGTGTACAATAAGGTAATGTATGTAAGAAGCATAAGAATACTGTTGGGCAGCACTAAACTTTAACCCTCGTATTATGTTGATATTTTATGACACCTTTTATGTTTGGGGCCAAATTGACCCCAAAAGTTTAAACTGACAAAGCTATTGTAAAATATATTTTTTGACACTTTCTGTGTATTTTTTTGTGTCTCCCAATTGACTAGCCTTTTATCCCTAAATATAAAAAATCTGTGTTGAGACATCTAATTTTAGAGCCTGAGGTAAGTGAAGGTTTGTGACGTTTTAAACCTGTATAGGAAAGTGCCACCGGAATTACCCGCCAATAAAATGAGATAAAAAAATAAAAAAGGTTGTATATTTTCTTACATTTTAACCAGCTACCCCACAATTGACCCCACACTACACCTTTGTATACAGCGTTGTTGCAGGACTTTTGAAAACATAGCATTATGTTTATTGCATGTTTGCTATCTAATCCCAACAGAGGTGGAAATCCATGGGACATAAAGTAAAAGTCCTACCATGTGTTTCTTCCACCCATAGACTCAGCCAGCTGATTTCATGAATCAGTTCTTTTTCCCCGCTGAAGAATTATGTTAATTAGCAAATCCAGGTGGTTGGAGCAAAATTCTGGGGAGGACTTTTACTTCATGTCCCCTGGATTTCCACCTCTGAATCCCAACAAGTTTGAAAAATTCATATAGAGTCAAGACGAGAAAATAAGGTTAAATGGTAAGAAACGTCAAACACTGAATCAGGTCAAACTGACCCCAAACATAATATGAGGGGGAATATAAATAGAAAGGGACAGGACACTGAGCTCACTTCAAGAATACACATGGAAATCCTTATTGTATATCACTAGTCAAGATGTACTCTAGATTAGGGTCATATTTTTCTTTTTAAGATAATTACAAAAAACATGTTGGCTATTTCCAACATAGTAAGAAGAAAACCTTTTCAGATTTCCTATTCTATAAGGTATCTTCTCAAAAGGAATGGAGGAAGACTCACTACCAGACCCAAGGTATCAGGTTACCATGTGCGATATTGTTTGAAATGTCATGAATCAGATGGTACCGTGTTTAGAATTTGTTAGACGTGCTGTGTGTCTTAGAAGAACGCTATTTTCCCTTTTAAAATCATGGCACACCCCGTGGCTTATGTAACGCCACTGAACCAGGCATCGCCTTTCTGTAAATAGACATGATTTTGAGGTACGTTGATTGCCAACAAATTGAGAACTAAAAACTGGTTACAGTAGGTTGGTTTATTTTTTTTCCAGGGAGCATATTTTCCTGCCATAATTGCACACTATTACCTCCTACACTTTCACAAACAGAACATGCGCATACTTATTCAAGGTCTATGAGAGCATCTGACACTGTTCCATCACACCTGAAACAGAAACTATCGCAAGTGCATAAAGTGCACTACATCTATCTTTAATATGTGGAATTCAATGTTAAAATCACCAAAAAATTTTAAACAGAACTTATTTATATATGTGAGTGCATAATGTGGTCCACCATGTTCATTTGAACTGTGTATATAAAGGATAAGTGAAGGGGAACAGGGAGGATAGCCTGTCTCACGGCCTAGCTGGCTTACGTCTTGTGGTTTTCTCCAAGGGTTGTTTAAAATTGGGAAGAGCTGACCCTGGTTAAAGTGTCTCCCCCAATGAGGAGACTGCTCAGTGGTACGCTTGCTAACCAATCATGTCGACCATCTAGGTCAAACACAAAGGCTGCTGTGTAAGCTCCATTCGCTTGTAATAACAGCCTGTTTCAGAACATCTGCTGTACTTTTCAGGAGGTCTGTCTTCCTCCGCCCCTGAGTACGTACTTAAGATTAAGAGCCGCAAAAGGCCTGAGATCACACTCCTGAGATATGTTTCGCAGATGTGAGCGCTTGCCTGAATCTAGCTCCCAGAGACATGTCGCGGGCTCCCATATGTTAAGAGCATGCTGGGAATTCTGTCTTTCTCTGATAGGGCAAGTAGATTCTGGCAGGTCACACAGAAGACTTTTTCTGATAGGTTTGCTATTGTGTTGGGCACCGCTTCACGCTAACTGGCTTTGACCTCTCTGGGGCCCGGGATTAAAGAGAAGTGGTGACCCCCGCTGCCCCGCTACCCTTCCTACAGGGGGATTTCTCGGTGCAAAATGATGAGATATGACACGGCAGAATCCCGTGGTGATAAACAGCTTCGGAGGGAGTGAGTGAGCGCCACGGGGCGATGTGCAACGGGATTTACCTAGCCACATACATTTAAATAAAAGATACAATCCCTGCGATAACGTTTTAAACCCTGCAAGCAGCACCCACAATGCTGTGAGGAAAAAGGAGGATAGCAGTAGAGGTAAGGAGGGGAGGAGCATTTGGGGGTTGTGTTTAAATTGTACCTCTCCCCAGCGTCTTGTTCTCCACTTGGGGCAACGTCCCCCTCTGCAGCGCCTCTGCCTGCCAGGACGGGTCAGGTGCTGGCAGTTCTCCTCTGCAACGGACCTTCCGGACCGGGTCATGCAGGTTACGTTGCGGTACTTGTATCCTTTCCCACACGACGCTGAACACTGCAAGAAAACGGATAGACTGTTCCATAAGAATCATCCGGAACCATCACAAAATCATGTTAGGAATCGCTTCCATCATTTGTATAGCATATGACAATTTGTCTATGGTTTTGTCACAAAATTATTGGTGGCATGTTGTATAGCACTATCAAGAAACAAGAGGAAGTAAGTAACTGATACAGGCAAATTAATTTACACAATTGAGATAAATAGTAAATTATAAATGAATACAAATAGAATCCCTTGTACCACTGAAAAGCTGTCAACTTGCATGCGGGGATAGAACTGTAAAAAATAACAATAATGAAACTAGCTATGGGAATATGGGGCATTGTGAAACCAAAAATGGCAAGAGCTACCAAATGTGAGTCATTGACTTTAACCAATAATTGTACTTTTCTACAGAGTGCAAAACCTTTTGATTCGTTCAAACAAAGTGCTCGACAGTTCACTGTAACTCCATTCATTATGAGGACTCTCCCATCACTAAATGAAACATTCAATTTTGACAGAATTTGTTATTTGACTCATTACGGAATTAGCTAGGTCACACGGTATAGATTACTGTCGTTTGAAACACTGTATTTGGAGCAATTTAAAAATGTACATCATTGTTATATTCAATGTCAATAAAAATGTTGTAAACATGGTTCACACATTTACCACAGGGGTACCACAATGTACAAACATTGGCATTAATTCCCATGTTTATTTTGTCTTTGCCCAAAATGAATTATACTGTCTTGAGCTGAGGTATTTTGGAGGTCCTTCAGGGTGGGGGATGGGGCAGATGTGATGCAAAGATCAAATCAGAAGGTACAGTAATTGAATGCTTTGTTGTGAGCCAAGCGGTTGCAACCCTTTCCTACAGGTTCACTGAACTTCCAAAACCCTAACCCTGTCTGACAAGCGGACACAGCACAACCGCACTTTGATTTGAGATTTGTGGGTTTTCAGTTAAGATGGAAGAATCAAAGGCGGGTGGAGACAGGAGATGGATCTGACATGACAGATCCCGGATTGAGCAAGTGCGTAACCCTGTATGGTCCCCACAACGAACGCCGTGTGGGACAGGAACAGATTGTGACCTTTCACCCTTTAGGAGAAGGGAGCTTGTGTGTCTTTGAGACTATAAAGATGGTGGACCAATCAGAAACATCTGTTTCCTGACAAGTTGCATCTTTAACATGTCAAAATTACGAGTCATTTTATAATATGTGCAGAAATTGCTACTTTTAGTGCATTTTCATTTGACAGTTGCAAAATGATGGATTCACATCGGAGATTTTCTTTCTGTTCAGGATTATTCCATGAAAAGGTTTCTGTCTGAGACGTTTGGTGCATGTGACATGTTTAAAAATGAGATATCCGATATCCGAAAATCATTATGTACAGTGCTCAGTATATAGTTCATTGACAATAGCCAAAATGCATAATACACATGCTAAACTAAGCCACCCAAAATATGTTTCTTGAAGGAAAACAGCACTGTACGCAATATATTTCAACATTACCGCTGTAAGAGGAAAAAAGTAAACCAGCTCTCCCTGGTTACACTGCCAAAAAATAAATAATAATAAAAATAAACTCTGGTTGAAACTATGTTGAATTGTAACATATTGTGCCACCCCCAAACAACATTCAATTTAAATAGAATTGAAGAAAACAATGTGATCTATTCCTGTCTCCAAAAATGTTGTGTAAGATAATTAATCAAAGGAATAACTGTTGTTGGTTTTGTAGCACACTTGACAGCAGCATTACGGTTAAGTCGAAACACCCTTAAGAAGGGCTTTTGAGTCCGGTCTCATCTCCCAGATGTGGGCCACATGCAGGAACGAAGTATGAAAGGGCTCTTCAGCCTCTGCCTGTGATTTACACACTAAGAGACACTGCTGTGGGTCTGACCTGAATAATCCTCTCTTTCTTAAAATGCAGCTGGGAGGAGACCATCGTTTTGCAAAGGGACTCGACTTGTGAACAAGAGGGGCTTTTTCCGTGTTAAGCTCGTTGGCAGTTTTATACAAGTTTCCCAGTCTATGCAGCGTTTCACAGAAAAAAAAAAGACCCAAACAATAAAGAGATAAATAAATAAAATGGTGCAGTTTACTTTTGTCTGTAAATGCGTGCCAGTTCATAAATGCTGGAATGGTGCATGCAAGTGTACAGAAGGGACTTCCAGATAAGTTTTTGAAAAGGTTTAAATCTGAGGTGGGCAATGAGGGCCATATCTGTGTCTGGTTTTCGTGCCAACTCCTGACCTTAATTACTCAATTAGCCCGAACATTTACACCATCTGGCATTTTAGCTACATTTCTTGATAAATGCATGAATGTTCTTTGTGTCCCTACATGAAACTTTTTACTGTGATCTAATCTACGAGTGAACCAGTGTTGGTGTATACAGCCAGTTAGGTCATTTAGCCGTGGGTAATTGGTGGAAACAAAAACCTGCATACACACTGGCCCTCCAGGACCGGAATTGCCCACCCCTGGTTTAAATCATAAGAATTGGCAGTAAAAGGTACAATAAAAGGTAAGCAGCCAGATTGTGCCACACTTCAAATGACATGCCATTATACCACCATCATGTAGCCATGTTTTATCTTGGACATTATATCTCAGACAGGATTTCAAAACCAGGTTAACATAATTGCCATTTGAACTCTCAAACTCCATTAGAACGGACTCAATTAGGAACTGAGAATTCATATCCGAACAGTTAGTCTGTTGTTTGTATAAAATATGACATGTAAAAAAAAATATCATCAATGGTTTACACCAATCGAATTTGATCAAGTGACATATTATTATACAATCCAAAATGCACTTAAATCATGCAATAGGTAACAAATAAAATATTACCAATGAACGCAGTATAAATTGAATGTTGGACATACTCCAGGTAGACAGTAGAGATTAGTATCATAGTAAAGTTTATTCATCACTAAACTAATCACTATTCTACAAAACAAAAAAACCCAACACAAAAAAACATATCTTAACGTGAAATAAACAGCATCTTTGACAGCACCATTCTATTTGTTCGGCACCATGTCCAATGTCAATGTTCTGCCTCTCAAACAAAAGACAGAGGCGTCTCAGTCAAGGAGGCCCTGAAACGCAGGAGGTTCCTGGGACCCCAGCCGGAGTGAGGAATTTCTGGGAAGTCCATCCACGCTGATTAGACGTGCGGAGAAAGTTCTCCTCCCAGATCAAACGAGACCTCTGACCTCTGTTTCTATTCCTCTCTGCCGGTTTGGTTGTCATTCAGGTCAATGTCACTGGTGGACAGCAGCACCAGTCCAAGCCATGTTATCCGCCGCTTGGGGCCAAAGCAAAACCAGAGAGCCTGTATTTCCAGCCTCCACAAGATAAAGGGCACAGTCATGTTGGAACACGGGCAGAACGGGAATGTCAGAGGAATCCACTCAAAGCACCAATAAGCAGCCACGCTGAACAAAAGGTTCACCTTTTCCCAAAAATGGAATCAAGATCTTTTCTGGAAAGGAGCAGTTGAGGAGAAAAGAAAATGGAAGATGTGCTCCATACAAATTGAATGAATGCTGTGATCACTCCAATAAGCCAATTGGAAGTTATGCAATCTAATGATTAATGTCAAAAATACTAATGAAACAGACCACAAAAGGTCAATGAGCATCTGATAGCAAATACCACAAAAAAATGTTTCAGTGACTGTAAAATAAATGTCCGACATTATACATAACAAATCAAACGGGTTTATATATATATATATATATATATATATATATATATATATATATATATATATATATATACTTATACTCTTTGCACAGCAGTATCGTATTTTTCTGCTAAGTTTACATTTGGATTTCATTCATGTACGGTTATGAATGCACAAAAAATGATAAAATAACCGAATATTGTTTTATTATCATCAAAGATTCTGGGTATGTGTGACAACTGAATAAGGTATGCTTTGAGAGATGTTACTAAATAATAAACACAGGCTACATATAACATCCTATTTATCTTTTAAATACCTTCTATGTTTACAATGAATAGATCCTTGTGGATTTTAAGACCAATGTCCAGTGTCTAAGGAATTTAATTACTTTTCTGTTTACATATTGTTTTCACATTTTCAGTTGAGATTTTACATAATACTCAATGTTTTTCATATGTTTTCTGGACTTATGTTTGCGGACCTAAAAGCCATCAAATTAATGGCCAATGTACACTGAATGGCCACCACCAAGATTTCATGTAAAATATGGAAACATACTACTTTAAAAAGGACATGATACACCCAATTGTATAAGTGCACTATTATTACACTAGATATTACCTCATCAGTCCACTGTGCAAAGATTTGGTCACAAACCATACTTTTGGCCAGAAAACATAATCCAAAGAATCAATCTTTAATGATATTGCTACTTTAATGATCTTTTAGACAGTGAACAATGCAAATTCATATAAAATTAAATATTACCATTAGTCTCATACTGAAGTAAAAAATAAATACAAATAATTACATAAATATACAAAAAGTCCATAACACTGATAAACTTCAACTAATACTGCCATTTGGTTTAAGGGTCACACTTAATTTGAAGAGTCTGTAAATGGTCCTCAAATAAGTAATAAATGTATTACTACCTAGTAATTAAAAAATTACACACTCCAATAGCTGGTGTACTAAACATGTAATATTAACCTCTGTATATTATCTACAATTTTATAAGTATTAATATAATGCATAGCAAAATAGTTAGTCATTTTTTCTTAGTCAAGCATTCCTTACTCATTTGAAGACAGTATTAAAAGACCGTTGAAATACAAGTGTGCCAGGTCTGTCTCTAGATGGATCTGTTAAAAACCATTAATAACCAAGAAGTTACCTTCAGAATTATTCGATAGTCACAACAGAATATGATTAATCCTAACCAGTCAAGACACTGCCCCAGAAAGTGAGGAGGGCACTTTTAATTGAGAATGAGGTAGACACAAATGACTGGCCCAAACGCTGGTCTTCAGAAAAAAAATTAAAATAATAATAATCTGGCTCCTCTGTCACAGGTTTTTTCAGTCTACAAAATACTGAAAGCAGAAATATTCTCTTTAACATTAAAACAAACATGATTTTGCCAGAGAAAACCCAATTTGAAATGATTACTGACTGAAAACTAAAACACAAGATAAACTTTTGCCTAAATAGAAACATTGCTCATTATCACCCATAAGTGTCTCTTTTAATGGACATAAAAACATTATACAAATAGAGAACATTAACATTACTTCAAAACCCAACTCGATGACCGATCATTGATGGCATGATTACATACAAAAGAACTGTGCATGTTATAATAAACAACCATACGTGACCTTACAACTGATAAAAACCCTATAAGGATAATTATTTCAATGTTAAGATCTCGTGTCCCTTGTTTTGTAAAAAAGCACCATTTAAAGCGCAACTGAACTTTGGTAGAACTTTGGGTTGTGTGGTTACCTGGCCATGATATGAGTCCAAATAGTGGCAAAATATGTTCGTTAGTTGCTCTGGGCTCCCCTGGGGTGATAATCCAGAATAGGGTATTTGTCGCTCTTCACTAATTTCTATAGGGCTGCTGAAACGGTCTCAAAATGACACTTCTAGCATGTATACGAACACGAACTAAGCGGATTCTGTCAATACAAACAATAACTAGTCCTCGTACGTATTTTTTTCATATCATGGCCAGGTAACTACACAACCCAAAGTTCTACCAAAGTTCAGTTGTGCTTTAAAAGTAGTTTAGATTCATGACTAGTTGATGACTATGTGTTTTTTTTTTTTTTCAAGTGAGGTATGGTAGAGATTTCTTTTCACATGGATTGATTTACAAAGTTTGGATCAACAGAAATTATTTACAAATTAATACAGAAATATCTAACATGATATTAATATATTAATACACAACACCTTTTGTGTAAAGTGCATCAATCTCTTTCAGGTATGCTAAAGCTTTCATGAGTTTTTGTTTTATCAAATGAGCAGTGACCTGAAAAATAGCCATGCTTAACTCTAAATTGTGCGACCTGTTAATGCATTGTGGCACCACTGAATTCAGAAGACAAATCAAAATAAAAGATCCTTTTTCATTTCAATCTGAAGCAAAAATGACAATAATGTGACAATAGATTTCAAAGAAAACAGATTTTTCCAGTACACAGATAATATCATGAGGATATAAACAGCTCCTTACGGCATCTACTCTGAATTATGTTGCCAACTAGAAAGCCTATCTAGGCTTTGGTTGTTAAAACAATAATATAATCCGCCCATGAAACCCTCAACCATCTGCACTAACACCTATTTAGACAACCAAGAAATGGAGTTGGGAATAAAAACTACGCATTCTTCTCTTGGTGTTAACCATGATGATAGAAAATCAGATTCTTGACAGACACCTCCTCATATATACAACGTTAACCAAAGTGTCCATATATAAACAATGAGTAGGCAGAGAAGGCTGGGCAGGCATGGACATTATCGCAGAGTACCCTTGTTGTGAGGTTATTGCTATATACACCAGAAAAGAAATCTCTTAAGTAATAAATTATCTTTTCAAAAATAATATTTTACAAACTTAATTCATTCTGAAAACACAATACCAATCCTGAATTAGTGGATTACGTAAAAAAACAACAGAACAACAGCAAAAAGGTGTGCATGTGGTAAAAGTTGACAACAAAAAATGCAATTTGTTGTCAATGATCTATCTGTTTTGACCTGTACGTTTTGTTAAGTGCAACAGAACTATGGTTACCACCTGTCTCAAAGATAAGGTTCCATGAGAGGCATCGGGGCGGAGCGGATACAGTCTAGCATGTAAGTTCGGCAATCGATCCTGCCCCAGTGTGTGTGTTTGTTTGTTTTTTTGCTTCGTTTTTTTGAAGCTACAATTTGTGGCAACTCCGTGTGTGGTGGAAAAAGGCGGTAAAATACAAACGTTTACGAGCGTACCGAGCTCCAAGGGTCGGTGTTCCAGTGGGAGCTGGATGGACACGACTGAGTATTGCACTGCTCTCTGTCGGGAGGTTTGTCAAGAATTTCGCAGCTCAGATCGTTAAAGCGCTCGCCGTTGGGCCGCTGGCACACGACCAGCCGCGTTTTTATCCCGCCTCCGCAGGGTTTGGTGCACTAAAACGAGAGGGACACAAAGAGCCGTGTAAACAAAGACCAGGGGGGCAACACACCGCGCTCCCCGTCTGCCCGCCCGTCCTCCCTCACCTGTCAGCTGCCCGTCTCACTCCTTCTTCAGAGAAAGACAACCTCAACCTGACCCCCCCACACACACACACACACACACACACACACATACACACACATACACACACCTAGAGTGAGAGGTGTAATGTTTCCCAAAGGCGATATCAGATCTAAATGAATCCTCAACCACTTGGAGAACAAACATAGGTGCTCCTCTAATAAAGTGAACTCAAAGGTAGCTGTAGGCTAACTGACACATCACGCCTCTGACAAAACTATTGGCAAACATACAGGTTACGGTCCTCACAAAGCAGGTACAGCATCATTGTTCTGGCAAAAGCAATGGTCTGTATTGACACCACCTTCCTGCTTTTTTTTGGCGGCTGTGACACATAACTGCCTCTCACCTCTCCCCAGTTCCCGTAGACCCATTGTGGACAGGGCCCGGATTCACAGGAGCGCTGCTCCAGGGGCCTGGACCTCTCTTCACAGTTATTGGCGGCGTAGCCGTTCTCGTCCTGACAGACGACGACGCGTCTCTGGAAGCCTCCCGCGCACGTGCTAGAGCACTGCCACCAGGGGAACAAGCAACAAATGAGCTCAGCGCATTACCCACCTGCACGCAGGACTCAACTTGCTCCAAAGTCTATTATGTAGGTTTTAGGCGCGGAGGAAACCGCGCTCTTCAATATGCGAACACAAATTTACCTGTTATGACAAACCCTCTGAGATCTGCTCTCACACAGAGAGCGAGACAATCCCAACATGAAATTTCAGTGACGCTGCGCTAATTCAGTGTCTGACTTGCACAGCAGAGCTCAATGCAGCGCGCATTTTTAAGGACACGGTCATGCGCCTCTGTATTTCTAATAGATAAAATGACTGCAATACATTGTTGATTCTTGGTGAATGTTAGTAAAGTGCGCGAGAGAAACTTCTGCTAACTCACGGTATCAGGCAAAGCATTAAAAAGCATATACGGAAGGCCAATTTTCACATACAATAAGATCGGGAAAGGTCTGTGTTGTTTTGATCGGCGCAATGCCTTTGAAGAAGTCAGCGCAGGAATGATGCTCATAGGGTGCGGCATAATTAACTCGGGTATTTCCAAAAAGGTTTTCACAAAATGGCGGCAGAAGAGATTAGTTTTAAAGGTCGGTCCAGTGGGGAGCCCAGGTCAGCACGCTCGGGACTGTGCAGAAGAGGAGAGGAGGTCATGCACACCCTGGGGCAAAGGTTTTGGGGCAAAATTGCTTCCATGGCAACGGTCTCGGAACACAACGGCATTTCGATCCAAGGATGAAAGGATGGGAATACATGCTATATGTGGAACAACGCAGGTACATGCAAGGAGGATTTTGCGTGTGTGTGTGTGTGTGTGAGAGAGAGAGAGGGAGAGAGTAAGAGCCAGAGAGAGAGAAAGAGAGAGGGAGTAAGAGTGAGAGAGACAGAGAGAGAGAGATAATGCACAAAGCCTCACACCTTTATAATCTGTGCAGAATGTCATACTAAAATCTGTCAAAACCCAGCCTGTCAGCATGGATTTGTCACAAAAGTCCCAACCAAAAATAATTTTACCAACCATTTCTAGTCCCGACATCTTTGTTCACACGGTAGGCTACTTATTTGGTCTGTTAGTCACTGCTTCCTACTTATTGCTATTTTAAATAAATGATGAGTGTGTGAACGGCCTTCATGAATAATAATATTTACACTGTGCGTTTATCATAAATTCAGACTTGGACTAATTTCGTCCCTTCAGAACCTTAAACATTGGTTCAGCTAAATACAAATATTAGCCCATGATTTAATAAGAATTCAGAAATCTGAAATCGAGATTTCAATCAATCAAACAGAGCACTTACGCTTAAATCTGCTGGCTGCACCAGGGTTATAGCTTGCTTATGCCAACCTTTATTTAATCTGCACACATTAAAAATGTTTAAAGTTGACACATACAGTAGGATTGAACTGATAGTGAACCAGTTACACAAACAGTTGCCATATAATTATCTTTAAGTAGAACATCAGCTGTGTCTCTGCAGTGTCACTGGAGCATCATGGGTAAAAGAAACATACATATCACGGGAAAGGCAAATACTCACCGCTCCCCAAGGACCGGTCCGCCACTGATGTGACTGTGCGCGACCATTGTTCCGGGCAGAGGATCCATGGGGCGGGAGCCTTTTTCGGGGGTCCCCATTGGAGGGGAAGCTGCCGTGGTCGCTGTAGCGAGTGGGACACTGGGCCATGGCACACTCCTGCTCACTCGCCGGACGGTCATCAGGGTCACACTCACTCACGTCCACCACCTGGTCACTGAAGTTCACACACACCACCTGTCGGGTAGCTTTGCCCAGACCACAGGACACCGAGCACTACAAACACACACACACACACACACACACACACACACACACACACACACACACACATACACACACATCAGTTAAGATTAAGGTTCAGTCAAAATGTCTCATTAACTTGTCATGTGCATTTCAATGTGAATCCATTTAGATTACATCATCTCAAACCTTCAAATGTTTAAAGACCTGCTCAATTAACTTTCTAGACTAATGTTTTTAAATCAGCCACTTTTGCAAAGTGCAATTATCTGTCTGTACTTTATTGAGCTTTAAAATCTAAACATCAAAAGGCTGAAAACAAAACAGCTAAAAACCCAGCTGAGAAAACGCTGAAATATGTGAACTTTTTATATGTGTCTTTCTAAATGATATATCATAATTCATCAATGTGTTATTGCATTAGCTAGAGTGGCTTACAGGATTGCGCTTGTATCCACTACATGAGACAATTAACTCACACATATGAATGCATTTTTTTTACAGAAAAGGCTGAATTAAATTAAATTGACTTTTGTTTGCAAAACCTTGAACCACTCCTGAAACCTTGCATTGAAATAAGCATAGGAGCATTGCTTCCATAAGTTAAAGTTAAATCAAGTAAAATTAACAATAACACCAGCCATCTTTTATATTTAGTATTGGTACTTGTGACTCTCAAAAAGCTGCAAGCAATATCTTGCCATGAAATAAACGCAATAAATAAATACATTTTAAAAAAAGCTTAAAAAAGAAAAAGAAAAGAAAACAGAAAACACACATTCCATGGATACACTCCAAGCGAATTATTTTGAGAGAAAGGTCATTCTAAAAGCTTGCTTACTCATTAGGCTTTATAATTGGCTATAATGTAATCGCTTCCACAATGCCTAGGTTTCTGTTTAATTTTAATCAAGCTCTTGAGTAAAAAAGTGAATGTGATTCTGTGGCCTTGAAAGGAATGGCTTCCTGCTTCAGCGAGTAACTTTGACATAAATAAGGGAACCTCCCACAGCCCATGTGCATGCACCCAGCAGCCTTAGTCTGGGAGTTCTGCTTTTGTGTTCTAATTCTGATGAGAAACATCTGTAAACAAAGCTTGGCCCCTCACAACCTTTCAGCCATTTGCCTCCATGCTTCTCTCAAAGAGATTTATAACCGCAGAGTTATTTTTAAAAGCAGTTTGAGAAGCACCAGTCAGAAATGAATAGACTAAATTAACTTAAATTCCTTTAAATTCACACACGTATATATATATATATATATATATCAATGTACAGTATACAGTATATGTAGCTATGAATATATAAGCTATAGCGTCACTCGGATTTGCACAAAGAAGGGACGCAGCATAAAAACATTTTAGTTTATAAATTATTCACATGAAAAATGTCAACCAAAGCTCTATATATCACCATCTTGGACAACGCACCTCTCTTTTTTGGGAAGTAAACCTCATTCTCTGATGCAATCTGGATGAGGATAGCCATTCCAAAACAGGCCAAAAAGTGTTCCTTAGTAAAGAAGATCTTAACAAGTGATATACTGAAAATCGTTAAAATGAATTAAATTCATAATTCATTCCCTCTAACCGGCCGCCGTTGTGTTTCCAGATGCAGGACGCACATGCAACATCTCAAAACAAGGGACACTGTGAGAATACTGTGTGCTAGCTGGGCTGACACTTCTTCCTGTTACAGAGGTTATAGAAAGTACACTCAGGGCCTCTTACCAGGGTCCACTCCAGAACCTTCCACTGCCCGCAGGCCACCATCATGCACACATCTCGCGCTGGCGGTTTGGGGAGGTGGGAACAAGCCGACTCTTCGGCCACGCCTCCCTGGCTGTCCCGGCAGCTCACGTAGCGCATCCTCGTCCCTTTGCCGCATGTTGCACTGCACTGTGGGATACGACTCCAGAGTCAATTCGGAGCTCCTCACAGAGAAGGTCCACCTCCTTACCTCACCGGACAAAGGAACGTCAAAAAGCCCATAACAGAGCCATAATCGTATATGACCTGGGGCCACATGTATAAACAGTGCTGAGCAGAAAAATCATCTCAGAAATCCGCGTAAGCGGGTTTCCACGCAGAAATTCAGATGTATAATATAAAACGTGCTGTGAGAATCTGCGTACCTCTGCACAAGATGGACACCATACGTACGCAATGTTTTGAGTCCGTGTGATATGACTACACCGTGACAGAAAGGCAGAGGTAGAAAATGCAAAACGTTTTTTAAGCAGATTTCCGACTTTCACCCTGAGCGTTCTTCTACGCATTCTTTTACTCAGAGTTTTATACATGTGGCCCCTGATTTCCAATTAGAAAATGGCAGGTAGAGTCTAATCCATCTTGAATTAACCCATGCCTTTATTGAGTCAATATAACCGCACTCAAGCTGGTGGTCAAACCTCGAAAATCAATCATTCACATTCACAGCAGGTCTTTTCTTTAAAATAGGTTTTCTTTTACCTGTGTCCAGGATCCAAAGCGCCACTGGGTTATGTGGCCAGAGTAACTCGTCACTTTTGTGTCTGGGCTGACGGCACACTGGGCGGGTTCACAATCCTAAAGAGAGCAGACCCGTGTCAATCACAATTCCCTCAGCGGGAACATCCTGTCACAAGGACACTCTCTCATGTAACAGTTCCCCTCCGCTGCCAGACTTGCTATTCCCAAGCTCAACCGCACATTCAGATGAGAGAAAAACTGCAGCGGGGGGATGAGCGGTTAAACGGTGTCTGGGGCTGGGCTGGGAACGGTAGCTCTCTGCCTCGTGCTTTCAGGGGAAGGAGGGAAAGAATGCACTGGCTGTGGGAGACGCTGTCTGCTCCTTCACCCTGGTGATAAAAAGCACCATAAAATGCACGGGTATAAAGCGCACCAGGCTCCCATTCCGACAGCTGTTTTAGCAGCCTTGCTGCTTCTTTTTTTTTTGGATTGGACTGGATTTATAAATTTCTTTTTTCTTTTGTTGCCTAGGTTCAGGTGGAACAGCTCTGAAACATAAGCTCCGTTCTCCCAGTCCCGAGTGACTGGCTGACAGGGGAATCATTTACTGCGAGCGAGCTCGTACCCGGCTTCATGGATGGCTGGCTGGAATCACACGGAGGTGAAGTGACTTGTCACGGGTCGGCGAGCTTACGGCTGTGTTAGGAATTAAAGCTGGGGCCTCCTCTGCGCCCATTTCCCAACTTTGTATTGCTCTGCTCCGCCGGCCCTTGTTACCGCGGCGCTGGATTTTCGGGAAAGATTTTTTTTCCCGCTGTCATTTACCGTAAGTCTTATT
The DNA here is from genome assembly GCA_029718625.1 of Synaphobranchus kaupii. Lineage (NCBI taxonomy): Eukaryota > Metazoa > Chordata > Actinopteri > Anguilliformes > Synaphobranchidae > Synaphobranchus > Synaphobranchus kaupii. The sequence continues at coordinate 100,071,115 of CM056380.1, forward strand.
AATATGAACATACTGGTCACAGTAAAACGGGTAGGCTACTCTGTGAAAGCTGCACACGCACATCACACACAACAGTAAAACAATGTTTAAATATAGCCACAAGTTGCCATTAACAGGGTCTAAGAAGCATTGGGGGGCAATTGTGTACAATTGCACAGTCAAGTATCATTTGTCAGGATGTAATGAACGACATAGAAAACCTGACTTTGATTAATCTTGTAAAGGAAGGATTTTTAATGTAGGCCAATAGTTGACGAGTTAGAGTCAAAAATATGTATGATGTGGCGCTATAAACCACAAATATTTTTGTACTCAGTTTGCTTTTGTGGACTTCAGACATACACGGGAATGTACGTTAGAGGTCTGCACGGGCGTAAAGTTGCGGAAACAGCCGTAATATAATTAGATACACAGCCTGCTGCAGTACGCATAACATATTGTTATATTATTTATACACTGTAAAAACAAATAGTAAATTTTACAGTACAATACTGACGACTGGGTTTGCCAAAACGTATAGGCTGTGGCCTATATCTGCTTGTATTGCGGCGTTTCACTGTAAACAATATAACTATTTACAATACAACCACTTACAGTTTTTACCTTTGCTATTTGACAGACTTTCAAGGACATCTTACGACCCAAACCCATCTAGAAACCCGATACTCTGTGGGGACCGTTGGGCTTGGGTCAGATAGCAGACCTCTAATGTAAGATTCATTCCAGGTCGCGTGCATTATTCATAGCTTACGCATTACACCCTTTTTACCCATATTCGCCAAAAAGTTTGAAAGTGCGTTGTGGCCGACCGCTTTCGATCACAAAAATAATTTTGATAACGTTTCATCAGCGTTCTCCAAAGGGTCACAATCCGGGGTGTCATGAGCACTGGCCCACCGAGTTTGCTTTGGGAGAGGAGAAGCCTAATTTCATTCATTTTAAATTATGGAAAACTACATATGGCAGAAATTATTCAGCCCTCCTTAATGAATGTATAGGCACCACATTTTTAATCTAGTGGTGCGATAGAGCATCAAGAAATTTGGTCAAAACTCCTCGCGGCAAAATACATCTGTGAAAGGTTTGTGCATTCGCCTCGAAATTCCTGAGAGTGGTACGGTTAAACGCTTTGGAGTAGAAAAATATTTTTTTATCATTTTTCATCTTCAGCCATTATAGAGCCCATAAAATTGTGACAGTAGTTTGAACGGTGTAGGAGGACTTTGAAAAAATAGGTTTTTCAAAAATCGCTAAAATTGCTAAAATACGGCGTAAATTGTAAATTGTAAACAGCGCATACGTTGGATTCTGTGTGACTCAAGCGATCCGCCAAAGACAAGATCATGTTTCTGGGCCTTACAGTTCATGAGATACAGGCCAAAATGTAAAACGGCTTGTTATAGCGCCACCATGTGGTCAACATGGATGAGCATAATAATAATAATAATAATAATAGTAATAATAATAATATAGTACAAGCAGAATCACTGCTTGGACCCCTACTTAATGTGCTCAGAACTAAATACCTACAGCGTTACAGTGTGCTCTGTTCTGCTGCTTGTACATATCCTGGTTATTTGCATTGCTGTTTACCATAATTGTCCTGGAATTAACTTTGGCATCTGCAAAGAATCAATGCTAATGCAAATATTGCTGGCCTTGGTAAGGATCTATACCCCCAAACTACCAACCACACAGAACTTAATCTAATATAAGGAACTCAAAAAAATTTTTTATATGAGCAGTGTCCGCAGCTATGACTATGCCCTTCTCCCCAGGGCTAGTGTAAGCTTCCCACTACAGTGGCGAGTTTGTGCGCCCCCTGCCGAGGGCAGCCTTGGGCTCTGTGGGGGACGGTCTGCTGGAGAGAGACAATGTCAGCAATGTGCCGCAGTCTGGGGGCAGATCCGACCCCACCAGCTGTCCCGGTCCAGACAACAAGGGTTTATTGAGTCCAGGGGGCCAAGGTGTAAGCTGGTTGACTTCCTGATTGCCCTACTGACTGGCATTGACTGAACCCGTGTCTCAAACTTGTGGGACCTCATCTTTCTTTAAAGGGATGGCACTGACCCCCACTCTACCTTTGGGGTGTCCATTTCTTTAGCAGTGGGCCACTAACCATACTGAGGATTTGCTGAAATTCCAGGGACCTCCTCAATTTATTTTTTGATCCCAAATTTTTCACTCTCCATTTGGAATTCACAACCATAGGCTCGTACCATCCTCTGTCATTCAGGGAAATTAGGACTAGCACACCTGTCCTCCCTGACATATAAAGCCAGCTGACTGGAACTTTTCACGTTGCAATCTGCAAGCTAAGCCACTGTATCTAATGTGCTGTAGGACTAGACAGTAGACGAATCAGACACAGGCAGATCAAGATCACAGATACCTGATTGGCCAGAGAAGTCACCAATGAATACTTAGGTAGGGGAAGTCCTGCTGATTGAAATTCTCTCTCCACAGTGCTGTGGCCAAGTATGTTTCTCTCAGCAACAAAAAAACTCTTTCTCTAACAGCATGATATTCACAATGATCACATGGTCTCACAAAAACAAGGAATATTTGCTTCTCACTCCAGAGTGGCATTGATCACACTTGCATCTCAGGATAGAGTGGCTCTGGGACTATAGTCAGACTGCATCAATTTAGCGTTTCATATCTATCTGTGTTTGGGTACAGGGACCAAATGGTCAGGTGCTGCCCTCACATTCACAAAAAATGGAAATTCTGGGTGGTCCAGTTGTGTTACACTTGCTTCTGTGTGACACAAGTTGGCTACACTGTACATCCTACAGGAAAAAAATCATAAAGATCTTGAGACATAATTGTCCTATGTGAATAAAGCCTTCAGCATTCCAACGCATACACACACACACACACACACACACACGCACACGCACACACACGCACACACACGCACACACACGCACACACACGCACACACGCACGCACGCACTCACATACACCAGACATGGCAGAAATGTCGAGTCAACCATTTCCACACTCCCCCAGATCACTGTACGCTTGCATGCTTTCCATCACCCACGATATCATTAATCTTTTCAAAGACCTGGGAAAACTCGTTTTTCCCTTCTTTTTTTTTGCCCCGAGAGAAAGCGATAACGCAAAGCAGTGAAGCGGTAAGAGGAGAGAGACGCTGAGGGGGCCCTACCTGAGTGTCGGTGGGCCTCGTAGCCGCGTTGCAGTCCGTGTCGTCCATGACTGCCCCGTACGATCCAACCACACATTTCACCGCCCTCATCTGGTAGCCCGGACCGCAAGTGGTCGTGCACTGCAATTAAGAGTGACACTTTCACCGGGCGGCTTCGCAAAATGACCGGTTTCCAGCTCCACGAAGCCAGTACCCCCAATGAGACCCAGGCCACAGCCAAAATATCATAGCCCAAAAGCAACAATGCCAAAGTAATTCGGCAAGTTTCCACTACTTTTCTTTCCTGCTACGTAAGTAAGTAAGTAAGTACATAAAGCTTTCTTCTGCTTCGGCGACTTGAGTGAAATGAGGTCAAACTTGTATGGCAGCGATTCAGCTGAAATTGCACACGGTTCATTAAACGCCTTCAAATATACATTTAACATGATTGCCTATTCCATGGTATGGGAATGCATAATCTCTGTCACACTTATGTGCTTACTGTGAGTTTGCACACATGCACGCTGCATTGCCGATTGCGTTTTATTTTGTACTGATCTCAATGATCGCATTTTCGGCTCTTGTTGAGATTTCTACAATGTAGCTTTTTATGAGAAGAAAAAAGACCTGTTTCTGCATGAAATGCTAGCATACACAGAAAGAACAGACACACACACACACACACACACACACACATAAATACATACAGACAGTACATGCAGTACACACATACACATACACATATATCACATACACACACTTGTACACACATGCACACAAACTGCTTGTGTGGTGCATTTTGATTTTTTGACAACCACAAATTTAACTGAGAAAACAAAAAAAAGACAGCTTATATTCCATGACTGTGTGAAAGATGGTATAAATAGATTAGTGATATAGCTGATGAACATGTTCTCAACAAACACAGACCTGCCCACACACAACCCACATCATGTACGTATACCTAGCACGGAACAGAACAATAGCCCAAAAACTCAATAACCTTTGCCTTTTGGGCTAAGTTCCCTGGCGCCGGGCCCACAAAGCTGGAGGCCAGCAGGTTTCACAATTATACGTGAACAGCTAGCTCAGCACAGACAAATGAGGGATTTACTCCTTCATACCGAGCAAACGTATTTGTGCAATTACAGTGGGTAGGTTGTAGGAATCTTAGGGACACGACATTGAGCTGTTCCTGACAGAGAACAGGACGCGAGTCCCCGCAGGAAGGACCGCGACATGGAAACGGCAGACGCGGACACCGACCTGCCCCCAAGGTCCGACCTGCCACGAGGCACACTCCTGCCGCTGGCAGGCTTGGACCGACTCCAGCTTGACCGAATCGCAGAACCCGTCGTCCAGGCGATCTTCGCCGAACTGACACCACGTCTGCCGATGCTTGTACCCTTTGCCGCAGGTCACGAGGCACTGCAAAACAAACGCGAATGCTGCTTTGTGATGCGAGGGCAGCAAGGCTGTGAAATCTGAGAGCGGTGAAAAAGTCAGACAGAATTTGTGCGCCCATGTGGTGCAGCTCCACATGTACCTTATCAGAAATATGTGAGGAATGCACAGGTATCCAAGCCGTCCAGACAGAAAGTTCAAAAAGCTGCAATAAACCCAGATTATCTACATTACACTGTATTATATGAAGCTGAACTGCCAAACAGTACACATTGGGGACTGCAGTTTTATATTTTTGACACTCAAAATAACCAAGTTATGCAGTGTGTGTGTTGTTTTCTCAGAAATCTAGATAATTTCAGGCTGATACATTTAAGAGAGTAAAAGCTAGGGCTTCACAATCAGGGTTTGAACTGTACCCCAAAACCCTTCAGTCCTGATACTGTCACAATTTACCCAATATTGTATGCGCGCCATTCTACTGAGAAGCTTCAGGTCAAATCTAGCTTACTGTTCAAATGCTGCTGATTTCAAGAAAATCTTTGAATCTGAACATTTTCTGTACTGCTTACAACCGTCTATGTTGTGCATGTTTGTACATGAATTAATTAATGAATGAGGTCACTTGCCAAATTTGTACATTTCCTAAATCCTGTGGCTGGTTCTGTAGTTATTCCTGTTTTGGAGAGATGTATAATGCTGATTGCAACATACAGTATGTGAATCCGGTCAATTTGCTGCAGAAACACTTCTGGCTTGCCTCTGGTGTTGCTGACCTACAGCTGGCTAGCCAGATGTAATGGTTCTGTTGGCATAGCAATCCCCGCCACTCCATCCTAACTAATCTGTGATGCATGAGTGTTCTGGCACAAAATGGCCGCTGTCACTCAGGTTGGGTGCTACGTAGCGGCCGTTATCATCTAGATCAGTGGTTCCCAACCCTGGTCCTGGGGACCCCCTGTGTATGCTGGTTTTCGTTCCAACCACAATTGCAATACCAGAATTTTAACAAGCTGTTAATTTTTCTTAATTAGGTGTTTTTAATGTTTAGAGGGATTATTTACGTTCTTAAGCCACATTATGTTAGTAATAGCTATGCATGCCATGAAGACTAAAAGTCCAAGATTCACATTGTGTTGTATTGTAAACAATTAAAAGGAGGTAAAAAATGTTTTAACTGATCAAATTAAAGACTGAGGTGAATCAATAGGCTCATAATTAGTGAAATTGTGGACACATGGCCAATAAAACTAACCGTTTGGTAAATAATGAAGAATTCAAAGACAAAGCAAATGATAACGAGCCAAACCTGCATTGTGTTAAGGAAAAAATTATGAAGGAACTTAAACTTGCGTTCAATTACCTAATTAGGAGCCTAATCACCTGAGTTGTTACTTCTTCTTTGTAATTGTTTGCAATATAACACAATGAGCATAATGAACATGGGTTTTTTTTTTCTTCATGGCATGCATAGCTATTGCTAACATAATGTGGCTTAAGAGAGTAAAGAGTTTAAAGTGTTCTCTCTATACAATAAAAACACCTAATTAAGAAAAAATAACAGCTTGTTAAAATTCTGGGATTGCAATTGTGGTTGGAACGAAAACCAGCATACACAGGGGGTCCCCAGGACCAGGGTTGGGAACCACTGATCTAGATGTTCTGGCCTGAGGGTGTAGCGCCCTGACCATTGCAGAAAACTTCAGAAAAGCCCTGCGATGTCACTCACGTCTGACCAGTCCCCGCTCTTCCACTGAGGGCACTGAAAATCGTTGCAGGGCTGGACGGTCAGCTTGTCGCGCTGGCTGCACTGGCTGTCGTCGTGTCCCGACTCGCCCGATTTGCCGCACGCCGCCCCCCGGCGCCGCACGCCCCCTCCGCAGCTCTTCGAGCACTGTTTTTTTTTTTTTTTAAAAAGAAGAAAACAAACGTCTGGCCATGAGCTGCATGCCCTCAACGTAAATACAGAGGCCGCTGAGGTAACACAGCAGCGTGTGTCGAGTCGGCGCGGCCTGCTCACCTTTGACCAGGGCGTATATTCCCAGCCTCCAGAGTTACAGTCGCCACTGCAAGGCTCCTTATCGTCAGGCTTGCGCTGGTTGCTACAGTAACGGTCATCCACCTTAAAAACGTTAGAACGCGAGAATTAGTTCGTTAACAAGAGAATTGAACCCACCTGCACTTGACATTTCTACAGTGTAGCGCGCATCTAGCGCTCTGTGTCAAGCCTCATCTTGAAAAGCCCAAGGGCGTACGCTGCCATTTCAAGCCCTGGTGACCTACTCCAAGCATTATTAGTTCACTGTGTTGAGAAAAAATACCAGGGTGAACTTTACCTTTAAACAATTTCCACCTATGCACCTTCGTTTTCTTGACAGAACACAACACACAAAGCTATGCACTGCACTAATCCTTTTTAAAAATATACAAATTCCTCAATCTTATCCTCCCGTGTTGCCTTTTTCCGAGCCTGAAGAAGTTAGAGAATTTTGACATTTTTTCCAGAGATACAGTATATTGAATATGGTCTGGTGAAGGCATTGTCAATCATTAGTATTGTCTCCTCTGGTTTATACTCAAATTCACCTTCTGGATCTTTCCATCAACCTGGCTGTGCTTGGCGCAGTAGATCTCCAAATTCCTGTAGCCCGGTCCGCACTGCGCTGAGCACTCACTCTTCCGCGCAATATGCCACCTGTCATAACAGGACACGCCCACAGCAACAATCACACCTCCGGTCGATCACACCCTCAATCGCATTATAAAGGACAGATGTAGGACTGTTGTCCTCTAATGGGGGCCACGTATCATGCTTCTGGGGACAGAAGAGGCTTACAGGTGATCAGAGGGACGATTCTCAGATTTTCAGAATTCAGAATGTAGAATGATAGTATGGTACAGAAAGCGCTGGCAAAAGAGACGCCGTCACACAACGCAGTACACAATGAAAACGCCGTGAAACAATACCTTTGACAGGCAGGAGAAACGGACAGGATGACAACGCCTGCCGATAGAGCAACAGTAAAACAGAGGTCCGGTGCGACACAGGGCAGAGGAGCGGAACGGAACTAACCTGATTTCACACTCTGTGTTGCAGGGCTCAGTGATGATGGCCGGACGGGCCGAGCCGTGGCACCTCTGATCAGACACCACCACGCGGTCCGACTCTCGGCTGCAAAGGATCTTCCTCTTCCGCTCCCCTGATCAGACGCATCAAGGAAGGACGGACGCTTGCCTCAGAAGTGTTCACCGGCAACGTTCGCTTGTTGTGGCTATCTCTGGGCCACTAAGAGCTTTGTTTCCATGAGCAACAGCCCGCTGATGAGAACCCTACTGCGTCTCTCAACAGTAATGATTTTCCCTTTGGTGAAGGTTCTTATTTAAGACGGCACAATAAAGGCCTTTAAATTGGACATTTTGGGTTTTTATGACTGTTTGCACTGCCTTTTATTACACAAACACCTTCTGTCACATACCTTCACACAGCCTGCTACACTCTTGCCATGGGCCATAGGCATCCCAGAAGAACTGCTGTGGCTTGTCCTCAATAGGGACGTTGTAGCTGTACCTGACATCTGGGTTATACAGGTTACCCACAGACAGCACCTGGAGAACAGAGGACCTGGTTATGATATTATATGTATGACATTATATATAAGTATGACATTCTATACTTTCACATTTGCCAGATGTTTGCACGGTTTATCGCTTCAACAGTCTTTAAAACATCAAGGTCATGACATCAGGGGCGGTGCTCAAGGGACGGTTACCTGGACGACGATCTCCTCGTCTATTCTGTCGGTGCAGTTTATCCTCTCGATGACATGGTCGGAGCCGCTGTATTCTATTACAGTTTCCCCCACTTTAATTTCCCTTTTAAACATGCTGACCACAAACTCCCCGTTGAGCAGGTATTCCCCCCGGCTGTTGGAAATGGCTGCAAAAACAGGAACGAACCGCGTTGTGATAAAAACAATCAGAAATATCAGTGCTCTTTTTTGGCATCTTTAGACTGCATGCATTGTAAACGCAATGCAAGTTGTCCTTAGTTGACCATATTTCCTTTCAGTTCAGTGACTAAATTCAGGATTATTCAGGCCCTGTAGAAAGCTGTGTGTTTCGTATGTTGCATACACAGATTATAAGTATATGTAGCTATGTGGAAATATGTTCCGCATGTAAGGGAAAGAAAATCTGTTCAACTTTGACATTTACAAACACTTCATTCTCTGAGGCCTCCTTACTATTTATGAAAACAAACTGGAAAGGTTCACCACAGATGTATTTTTGCAACGCATCTGTAGTGGTTTGCGATAAAGATGTACCTAATTGGGGTAAAGTAATCCGGCATCCAGCAGCCTCCTGTTCATCATTAATCTGCTGCACAATTTCACACTAATGCGATTATGTAGCTAATTTCCTGAGTTAGTTTCCTAGTCATTTCACACGTCACACATCACAGTACGTGGGACAGGGCAGCTACGTTGTCCCATTCCGTCTCATGGAACCGGGTGACCTGCCTTTTCCAGGGTCCAATAAAACTACACGGGGGTGGAAACCCTCGGAGACCCCTGTGATTGGTGTAATTAACACGTTCACACGTGAGCTCCGAGCACCATCAAGGTGATCCACAGGCCTTTATTGTACTGATTGCGAGGCTCCACCCCTTTAAAACCCCACCCTCACCAAACAAGAATGCCATTAATCTGGGAGTGTGAGCTTTTTGTGTCTCCACATAATATCCCACCTACTTCTCACACCTGGTGACTGTAAAGAGGAGTTTTAATGGTGATGTTGTGTACACCTTTGAAAGCAACAAACACTATCTGGGAAATTGGAATATAAAAGACTAAAATATGATCTAGGACTATAAGAGTCAGTATAATGTATTACATTTAAACCATAATCCAGACTAAATTCATATAAATAATATTTGTACTAAAACAACCATGAAAACAATTACATTGTGCAATATTGCCTCAAGATACCACGGGGGCCCAAGGCACATAACAGTAGAGAAGTACCGCTAACACGTAAAGAATGCTTTAATGTTTGTGCTTGCGTTAGTGTTTCTTACCGAGGTAGTTATCGTCCTCTGGCTTCCCTGAGTAGCTATGCTGTCGCACGTCGATATTTGTAGCACCACTGGGAATACGCACGACAACGTTATATCCTGGAAGCAGAAGCATGAAAATTCCAGTGTAACAATGTTAACCGTGACAAAACATTAAGAGGACGGTTTGGAAGTCGTTCCGTCTGGAAAACACATGTCTTTAAAGTGCCGCGGGCTTCACTGACCATAGTGAACAATGTTGAATGTGCCCGCCACGGTCTTGCATGAGGAGTTGTCGCCTCCGCACACTCCACACTTGTCTCTCCTTGCTTTGGAGTTTAGCACGTGGTCACATCCTGCTTGCTGCAAACAAGAGGGAAAACATCAAACCTACGACCACAGCAAACATGTGGCTCGGTTTGCAACCTTCAATCTTTACAGAAAAAGAAAACCCAACCCTCTTGAGGTTTCCAAAACTGGTATTTATTTATTTATTTATTTATTTATTTATTTATTTATGATTTTTTCCCCTTTTAGTAGCTAATTGAACCCAATGTTATTCAATTCCCCCCATGTAGCAACCACTTGAGGATCGCCGCTACACAACCCTGTCAGCCAGTAGTAGGAAGGTGGGCGCCACGTCCTTGTCAGGGCGCGACACCTCGAGCTCCTGACCGTAATACCAACTCAGCCTAGGCTGTTATGTGCGCAACGATTCTTGCCGAACAATTCTTCCCTCAAGGCACTGGCCATACTGGCAGCACCGGGGATCGAACCCCCGATCCTCAAAACCCAACTGCACAGACGGAGAGTCTGCGCTTTTACCGCTGCGCCACCGCGGTATTGTTTTGGGCAAAAACCCCCCCTCTAGAAATATATCAGCAAAGGAACTGCAATGCCAGCTTCACCACACAAGGACCGCTTAATTGTACATCATAGATCTGTCTCTGTGCTGCACATGTGCAAAACAAACGCGAAGGTGAATATGCAAAGTGCTTTATGGTTGGCAGATTTATGTAAGTTCATACCCTGCAAAGCCCCTGGACACAGATGTCGTTAGTGTCTGGTCCACAGGGGGTTCCGTCCGTCACTCTGTCCCTGAGCTGGTAGTACGCTGTGCTCCCGGCGACCCTGCAGAACAGCTTGCACCGATCCTTCATCAGAACTGAAAAGAGGACGCGCAGGCGAGGAAATTAGCCGTCAGCTGTGGGAAAACAACAAACCCGGCACCCGGGCACAGGGACTCTAAACGCTCCATCTTACTTCCGCTGTACTTGGGGACCCAGCGCACGTTTGGAGGTAGACCATTGATGTTGAAGTGCCTGCCGTCGAATGCTCCACACTGCTCCTCCCTGAAGTCCTTCTTCTGCCTGGAGCAGGGCTCAGAGTTGCAGGAGCGGAACTTCATCCTGCGCCCCACGCAGTACTTTCCCCCGTTTCTGGGCCTGCGTAGGGACGGGAAGACGGACTCAATCCCCAGTTTGCCGCGGCGGTAATCTTAAATTGCCTCACTTCTCCTACAGATAAACAGATAAATCTCCCCTGTTCCCTTTCACTCCCTTTACCCCCTGTTAACTTCTCATTCCAGAACTATTACAACACGGTGGTGTTTGAAGCTTTTTTTTGCGTGAAACGTTCCCTGGACAGTTATGCTCTAATGTTTATCAAGGTACATTGAGAACCGCTGGTTAGGGATACACTGCTGAACTGGAATGCATGACTTAAAAAGGCCTGCTTACACGGGTCGGTTGCATTCTCGGACGGCCATCTTGATGCCCCCTCCACAAGTCCGGGAGCAGGTTCCGAACGGGCTCCACACCCCCCATGCCCCCTCAATGGGGGTGGCGTCATGCTCCCTGGTGATACAGAGGCCATGCTTGCAGTGCTGTTTGGAGAGACCGACAAAATGAACGGTTAAGGTTGAGCAATAAGATACTACCCTCCACACAGGCAACCTGGGAGTTATTAAACAATGAATATAGGAAGAAGAGAAACAATGAAGGCACGAAGAAAAGAAAAAATAAACATTAATTGCCAACGTGTTTCCTGAGGAAGTGACTTGCTTGCACACAAGGGGCAGAGCAATTTCAAGTTAGGGGAGGGATAAGCAAACTTAATTGTGGTGACCACATTCAACTGCAATATCCATATTTTAAATAGCATGTATAGGTTCTGAATAGATATACAATGTGTAAACAAACCAGGTCTTAAACATGTGTGTGGAGGGGACCACTGGAGTTGTGCACCAAAACCTTTCATGTCAGAAAGCAAGCAGGAAGTGGAAGTTCGAACGGTGCTAATTAAAAGCTACGCTAAACCAGTAATGGATATGGAAATCTCCACAAGTCTCCATTCACAGTTGCCATAAGCCTATTATTGCTTGATAATAATACAGGCTTTGGGGCAAACAAATCTTTCCTTCCAAAGGCTAAAACTGTTTAAACAAATAATGGGATTTACATGAAGTGCCATGTGCAGCACTCACGTTCAGTTATGCATTCATACAGCAATTTAAAGTAATTACATTTTTGTCTGCCTTTTTCTATTCCAGCGTTTCTTGCCTAGATAGCATTCCAAAGACTTAACAGCAACGCTGCGATCCATCCAAGTAGCTGCGAGCACAAAGGAGTTCGGAAGTCAAAAGAAATGACTAATTTGCCAAAATAACATTGATTTGCCATTAAAGGTTTTGCTGATCGGGTTTTCAGGGTTTCCTTTGTGTTAGGCCTTTTTATCTTGATTTTATCTCTGAGGCCCGTTTAAGAGTGAATCCTCTCAGAACATTACTCAGTATGTGCGTGTACAAGCAAGTCATTTGGTACACTAACATCTGTGTGTGTGTGTGTGTGTGTGTGTGTGTGTGTGTGTGTGTCCGTGCGTGAGTGCGCGCATGTTAGTCCTGTGAAGTTCCTTGGGAGCTCTTGGATTGTTTTTTGTGTGTGTGTGTGTGTGTGTGTGTATGTGTCTTTGTGTTTTGTGTGCGTGTGAGTATATGTGTGTCTGTTTGTGTTTAATTCTGTGTTCTGGACAGCGCTCTGGGAGTTGGAAGTACCTTTCCTTGGGAGCACTCCGTTCCGTCAGCCCAGGGCATGTGTTGAGTTCGGCAGCCTTTCTGGGCCCCTTCTGGGCTGGTGCACCACAGCCTCCGACACTGCATCTGGACAACATCAACAACACACTGTTATCTCCACAGAGCTTTCACACCAGGGCTCCCCAAGAAATATAGCTGCAGAGTACACTCTTCAATCTACCACGGGACACACTGAATGAACAATTCTAATCCGAACAGTACCAGTATTATGTAACAAAATCTTTAATTACATAACTAAAGCAATCACCAACTCAGCTCATTTTACAACCAACCCATTTTTTCAGCCATATGTCAACAATTAACAAAAGACATGTATGTGTCTGACAGTTTAAATGTGAAGGCATTCCAGTTTAATACCACACTTGAGTGTTCTCTTACCATATATGGGCACACCTGCGTTCCGGGCCCAAATATCAATTCACACTGTTTATTAACATTGTATATGCGTCCGGGAAGCTGCTGGGGAAGACTGTAGGGCCTAGATATGGGCTCATCGAGTAAGCATTCACCATACCCTGTGCTATTAAGAAATAAAAAATAAATGACTTAAAGAAAAAACAAAAAAAATAAAGACAGACATACAGATAAAGAACACCTTCAGTACAGAGAGCGAGGAATTGAGCTCGCAGCTCAAAAGAAACAGCTAGTCTATTGGCATGCCAGCAAAACACATATCCCTTATTAGTTCAGGCTAAAGAAAGGAAGGGCAAAGCCTGTTATACGGACGAGCTAAAAACAGTCAGTCACATACTCAAGGAACTCTGTGATGTATTTCCTGCTACATTTGGACCACATCCACGGGTTGGTGTAATAGTTTAACGTTGGCGCCATCACGTGCTGTTGGTTTTTCACGCCGTCCTCCTTGCATTTGTTGCTGTCATCATGAGGCATGTTAAACCTTCAGGACACAAATGAAAACCAAGCATATTGTGATGAGTGCAGACATTTGCCATGCCGTGCACACCCCGCCCCCCCCCCGTATCATTAACTTTTATGTAATTAATCAAACATGTTGAAAACCCATCTCCCATGAACCGTAATTATCTTCTGAGGGAGAAACATTAAAATACATTTATTTCACATATTCCCTTGTCACCAAACTCCATACATAATATACACACTATGGCTTTAGGACACATCACTTCGAGGACTGATTAAACAGATGCATGAGTCATATACCTTGAAATTTAAAAACAATAAGAATGACATCACCATAAATGTGATATATAATACATTGTGATACAGCACACATCAATTATGTTTGACAGGAAGGATCATGCTGCACAATGGGCTATGCTCGTTTGGCTGTAAAAAGGAGCCATCAATTTGATACATTTGGAGAGGCTTGTGCATTTGTATTTGTATGTGTGTGTGTGTGTGTGTGTGTGTGTGTGTGTGTGTGTGTGTGTGTGTGTGTGTGTGTGTGTGTGTGTGAGAGAGAGAACAGGTACAGTACTCACACGTGGCCCAGCTCATGAGCGATTGTGAATGCAGTGCTAAGACCGTTGTCTTCACTGATACTGCAGCTCCTGTAAGGATCACACACAGTGCCCAACTCTGCAAGGCCTGCATGTTCGGAGGTTTGTCATCATCATCATCAGCATCATCATCAGCATCATCATCATCATCATCATCGTCATCATAATTACCATTATGAACAATGTCATCAACATAACCCTCTTTCATTCCACTCTTACATTACTCAAGTATATGCACACGGCACACACTTCATGCATAGTCTAATATTTTATGGAAATGGTGTTCATTAAAATATGTACAGTAGATAAATAAATATGGGGAAAAGGGTCTTACCTAAAGTGTCACACTTATCTCGGGCCCGACATATATCCTGCCTGTGGTGAAACAAAGGCCATTGTGATCAAATTAATTTACTTATGAATCAATGTTCCCTGTAAACTACTTTTGAGACCCTATAGTCAATTGTAGATGACTATATGATGTAGATCACTAAAGACAAAGCGTAATACTAGAACAAATGTAATTCTCGTCAGTATTGACAAATGGTGGCCTGGGAATCCGCATAAAACGAAGACTGTATAAAAAATGTTCTGCCTAAAAGTGCAATTGAATACTCATCTTAAAGCAGCAAGTCTATTTAGTCTATGGTTGTCTATGTACACAAATTGTCACTGATGCATTTAGTGCATAGAAAAAAATGCTGATTTTGATTATTCAACTATTCAGTCTTGGGACCTGCATCATATTAGAAAAGCATTTTTTCTTATGAATTTAGAACCTCTATATCTCTATCATAAACACGTCACATATTCCATTTACTCCATCACCGAAAACATGCACTGTCTTTCTTTCCACATCTCAGAAGTGATGGCAGAGATGGCAAGAACCCACCACTTACCAGAGGACTATGCCGCCTGGAGGTAGTTGGCCTGTCCCTTTAAATGCATACTGTTACAGCGGAATACATAAGGACTGCATGCCACATAATGCAAATATGGCAGATATGGAGCCTTCCCACAGTCGTTCTTGTGGTTCACTGACTTTGGCATGGACTCCCGTTTCATTTTACGGGGCTCTGGGGAGAGAGTACGGGACCCCAGCCCCGACCCCCCCACCGGAGGGCCCGCTCCATTATCGCCGTGAGGCCAGCAACGAGGCGGAGACGGCCTACTGTACCTGGTGATGAGAATGGCCGTGTCGTGATGCGAGTGGTGGTTTTCATCTGGCTGATTCTGCGTCTGCTGCCAGATGCAGAAGTTTTTTAAAGTCGTCTGTGCGTTAAACGAAATAATTGGACCGTCCTACGGAAAGAGGGGGAAAAAATACAATTTAGGGACTGAGTAGACGGTTGCAGGTGTATATGTATTCCTTTTATTTAATTTAGTATGAATTCAAAACTGTGCCATCTTACCACTTCATTGTTTATAATAACTAATTTCACGATGATGATGTTGATGAGATTCCCAATGCTTGGATCTTTATAGATGGAAGAAACCTAAAACGATAGGACACGTGACTACAGATCAATTTAGCTGTTAACCGATTGCTATCTCTCAGCAAGTCTGAAACACGTGTGTCTTAATGAGGCCTGAAAGGAGAATGTTCTTGTGTTCAGGCAGTGTTTTATCCTGTCCAACAATGCAGCGTTAAATTAAGTCTGGAGGACCCGGGAAAAAATCACTCATTTCACTGTTGAAAAGTTGATTACAGTCTGCGATCCAGCAGGGAATGCTGCCTTTGCCAGAAACAAAATATAGGTCAACTTACCCCCTACATGGACAGCCGAAAGCCGGAGAGCAGGTTTTATTTGAAGAAGGTAGAATATGCCATCTATGCAACATGCCTACGGTTATTTTCTCTCATTCATCAAAGTCGTCAGGAAAGTCTATATTGTCCTGTAACTCTGTTGTCAGTTGTGAAACTTTACTGCCCTACGGTCCCGCGCTGACCTAAATGCCGCTTTTTGAAACTATCAAAGCACACGAGCGCAAAAAAAAAGACTTACGATGGACATCAGCGTGAGAATGTAGTGCTGTAGGTTGCTCCCGTGATGTTCTACCATTTTGCTGTCCGCAACAACCATGACTTCGACGAAGCGCGGATAGGAGAGGAAGCGCTTTGATCTTCTGTGAGGTCCTGAGTCGCCGCTGTCATTAGCCTTTTGCTTATTTTCTGTCCTAGAGAAAGGATGCGAGGAGAAGCTAGCGCTTAAAGTTTCCAGGTCGGCCAGCATGCCGTCGGGCGCTCCCCTCGTCTTCACCTTGCCTCTGTATCTCCTGCGCCGGCGTTTATGTCCTTTAAAAGGAAGAGATCAACACGACAAAGAAATAAACAAATCAACACGGTTTATTGATGCAGATGTGATGTCTCGAGTGTCCACGGAATGTTGTCCATGTTTTGTGACTTGTTAAAAATGATATAAAGCAAAATAGTATCTTTTTTTTAATGGAGAAACGTGCCCATAATAAAGGTAGCAGTACTACGTTTGAAGAAAAAAAAAAAGAGACAACAATGGGGGTGGGGGGGTCCTTATTTCCAGGCCTGATTCTTCAACAGAAAGTTTAATGTAGGGCGGTCACAAGGTAATACTAGACAGTGTTAAATCAGTTTCTAGGGGGAGTGAATAAAAAAAGAATTTCTCTTAAACAAAGCATCCAAAAAATATGTGCCCCTCTGATTACTCTTTGTTTTTTGATTGGACTGCCAGAGAATAATTGAGAATTTACACAAAGGGTTCTATTACTCTGCATTGTTACTGCTAGGAATAGAACAGGACAAATATGCATTTTGTCTGCAGTAAAGCTTTTTCTCTGCAAATGCACTGGGGCTAGAAGCTTAGTAAATTGGGGGGGGGGGGGGTAGGGGGGTTCATGTTAGGTGAGCCTGGCACGCTGCCACAAGCGAAGATGGAGCGAAGCCTACTCCACTGAGGAAAACGCCGTGTGGACACAGGCTTCGAGTAACGGCAGAAACTCGGTCTTGAAATTCAGATTTTTATCTTGAAGAGAAACCAATGTGTAACAATGGAATGCTTCTGCCTCTGTTCTGTGTTCTTGTCCAAGTGAAAACTCGATCCCTTAACCACTTGCAATGCAACACCGGTCTTAAAAAATTACTTCATCTTCTGCACAAAAGTGAAGTTGTTCTCCTTTCCTGAAAATGATTGTGATAACAGCAAAACTTTTTTCGAACAAAATACAAAAGCCCTCTATGAAATCTTGTCTTTCTCTAGCATTCATTTTGATCTATACAAAATAATCTTCTTCCTCAAATCATTCTTTTGTATTCTGATAAATGTAAATACTTTCTTGATGGAAATTACATAAGAACAAAACCACTGATCATATTTATGACTAAACAATGCTGAGGAACTGCAGCAACTCAGCCATGGTTTTATATTTATACAATTCAGTTTTTATTCCAAAGTTATGGCTTTTAAATATTTAAAGTTGGTAGCACTTTGTCACAATACAGTTCACAATGTTTCTTCATGGAATTGAAGATATCAGGTTTCCTTATCTAAAGGCTGCAGGAAGAGCAAGAGTCAACAGGAATTTGAGGCAATAAACTGAGATGCTGATAATACCAACTCAAAATGGCTTTCCTGTTCCAGATCTCCAAAAGCAAACTTGAAACATTCACTTCTGCTGAAAACTGATATTTGAAGACAAATAGCCTTCCTTAACCAGATAATGAACATGCCAATTTATATTCACTTCAATTCAAAGCAGCTTGATTTTATGTTAGTACTACCTTGTGAACATTGTCATGCTGTTACTGTTATCTGTTTTAATCTATTTTTTTTGTAAAGAGGTTTCAGAGCTAAAAGCATAATATCAACTTTCATTATTCAAAATTGCCCAGTTAAGTGTGTCGCATCTCAACAGAAATGTTAACCAAACTGACACAGAGAATAATAAATTGTGCAATAAAATGAAACATTGATCATGTTGGGTGGCTCACTGAAGGCACCATGCTGTGGTGCATGGATGAGCTGCATTATTTTGGATCGAATCCGGACCGCATTATTTTGGATCGAATCAGTATCAAGTGTGGCGGGTGGCTCCGTAGGGCGACGTGCAACTGGTGATTGCATCACCCAGGGTATGGGAGGGTCCATATTTAATCGATCTCTAGCGACCTCCCCTGGTCTATTAGGCACCCACGAACTGCACGTTAAAGCCCCATGCGAAAGGTCTTCCGCCGACTCCGCTCTACGCGGGCTCAGCTGTAGACTGCGGTGTGAAAAGAAGCAGCTGGTGACACCGCGTGTTTCAGAGGAGAACCATGGATGTCTTCGCTCTCCCGAATCAGCAGTGGGGTTTGAGCGTGCATGCGACTGCGGTTGCAGATGATTGGAGGTTCCAAATTGGGCAACAAATTTATAACAAATTAAAAAGAAAATAAAATACATTTAAAAAATTACTATTATTATTACTATTTGAATATGTACAATTAAACAACCTTTTGCGAAAGAGTCCACCACTGAGTTTACAGTGCTTATTCTACTGACAGAGCTCTACTTACTGTTAGCTTACTGTTACCTATATGTATTAACAAAAGCTGAAGCCATTGCACATTTTTAATGATTACCAGATACCAGATAAATGTTGAACATAAGATTCAGTTAATTAATAAATCATTAATCAGGAGCTGGGCTCTTGAGTAATGATTTCTTAATTAACTGAATAGCTTTGTAGATAAATGTAGTAAATATTTATCTGAATTGCAATAATGACATCCTAGTTAACTCAAAATGATTGAGAGAAATATAAGCACGTTTACACGCATAAAATAAGCACGTTTACACGCATAAAATAAGCACGTTTACACGCATAAAAGATCACGGAGACACCCCGGTGACTCACTTTTCCATCACTGTGAATGTCACTGTGAATGGTCACTGGGAATGAATGAGAAAAGAGAGCACTGGCTCCTTCTCCCTGTGAGGCACTGGGGCCCACTCACACACTGGGAGACCTGTCAGTTCCCGAACCGCCCAGTGGTCTGATGGCATTCCACCAAAGTTCATTCTTTACACAGAGCTTTAAAAAACTAGTCTAGTGTTCGTCCATGTGTGTTTATGTGTTCAATAGTGTGTGTGTGTGTGTGTGTGTGTGTGTGTGCGCGGACGTGTGCGTGCGTGCGTGCGTGCGTGCGGGCGGGCGGGTATGTTTGCTCGTGTATATTTTTTACCTGAAGTGTCGCATGCAGTCCCTTCCTCAGTGCGGTCCTTCTGCGGCGTGTCTTTTCTGTATACAACATGAGGTTTGTGGTGTTCTTCTTCATAATTTTTGCCATTATAGGTGTGAAGGGGCTCCACAAAATATTCACCTTGTGGAGACCTGAAAGTGCCAAGCTAAAAGCAGCAACAACAAAAAATACATTAAAACCAAGAAGTGCACAGCTGAAGTGCACTGTGATACATTAACACATTCCACTCATTCAAATGCCCAGTAATGATTGCTTCAGGTTACACTTGATATAGAATGTAGGCTACTTGAATGCAGAATGCTATTGCGATACAATCAGAATTGGAATACTAGAGATGATAATCACACATTTTTGTGTCTTGCAAGGCTTAATGGAAGCTTTGTCTTTTTAAGTCTCACATTTCGCATAGCATATTGCTATTAGTTAACTTTGAGGTCAAAGAAACAGCAGGCCAAGTAAGTACCATCCAAAGCTAGATGTACATAGAAAATAAATCGAAATCTAAGTAGTGGGCTATAGTTAGGTGTTTTGACATTTTTTAAATAGCAAGATTTAAAGAATAAATAAATTCCACGTTTGCAACACTATCCAGCTCGTTGCGGGTGGGCTAGGTGGGGGCAAGTGTGACAAATATATGCCTGGAAAACAAGCTGAAGTTTGTTTGCTTGATTATGAGGGTATTGTGTTGGTGGTAATAGAAGCCAATAGTCACATCGGATATATTTCTCTCATAGCCATGCATTTATTCACACCATTTTAAGGTGGTATAATATCCAATATAATTCCTGGATTACAGCATAATTGCATTCACACAATGATGCGCACATTGACAAGTTAAACTCACAAATAAATCCAGGGGTGCTCTCTATATGCTTCCGTACATCAAAAATGCTGCACACACCAAACTATTTGCAGGGGAATAACGTGAATTTATTACATCGTAACATGAAATCCGGCTGGTTCCTTAAAGCGATGATTTGAAGTGGCCGTGTAGAAAGAACCGCCCACACGCGTACTTCCCAAACAAACATCTGCAGGTAAACAAACCAGCGCTGCGCAGTAATACTGGACACGTCACGTTGAGCAGATGGCACACTTTAAATTGATGGATATTGGATGCTTTGACATATCGTTGGCTTTTGGTATAGACTACTGTTCCAGGACATGCAGGACTGGAAGAAAGGGGATGCTGCCTACAATCCGTTAGTTTCTGCGCCACACCGTCTTCATGGTTTCACATGGAGACTAAAATTAGAATAATTGAATGTGTAGGCTAATGCAGCACAAAGGTAAGGATATTTAATTATACGTACTGATATACTTTCCCAAATCACGCGTAGGTTATTGTGCCTCTACTTTAACTGAACTACGAAATGGGTCGTCGTCGATAGCCTATTCAATCTTCAAAATAATATGTTCTGCATATGGATTTCCTACAAATGCCCTGTAAAAAGCATTGTAAATCTTAGTTTAGCCTAAACTAATGTGTAGTAGGCTACATATGTGACGCTTTTGGAAAGTTTTCCCAATCCATCCTCAGTTGGAGATCATAAATTCTATTTGTTTTACAATGATAAAATACGCATATTTAAAGCAGTAGTGCGCACATCTCATCATTTGACGTCAAGTAGTTTTAGGCTGCCAAAACTCACGTTGACGTCACCAAGGCTGATGCTGTCTTCGACAAGTGAGTGGTACGTCATCAACCACAGTTACTTTCTGAGTTTGCATATCAGTGGATGTGCAGGAAACATAAGGCTCGTAGGCTATAGATGAACCCAAAGAAAATTAAGAAGTATAGTTAAGCGCCAGCGACCTGTTGCGTTAAAAAAAAAAAAAAAAAAAAAACCTTTCGAGGTTTCTCATGTTAATAGCCTAGGCCTACATTAAACTGCTTTTTAGAATAATGGATATAGGCTACGGTGCGTTTAATCATGCACAAGTGATGCAAGATAGCCTAATAATATGTGGCTATGTCTCAGAACCAAAACGGTAGATTCGACTAAGTTAACATGTAGCGTTTCCACACAACATTTATACAATGTCATAGCAACCTTGTAGAATTGCTATTGCTCATAGGGCTCTCGGGCCCACGAATACAGCGTCATGTGTTCAATTCTCAGTATTATCGAGTAGTCTGACTACGCGCAACAGTAGGCTACAAGGGGATATAATAGGTGTACTTTTGGTCATAAACTTACCATTCCGGAACATAGGCTGATAACGGCGGTGTGTTCCGTTTTTGCGTTGACATGTCCTTTATAAAAACAGTGCTGAAACTCTGTGTCCTCCTCCGCATCCCCCTCGGGTGAAGAATCCGTTAGGTTATCTCTGCTGGGTACTCCGAGTATAGTAACGGTATAAAGAGGCGCAATAAATCCGGACTCAAGCGTAAGGTTGAGGTGAAAGTCTTGCCCAAAAGCCGATATTCTATAATGAATGCGCGAAGAAGCCCACTGATCTGAACTGTTGTTCGTTGTATCAACAACACTCCTTTTTTTCCTTTTGAAGTGCACGCTTGTAGGCAATTTGTCACCGGCTTCATTCACTCGCGTCGGAGTTACAATCTCAAATGCACCAAACTGCTCAAGTAGTTTTCCTGAAAATGGGGAGAGAAAACAATAATAGCCTATTTGAAATACACAATAACATCACGACACATGTAAAATCTGCACGCAATTTAACATTTTCTGTAGAGATAAGTTTCACTTGGACAAATAGTTATTCAGTCGACTGCTGCCTCTAAAATGTGTTGCAAGTCATGTGCCTTGCTAATCCTGAACAAGTCATTCATTCCGTTCAGCCTCGTTGTAAAAGCGAAAAAGGACACGTTTGCGTTGCTTTACCTTTTCTTGAATTTAACTGCGATCCGCCTGTTATTGCTACTACATTCAAGAAGTCAAAGAGTAATACTAGAAACCCAAGTCCCCAAAACAGAAGATGCATGGTTGTCGGCTTTAGTTAGAAAGCACCGCTTGTTACTGTATTCCTTTTGCCCCTGCTTTGGTCAGTCGGACTCTGTAGGCTATTCCAACCTTCACAGTGCGCGCGTCTGCCACATCAAATTAGATTATCTTCGTATTTTCCAGAGGTAGATCCTGTACCGGTGTTTTGCGCTTAATCTGCAATCGCTGGCGAACATGCATAATGAAAAGAGGGGTCGATGTACAGTCTGTGGTGGGTTCGACTCCAGCTCCGTTTGCCGGAGAAGCCAAGCCAACCGTGGGCGGGATTAGCGAGTGAAGCCAGTTGAAGGTACATTACACGCCTATTCCTGAAGCCACTCCTGCTTTTGACCAGTGCACCCATACAGGCACGTTTCATCTTAATGTATTATCATCCAATTTTTAAAAAAAGACAACAATCTATGTATTGAGAAGACTGGTAAAAGACGGACTGCATTCGGCGTTTGTTTAATCATTCATTCATCGCTGATAGAGATTGAAACAGAAAAACTATAGCCTACGACAAAGGCGGTAGCCTAATCTAAATGGCCATGTCACTGACGGCAGTGTGAAAACTTTGTGTATTGAAAATGCATGACTTGGTGTTGAAAGCATTAGCAACTACTTTCCTTACGTCCGAATCGTTAGCATAAAATCTTTTGTAAATGGGGCTTCAGTTAATCGTCAGATCAAAGGATATTCCAAAAGCACACCCATTGACCTAGAAACGCGTGAACTGAAAATTCAACTCCTCCTATTCGCCTTGGGTTACGAGAGCGACCATGGAGATGGCCCGTCTCTAAAGTCGATTAAGAGAATTATGTAATTGATCATTTCCCAACTCATAATAACTTCCTTTTTCTGAAACAGAACGCTTCATCTTAATGACTGTGAGCGCTATCACAGATGAGTCGAGGAAGGAACCCAGCGTGCCTACAGCAGCGTTTGGAACAGCCATTTATTCTTTGAATCAGAGTGCGGCAAATAGAAATAAGATAATGAGTAGCCACTTTCTGCTGAATCCAACTGTCCTGGACAAAGTGAAATGTTTTATGTCACATGAACTCACAATGCTGTGAAGATTATAAAGAGACTAAACATTTTCATCAGCCACTTCTCAAGAATGAATTTAGTACATTCGCTTAAACCTGCGTGAAAGTAACATTGGTTTGTTGCGCCACATAATTCTGCATTTCAGAATTCGTGGAGGGTTATGCAACAATGCTTTATACACCGTGGAAGACTTCTGGTTATTTGACCACAACGGTCATGCATAATTGTTTTTAAGTGAACCTTTACTGTTGAAAGACGCCAAGTTGATAGTTCTACAATAAATTAAAACATATAGAGAAGGCCTATTCGGTTTAATCTTACATGTATTAATAGATCAGCCTTGGTTTATGTGGTTTGGTTTAGCCTTGGTTGGCATGTTCAATAATACTTTATTTGGAGATTATTTCAAATATGCCCACCTTCTGACTTGAGAAACCCTTAATGAATAAGTGAAGATTGTGTACACTCAAGATCTTTTTTAATGCATCAGAACATGACCATGCGCCAATGTTGCAGTGCTGTAAATACACGTTAATGGGTAACGTTGAACGTGCTACCCACTGCACCACCGCGCCGCCCACGTTGTTGCATATAAACGTTAAATAAAATGAAAAAAGACTTATAATAATAATGCATGGCATTTATATAGCGCCTTTCTCAATACTCAAAGCGCTTTACAATGATGAGGGGGAAACTCGCCTCTACCACCACCATTAGAATCCTAAAGTATGTTTTGTAAGTGTACAATAAGTACAGTAGTCTTGTTGAAAAAAAAACTGCAGTTAAATTCACAAGTCTTTATATTAGCTAATTTAGATTATGATCTTTACCTGTTTGACATTCATGGCAGCATGCAAATTCCAAACCCTTCTGGCCACCGATTTTTTAGGTTTTAAAGAATTAATAATGGGAAACGTGGTTTTACATGGCTCATCATACAATGTTAAAATGTCACATTATTGTGATATCTAATTAGATTTATGTATTTGTCTCATGGAGACAAATTTTTTTCTCTGTATACAATTTTTTAGCCTAATAAGGCCAGAAGCCTCTATGAGTAATTTATTCTCAGAGAAACATGGATGTGTTAAATGTAGAATTGCTGGTTAGGAGGTGTACTTCAAATGTTCACCATAAACTCCCAATGTATTCACAAGTATATTTCTATTCACTGTGCAAAGTGCCACAAAATACACAATTGCAATACCTAATACCATGGTGTGACATCCTATGCAAATGAGAAATGTGGTGGGCAATGGGCACCATTTAGTGTTGCAGTGCCTGGGAAAGTTTCCATTTCCATGGTAAAGGAAAGATATATGTTGACCAGTCCTGGTAAGTAAGATACCTGACTGCTTATCTATGCAGGAACCAATCTAACATAATAATAGTAAGGAAAAGGAACATATTCACATGTGCAGTGCCCTGACAAATTATGTCCTGACTGGTGATAAACCAATTATAAGCTTTTTTTTAATGGTGATCTCTGTTGCCACTCTTTGATTCTGGAAAAAAAATTCAGACAGAAAAAACTGTTGATTACTGCACATGTAAGGTGGGCACCTTAACATCATGCAAAGTAGTCGTGAGATCACTTTCAACACTCTGCACACAAAGCTTTGGCAAAACAATTGTATCAGACAGAACAAAGTTGGTTTTCTAAATTGGTGGCCCACCAATGAAGATGAGCATTTTCTTATTAGAAGCATGTAAAACTGTCAAGCCCCTGAACTTCAGTCAGTCTTCCATACCCAGTGAATGCAGGCACATTGCCAAGCCACCGAATAGTATACACCAAGGTTAATAAGGCAATAGTAAAACAATGCTAACGATTAATTGACAGAGGTCTGTGAACATAACCAATTTTATTTTCCAGAACAAACCCAAGGAGCCTTTGAATGGACACCCTGAAATGGATGGGGGGGGGGGGTGTTTAAAAGAAAGATTAGCAGCAGGCACATGCACATATTTGCTGGACGAGTTGAGATGCAAGATGACAAACAAATATCAAAGGCACATTTTTTCTTTATCAGTGACATGGAAGAGCAGGTTGCATGAGCATGACTCGGAAAAGGTTTCCATTCTTACACCGCTGAACGCCCCAGGCAGTGAGCGGCCATCCGATGAACACATGAATACATCACATGAATACATCATGTCCCCTGTCAGCTTGTGTGCACTAACAGGCCAGAGAAGGTATGGCCTCAGACTGCAAATGTTGACCTAGTGTTCTTCCCTTGTGAATGCCTTCTTTTTCAAGGGAATGTGTGTGTGGCCACTGCACCACTAAAAATGGAAACTGACATTTAAAACAAACTTAACTAGATCACTCAGAAATAGCTAATGTTTTGCCTGATCTGACCGACTGGATACGCAGTCATGCATATAATACATTTTTAAATAAATTACAATTAGTTCTCTAGAACTGAGCTTGTGCCAGTACTTTACTATATGCTTCATTTTCCTTATTTTGTTTGTCAATCATGCTTCATTTTTGTCAATCATGTAATATTACATTATTAATTTAGCAGACAGCCTAGTCGAGACTGATATAAAAGCTCATGGACAGATGCATTTATACATATTATAGGAGTAAAAATAGCAAGATTGCAGGAACTAACAGCCAGTAATATAGAAACTGAGTATCAAGATTAAAAAGTACTAAATATAAGCATACAACAGTGACTGTTGACATATAATCAATTATCTGTAACAGTAAAATACCTAACACCCCACATATATGCATATACAGGCAAATCGTGATAGATGCATAATTTTGTAATATCACTGGCATGAATTGAAGCATTGTTCTTTGCAACACACTTCTGCAATCATAGTGCCTAATAATGTAAATGCAACATTACAAAAGATTTAGGGCCCTTTCTTACACCTGGCCCTAAGCGGTGGGAGGTCACATTTCCATAAGCAGGACATTATAAAACAAGGAAAAATATGCGTACACCTATGGGTTCCCAACCTGACAGCTTTAGTGTGTTTTTAATGGCATCATTAAGGCAAAATAACGCTATTTATGCTATTAACCTGATGTAACTTTGGCTCCTAGTGGTAGTCAGTTCCGACCAAATTACAGTAGTCATGTTTCTCTGAAATTATTAATTACAATTTTAAGAAAACCAAACAATTCCGATGCAGGGTTGTTCAGAATGGTCACGACTTGTGAAAACACCTGCATATTATTGTTTCTGCAATAGGAGTCTATGGCAGCCCATAGAAATGCTTGGCAGATTTTTGTGAAATTTGGCAGGTTGACAGAGGACAGTCCAATGTATCCAGGCACAAAATTTGGGGTCAGTCAATTCACCCCTCTAGCGCCACCAATTGGCCAAATTTTACATTTGATTTTTGCTTGTAATTGTGAACCGTTTGGCCTAGAGTCATGATTCCTTTTTCCCTGTGATCCTTGGATCAAGCTGAGCCAGAAACAATATTTCCAGGTGATTAAGTACGACTTGAGTATAGAAGGGAGCCAAGCACTAATCCCTACTCCTTTTGAAAAGGGACTGAGAGGGTCAGATAGAGCATCGCCAGGTGACTTGGAATGAAATATCCAAGAGGTGGAAGCCAGCTTAGGATAGTTCTTACTAATTATTTATTTGGAAGTATCCACTATTGTCCATTATTATCTACTTTCCACAGTGTTGTCTGTTTAAGCACTGTGCAATACTTGATACCACCATTTTAGGGTTTGGTTTTTCACAATGACTCATTTTATATAGGGCATTTTAAAGGATAGTATATTTCTAAAACTGTGATTTAAAAGAAGTAAAACACAATATTCAAAATGTTATATATTAGGTAAATACCCAAGTAGCAAACAATATCCAGGCTAATTTAACAAATGATTCCCCTGGATTGTGTAATTTAAACCAATTGATAGGCGTCCTTGTGATGTAAAGGTCTGTTCAGAATAAGAGTTCCTTTGCAGGTTTCCATTTTCATGCAGAAAATAACATCCAACAAGGCTACTAATCTGCTCTCTGTGAATCTGTGATGGGAAGAATGCACTCATACGTATCAGTGGGGAGCTTGCAGTCTTACATTTATGAGTGGCTGAGTGCTATCACTCATGTGAAAATTGATTTTTCCACCCAGGAGGCTGTGTGCTGATCTCTTCAGATGAACATATTGCCCTGCATTCAGCTGTATAGCCTGCTGTGAAGCCTGCATTGGTATTTTTGGGTTTTGTGAATATTGTCCAGGAGGAGAATGTTACTGTTGAATAAAAGCCTGAACAGCCAAAGCCCCTGCGGTCCCCCATTTCTAGGAAAACCCATAAAATGTGACCCCCTCCATTTCTCGAAGTCCCATAAACACCCTATCACACCATGACATGTTAAATATGACCCTTGACCCATACAAAAGAGTGCACAGAGAGAGATAGAGAGAGAGAGAGAGAGAGAGAGAGAGATAGATTGATATATATATATATAGAGAGAGAGGTTTAGCCATAAAACGTGACGTTCATGAAATGGAAAGGAAGTGGTTGTGGGATTTAGTTTTTGTTTTTCGTGGCCAAATACAGTAGATGCTCTGAGTTTCTGAACTGGCAGAAATTGCGAACATCTTAAGTATGAAAGGCTGTGTGCAGCTGCTGGTGTCGGGCTGTGCAGCAGTGTATTTAGGCCATACTTAAACAATTTAGCCTCACTTCCCCTTCAGCGCTGATGATAGTAGATAAGAACCAAAAAGCTGAATGGAGTCAAAGTTCTTGCCTAGCTTGTCAAAAAATAAGACATGGGAACTACATTTGGATTTCTTACCCAAGCTCATGCTGCCCTTGGTGTGTGATTTAACCCAACTACCACTTCCAGGTCCCATACAGTGCACAAGGTTGGGCACGGTACGATGTCACCCTTCACTTATTTCGCGCGCTCTCTGATTTCAGTCCTCAGCAGTTCTTTATCCTGTCCCGTAAGAGGTTGTGCGTAGAGGCTGATATTGCATGAAGTTTGAATGGCTTTTTGGCTCATAGTGAGGTGATACCCAATGGCCTGGAAAGATGCTTCTTACAGACATCATGGTTGTATAGAGAGCAGGAATTCTGGCCCATGCTTTTTATTATTATGTTTGGCACCAAGCTCCCTGAAAGCAGTTGAGAAAATGACAGCTTAAGAGTGCTTGAAATGCTTTAGATAGCTTTAGATATATATTTTTTGCTTTAGATAAAAATTCAAAAGCTTCACAGTTGGCTCCTTAATCTCATCATAGTTTATACACCCATGCAAATGTAATGATCATTCCCTGTGGGTGCTTTGTGCTTATAGTTTATTTCACAACAAACCATGTATCTTCCTGTCATGATTCAGAGTGGCCTATCTAGGTTCATAGCCTCACAGCAAGGCTTAAAACATGGCTCTTTAATACGTTTTATATCAGTTTCTGGGGTATTTCAGTCTGGGATAGCCTTGGTCAGGGCTATAAATTCCAGGGTGTTCGCAGAGTGGAAGATCTAGCCGTGTTGTTTGGGAAAGGTCATTTGACTCTGCACCACTCCCTGTTCACCACTGTGGTCAAGTTGTTGGCACTCTGCCCACAATGCATCTTTCTGGGAGGCCGGGCTAGTTTTCCCACACTTTGCTCTATGTGGAAAATAATTATGACCTCTGATGATTGAGGACTGAAGCTTCTCCTCTCTGCCTGAGTTATAACATAGGACTCATAGGATTCCAGGTATTGTCCCAGGCAATTGTGTGCCCTTCATCTCCTCCACCCATGCACACGTACACCCCTGTGATCCCTTATCCTGGTTTACAGCATGGAGAGTCCTCCTTTGCCCCAGGGGACCTGGAGGGCCGGGAACGTGCAAGTGGGAGTGGAGGACCAGCAGCTTGGTTCCCGTGAGGGGAAAGACATGTTCGATAACTTCTTGGGCCTGAGAATATTCTTACACTTGTTACTTCCTGCAGGAAGGGACCATTTACACTTCAAGCAGTAATTGGGTAAACATCCAGAAAGAGACGAAACCCTACTTGAACCCATTGACACAAAAGCATGTTCAGGCATTGACACACACATACACACACACTGAAACTATGTGAATAGTTACTGATGAAGTGGTAGGTGCTTAGAGCAGACTGCAGCACAGTTTAGACCTCTATGGACTACCAAGACATGTTGCGGAGGCTAAGAGTAGCATTGCTTTTTTCTGAATTTCAAATTCAACCAAAAGCAAATTCAACCAACACTAATTTATCTTGGATCCGAGGGGAATCAACAGTTTACGAATATACAAAATGGGCAAAATAGATGTAGTACTTCTAGATGTGGTATTTTGTTTTGGTGTACTTTTGAGAGAGTGCTACGATAGTACCTCTGCAGAATTCAGTGTGCGTCAATTCTGAAACCGCACATTTGTCAGGAAGTGATTAAATATGATACATA
Organism: Synaphobranchus kaupii; assembly: GCA_029718625.1. NCBI lineage: Eukaryota > Metazoa > Chordata > Actinopteri > Anguilliformes > Synaphobranchidae > Synaphobranchus > Synaphobranchus kaupii. The sequence goes on from CM056380.1 coordinate 100,100,910, forward strand.
AGGGGTCCTCAATCTTATCCAGAAAAGGCCGGTGTGGGTGCAGGCTTTTGTTTCAACCCAGCAGTAACACATCTGATTCTAATAATCAAGGTCCTAGTGGTTGATTAGTAGAATCAGGCGTGTATCTGCTTGGTTAGAACAAAAGCCTGCACCCACACCGGCCCTTTCTGGATAAGATTGAGGACCCCTGTGGTACATCATGCATTGTATGCAGTTTCAGAATTGAAACACAGCAAACACTGCGGGTGTACTTTCCAATCACTCTTCTTTCAGAAGCGCGCCAAAACAAAATGGTGGTGCACTTAGCTTTTGAAGTGTAGTGGGCGCTGTAGTGAGATTACACAGGCAGGTGAGAGTTGCCTGAAAGTGGTATTTTGGCTTTTTGAGGAGTCTTCTCCCAGATTTTGAATACTTTTCAACTTTCCAAGGAATGGCAATAACAGTAACAAGCCGAGCCAGAGGTCAGCTAGGGTGCTCTTGTCAAAGAGACTTCACAAGAATTTTTCATTTTATTTTTAAAAACAAAGACAGCACAAGGTTAGATAGAGTCACAACACCACATGTGCCGCTGATCCAGGAAAACCTGAAGCACGCACCGTATTTAGATTCCAAAAACTATTCGGCACTTCCACGAAAGCTGTGTTTACATGTCTAATAAACGAAGGGCTCTGATGAGGCAGCGGTGACTCACACTCCTTCTCTCCCATGATAACGTCTTGTAAGTTGGTGTCTATCAATTTTATCATGACTTGAACACATGGAACCGAATTGAACGGTGGGGTACAGGATGTAATGTTTTGTCGTGGGTACAAAAAGTGTGCACAGACATTGAAATGTGACATTATTTTGGCGATGTGATGATATCGGTTTTCTGTCCATGTGCAATGGGGGTGAGTAGCACCCTGATTGTCTCTCATTCACTTGTCATTTTGTGTTTAACAAAAGGAAACACAGTGACCTAATAGCTCTCAGCTGTGAAGAAATTTAAAAGATACGCTCCCACCTGACGGTTGAAGCCCTAATATTGATATGCCGCAGCTGGACACAGAGGATGTCTATCGCCAGCCTCGCTGTGCGCAGATAACCATTACTGCTGGGATTGTTTTATAAATAACTAGTGTGTTTTTACATTCCTCATGTAAAATGTTGAAAATTACGAGGAAGGATGAAAATTGTTTTTCCACAGTCCTTTCATTGCATTTCAAATAATGATATGTGCTTAAATTAAAACACATGTGGTGGGGAAAGTTCCAACGGTTTATAATTAATATTTAAATAATGCTGGTGAATAGCAGTTAAGGGGAACGTGGCCTACGGAAGTTATGCTCGTTTTTCTGCCACTGCTCAGTAAAGTTATTGTTTAAAGTGTGCATACCGAGAATCCTAACAGCAGTTTTTTTTTATTACAGTAGCTCAAAACAGCAAACCTATTCACAGTTTGATTTTCTGTGAAGCAGTGGAGATGATGTCTTTTTTAAGAGGTAGTAAAGGAAGAGGCTGAATTGCTTGCATTGCCTGTCAATGAGAAACAAAAAGGAGGGGGGTGGGGGGCAATTTACTTTAAATCCACAAATTTCTGGTAAATTTCTGTCCTCCCCAACCCAGCTGCCTCTGCCTGCTCTATTGTCGTATTATATATAGTTTTGTGTTCTGGGTCACAAATTCTATTCTGCTGCTGTCAATGCCTGGAGAATAGGCTGGCCAGGGTCCCATTGGCTGGCCCATACGCATCAGGACGGCTTTGACTTCCAAGAGTTGTGCAGAATACAGGCGCACAGAAGTGAACGTGGCCCCCACTAAGAGAGAGGAAAGGAAGTTGAGCAGAAAAGCTTGTACGGTACAGTGCACTGCTGCCCAGCTCTGTGTGTGGGGCACAGTGAGAGGCAGGGTTTTGTGAGGATAGTGGCCTCAATCATACAGACAGATACACACACGCACGCACGCACGCACAATTTGGCAGCACATTCTTGCCATATTCATTGAGCTCTATTTGATCTGCTAAACTGCATTTTCTTAAAGCAGATTTTATAAAGTCTGATAATCTTGTTAACTTTTTAATCCATTAAGGGCCATGTAGTACAAAATAACCAGCTGATATAATAAATGTGGATCAAATATTGTGAACATCAAAACAAACGGTTTTTCTATGTATTTAAATGGTGGACTATCCAGATTATTGATATCAATATCTTTGGTTTGATTAATTGATGACACTATACTGCCACACCTTATGCATCAGGGTTACTGAGCCAGGGGATATGACACCTTGTAAAAATGAAGAATTAAAAACATAGAATCATCATTATGCCTAGTTCATCAATAGAATAATGCCATCATGTCATCTGCATATTGCAGACTGGACTAGGTCAATGGCTGTTGCTGTCCACCGGTTGTGTTTGCAGCCAATGGTTACCACAAGTTACAGCACTTTGCCAAAATAGAGACATCATCATGCCCAGACTTCATGATTATTTCTGCAATAGCAGTTCCACAACCTCAACAGCACAATGCAACAACCTCCACCACCCAATTCAACTGTGAGGCAGAAGCCACACAGTCACCATTAAAGACCTAATATGTTTTGTAATAGAGTATTCAAGTGAGACGTGGGTGGAGTTTGGTTTCCAAAGTAAATTCCCTATGACAGATTAGTTTCGGCTTCGGAGATTATTGACAATTTCTTGAAATCTGATTTATAGAATGGGCCGAAACATTCCTGGATTAGCCTGTGTGGTATAAGGATATAGAGCATACATTGCATGTTCCAATTAAAATTTTTTAAAGTAATGATGTAATGATTGTAGTCCGGTTTGTAGTCCACTTTAATGGACTTCATATCCATTACTGCAACGCACGGGTGGTTCACGACCAATCAGATATCATCACCTCGTCTGGACATTTTTGGCAGTGCATACCACCTTACTAATTTGGCTATTTTACTTCATTTAACCGTCCGGAGGAAATTATGGGACGTTGAGTTTTTAAACAGTGCCAGCATTGGTATATTCACAAAAAAATACTATAACGTAAAATATACTCGAAGCTGGTCCAGAAAAACAACATATTTTGCGAACGGGTGTTATAGTGAACACTCCAGGGAATTGATGGTAAGACATAATCACTAGAAATAATTTAAAAGTAAGTTTTAGTTCATGTCTATGGTCTAAATGAATGGGGAAGTCACTTCCGAAACCAGTGTGACGTAGTCACTTGAGTACTCTATGTATATAACTAAAATGTCTACCGATTATATCACATCACTACCCAGCATCGAGTGGGCAACATACAATGTTAAATTTGACTTGATTGGTCTGGCAACATGCCCCTGGCTTCAGGCTGGCAACATGCCCCTGGCGTGACACTGGCAGTATCAGCTGGCGGGCTTCTAGCTGTTTTGCAGCTCGGTTTAATCTATTGGACTCGGTGGCCTGCTGGTCCGACAGAGACCCGTCAGCAAAACAGGAGGGCTTGAGCCCCATATGACCCCCAATTTGAGTAGCTCATGTTACATCTTTGATAGTCAAGTCAAGTCAAGTGTATTTGTATAGCACATATTCATACAACTGAATGCAATCCAAAGTGCTTTACAGAATAATGAAAAAAAGAAAGATTGATTTGACAGTGCTATTTAAAATCAGTTTAAAAAGATAAAAGAAAAGATAAAACAGCTATTAAAAAGAACATTTAAAAGACAATATAAAAGGAAATAACATAAAAACAGATAAAAGGCTACAGTGCATGAATAGATAGCTCCGGTTTCTGTACACTAGTGTTTCTGCATATCGATGTCTCTCTGTACACTGGTGTCTCTCTGTACACCAGTGTTTCTCTGTACATCGGTGCCTCTGTACACCAGTGTCTCTCTGTACACCGGTGTTTCTGATAGGGCCTATAATTAACGTTACGTATAATTACAGATGAAACTGAAAACAAATTTTTGTGAAGACGAGCGAATGCTCCCCGTTGCCTATAGCCTAGCTAGGCCATATAGGGCAGTGCATTGTAGCTTTACATAACGTGACATGAAAAGTTATTGTGGCTGCGTTTACTATTTTATGTTGCTCTTGTATGTCGGTTTACATGTGTGCACCCTCTCATCGCTCAAAAGAAAACTGTTTTGTGAGCATAACTTAGCAGTTGTCACTAACTAGAGTTACGGCAGCTATTACTCTGTGCAAAAGGGACAAAAAAAAAATTTAGGCCGTGGAAAATGTGCCATTTTGAGAAGGCAGTTGCCTTTGAGGTTCTTATATAGTTTCTGAACTGTTGCATAGGGAGGTAAAGCGGAAGACACGTTGAGCGCCTTTTCCGGTATACTGCTAAATACTTTGTGAGCGCATTTCATGATTTCATCATAGCGGGAAAAAGCAACAGGTTCATAGGCTTGTGTACCTGTAGGCGCAATGAATTATGGCCATTGTAGTTATTGCAAGGCTTATTTCTGAGTGAACTGTGTGTTGAGTAGCTGCCTTTTGAAAACTACAACTTGAAAAAACTAGCACATCAAGCTCAGAAAAAAATCAGTTTATCCACCGAATTAAGACAATTGAAATAATGGAAACGATGTCGATCAATTAGTTACTTAAACACCAAACGCTGAAATTTTGGTGAATCACTCAACGCTACACAACAGAAAATGATGGTATCGGCAATATGAGTCAAGTCAACTCTAGTGACAGATCTGGCTTTGTTGTAGACCCCATTGATAATTATCAAGGACAGTGTCAACAAATGGACCAAGTTTGATCGTCTTGGCAGGAGGAAGTCCACTTTATAGTGATTGATGGCAATCTGACTGCATAGTGCAAACCTGATGGGGACTTGAAATTTCTGCACAAAAAGTCACAAAGATTGGAGCATGGTGATTCATAGGCCTCATGAACGTGGCCTGTAATTCACAGACTGTGACTCTGTACCTACATGTACGTATATTAGAAGTCTCTTTAGAAGCATACATGGAATACTGAATGGTACATTTAGAGTCATGCTAGTTTTGATTATCAGAATTTGCAGTAATATTGATTAAGAAGAACCGTAAAAGGGGAAGTTTTCCTACTTATAAACATTTATTTGCTTATTTGACACCTGGTTTCCCAGGGTGACTTGCTGTGCATGAGTGGTCTTCATTATAGTAATAACTGGGAACTACCCTTTTAGAACATGAACACACAACATCTGACACAATTCAATGCCCTCTCTGTGCCTCCCAGACACCAATGACCAGGTTAGGATTATTACATTTCATACACAATGTTTGTAATTAATTCTCCCAGATAATAATGTTGAGTAAGAAAAAAAGACAAAATGAACAAATACACGTTTAATCTGAGCCTCACTGTTGCTCTGAAGAGGTATGTGCTGAAAAGCCTTTGATGTGTTCTGTCCGAGCAAAGTCTATTTTTATATTATTGTCCTACATTTTGGGCTGACCACCAAGTTGTTTCAAAGTACTGCAAGCGACATTGCATAATTGTTGAGGGCTAGAACAGGCTGAATTAAATAAATGAAAGTGTTTTAGCTCATTACTCATCGGAAATAGAGTAATGAGGTATCAGACTGGCACATCCTCAGCCACAGAAACACAATTTTTAACTGTGTTAAATGCACATAGGTGTACAAGTTTGTAATTTTCCAGAAATTACACATTGTCCCCTGGATTTACTCAAGAAAACCAGATAAAAAAGAAAGAAACTAAAAGCATTATATCCAACAATATTCATCATCACATTCTGTGCAGACATCCTACTCAGAGCATCATGGGCAGTTATAGGATACATGTTTCTCTTTGAAATAGTGACAAATGAAATTTAAGTTCTTTCTTTTGCGAATGACTGAAATAATGTCAGTCACCCTCAATTCTTCCTCCTGGTCTAATCACCAAGGTGCTCCATCCTACAGTTATAGATGTGAGCATTAACTTGAAAATCGCCACATTTAGCAATTCTTAAAGAATCTTTTTAGCAGCTTTGAAAAGTTTGTTAATTAAAGTGTTAATTAACATGAAAGGCATCAAAGCGGTCAAGAGTTAGTGTTTGTGAAACACTAAATCATCCCTGCTTGAGTCACACTGAGCCAGCATGAGATCTGAACTCTGCGTGAATGTTAAACTAAAAAGAACACAGTTTTACTTTTACAAAGTGTTATTTAAACACTCAGCTCTACAGAGCCATATGTACAAGTGTATATACATACAGAAAGCGGGTGCTTCCCCTCTGATGCAGTAAAATAAACATGGGTAAGTAAGTACTGTTTGCACATGCAAGACTTCTAAATGTTCTAATCTAAATTTAATCAGCACCCATTTAGTTTCTCAAAATCAGAGGAGGCTTTTTTTATGTATTATGGCCCCTGGAAAATATGAAGTAAAACATTCTTAATGAGGGGAAATGTCCTTAATGTTTGGGCACATTTCTTAGCACAAATCATTGGCTCACAGACCGTGCCGCCATCAGTCCATTGAAAATGCTTCCTGAGCAAAGCTGCACAAAGAACTGTGCACACAGCACCCCCCCCCCTCAGATTTTCCCATCCCCCAAACACACACACACACACACATGCGCACACACACACACAGAACCCGGAAAGTTAGGAAACAAAGAAAACAGACATGAAATAAGGCAGATAGTATTCCATAGGTTGGATTTAAAGTCCTGAACTGGCCTAAGAGACAGCTTAGAGACTGACCCAATGAATCATGTAAATACAGCTGTGAGATGAGAAATATCTGTGTGCTGCTTGCCTCTTTTTTCTCCCAGTGGTATTGACATTGTGACCACTGCTCCCTTTGTGTGTATATTTTGGTTTGGTATGGAGGGGTTAGAGGTACAGGAAATATCATATTTGACTGAAATATCAGATGACAGAAATTCCTTTAAATAATATACCAAGAAACAATCATTCTTCTGCCAAGAACAGGACGGAAGGGCATAAGTTGGTTGACATTTTTATTAAACCATATTTGTTGTTGGAGGGAAAAAAAAGAGAAAGAAATAACGCCAACAGGCGCCTTTTCATTCATTCATAACTAATGTGCCTGAGATGAACGAAAATCATACCTGCCTTACAAAAACAAAATGGAAATATAAACTATCAACTATTGTCTCATGCGATGGAAATAAATGATACATTTAAAACAGTGATTTCTACGCACAACAGCCTCTAATGCCCTTTTTTTTCTGCAGAAAGCATAGGTCCAGATGGAAATGTGCCACAGTGTAGACCGTGGCCAGTTGAGCGGGGAAAGTCCGGTGTGTAATCGATATCACAGGAACCGCAGCGCGCATCACATGACCCAGCCGAAGCAACGTCCCGCCATAGACGGGGCTCCAAACCGCCCCGGGTTCTCATGTTTTCCACGCTTTACCCCCGCCGAGTTCTCCCAGTTGGCCCACAGATGCAGTCACAGTCATTGTTTTTGAATCGCGTCATGTCGCTATCATATCAACATTGTCTCATCAAAGCAGAGAGACATCATATGGCATTACAAATGCTGTGCAAGCCATGCAGGTATCCATTGTCCTTTTATCGCTTTCAACCATCCAAATGAGATGTTTCTCTTTCCTATAAGTCATTTATCATTTTGATGTTTGAATGAGATCAAAAGAGCCATGTTTCCAACTGAAATAAGCGGTACCTCACAACACTGTAGCCCCCTGACAGTTAAGTAACGGCCTGTTTGACATTCAAGTTGAACCTTTCTAACCACACCAGAGATGTAGCCAAGGGGGCGTTTTCAGGTTTTAACCTCCCCCAACCCCGTGTGCCAGAGATAGCCGTAAAAATATGAGGTAGTTCGTACACAACCCACAACCCACCCACCAAGCGCAACCCCCACACCCCCTTTCCCCTCAATCTAATTTGACACAAAAGTTCACTACTGAAAAACAGAAAAGCTAGGCACTACAGCTCTCATTTCTTGGTCCTAATACAACAAGCCAATGTCCAAAACAGATATCATTTGTGTTGTTACCTGTATGTCAATGTACCCTGAGAAATAAGGCAGTATATACACAGTAATTGGACACAATCTTTATGAATCAGGAAAAAGTATCCCAGATTTGGAGGGGTGCTACTGGCAACTTTATTGAGTAACCCACATGATTGTTTAGAATAAATCTGTGTCTTTATTATACAGGTTCAAATTTATATTTGACTGTGTATAATTAATAATAATTACATGTGGATTTGAATGTGTATGTTGTACCATACATGAACAATATAGTGCCATACATTATATAACATTTGCATTTACACCTTGTCTGCTATGTTTAACTCTTTCACAAGTTCACTAATTCTATTAAATGCTGAACAAGATGGATAGGAACAATTAGGACTTCAGAATGTGTTTCAGAATAACAGCTGCAGGTGGGTTCATTAATCTTTCATTAGGTAAGAAGTCAGCAGTGCTTGGAGGTGCCTGTGCGTGTGTGTGTGTGTGTGTGTGTGTGTGTGTGTGTGTGTGTGTGTGCGTGTGTGTGCGTGTAGGGGGGCGTGAGGTCCCCATGGAAACGTAGCAAAACACATGTGGTTCTGGGGGGAGTGATCATTGTTTCATACCAGGAGAGGTTTCTGCACCACCCTGTGAGCCTCGCTGATCACCAGACACCTCATTTACCTCACACTTAACGCTGATTCTTGTGAAATCTGGCAACAAGGCGAAAATAGCGTAAAACCGTTTGGAATTTTTAAGAATTCCAGCTTTGGAGCGACCAGGAATTTAAACTGAAAACCTAAAGGGTTATCTAATTTTTGCCAACAGCATTTTCAACCAGTTTGTCTATCAGTTAAAATAAGTGGGACTAAATAACTTCATTGCTGGTTTTCACATTACTTTCAGTATTATATGCATGTGAATAGGCATATCAAATGGAATGCCTAATTTGTTGGTAAAATACAAAAAATAAATACTACTAAGAACAAGTTCAAAAACTAGGCCAGAAAAAAAAAACAGTACTGTAATCAGCTAATTGTGCTAAATCACTCTGCTACATTACAAATCACAGAAACCTTAAGAGGTGAGCCACTAAAAAGCACGCAGCTTAACCCCCCTCCCACCCCCTTGACCGAATCTGAGCTCTAAATAAAGCGAAGTCTGTGTGCGGCGCAGATCCATGGTTTACATTCTGCTTCCCCGGAAAACACTGAGGGACATCCTGTCTGTGTCTCCAGACCTCCTTTTGATGGTGGGATTTCTCCTGCTCGCTGTAGCTGGAGGCTCTACCCACTGCACTGGGGCTTGCAGTCTACTTGACATCCTGTAGCTCGCGCTTATTTTCACCTCTTTCACGAGGGATGCTGCCCGCGGTTTTCCCTTTGTAGTTTTCCTCCTAAATGTACACCAGAAAAGACCCTTTTCGGGGCCTGAGGTCTGAGGTTTCCAGAAGCCGTGCATCTGGTGAATGGTTTGCAACTTGGTTACAAGTAGAGTGCATTCAAATCTCTTTTTATAAATGTAAAATTGTGTTATAATAGTGTGTGATATCAGAGGGGGAAAACATGCCAAAGAAAATGCTTGATGCAAAAATATGATGCTGATTGACTGAACATAAACACAAAATAAATACTTTTTTTTTTTTCTACTTCGGATGAAGCTTCTATTTTTGCTCTTACAGATTTACCAAACAATTTGAAAGTACTTAAGATTTGAGTTTTTTTTGTTTTTTTTTAAGGGTCCTGTAGCTTCGTAAAGCATTGTGCAGTTTTAAAGTCCTTTGCCCTGCCCTACTGCCCAAGCCTTAAGCTAATGGCCTAATTATCTCGGTTGGGGGAGGAGGGAAAATTAGATGGGCTAGTGACCTCAGAGGAAGTTACTGTAACTGATAAACACAGAAAGAAGAAAAAAAAAACATTTCTATCTTATTACAAACTGCTATCAAGTATCCTGCGGGTTCAACCAGGACTCCATGGCTAAGGACAATAGTCAACCAGGGTGTTCCTAATCTACGTACATCTGATCGTAACTGCTGTTGCCGCCAGGTTCTTTAATCTCCACAAAACGGAGGGAGGGAAAGAGCGAAGGAAGGGAATCAGGTTCATTTTTCTGCATTTAGGAACTAGTTTGTAAGAACTGGGCGTTCAATGTCACTTGTATAATGAAGGTGAAGCAAGTTGAAACATCCTTTCAAGATTTTGAATAATAAATCAGATGCCAAGAATGTATAGCGGCATGTTTTGCATTGCGGTACTAGCATTATTTCTCAGTATTATTCTATTTGGCACAGTTACAGACGAGAAACACTCACTACTCAGCCTTGAGGAGACAAATTCAAAATATAATGAAAGGTAATAAAATTTAAAAAACCTAACCTAGGTTATAATTGCCTGTGACGACATAATGCTTTCCTCAAGCTTTTTGGCACCCAGACAGAATTGCTTTAGAGCAGGGATGAGATTAACCATCTGCTCCAAAACAAATTAGAAAATGTGAAATTGGTATGTCTCTATTATGGCAGAAATCACAAAACGGGCCTTTAAGGACCAAGCTAAATTTTCGAAGATTAAAATGAAGGTAGAGATTCTCCCTATGGGTGACATGGTGATATATCCTACGGGGATGCATGCTTCTCATTTGTTTATACATTTTACAGAACAGTCATGATCATTTCCTTGGCATTTGAACTAATGAAAACCACTTTTTTGCCCGTCAAAAACACAGAATTCAGACCTGTATCAGGTTTCTCTCCTAAAATTACACACCCTGTCATTTTGTTACTCTTAGTCTTAAATTGAAATTATTTGAAAACCACAGGAAAACAATTTCTTACAAAAAGTACAATTTAAATGTTACATCTCTGTCTGAGTATCCAGATAAATTAACAAGGAGCATGTTAGAGTTATTATATGATTATCTTTAATTACATAAAATTACAAGTTGACACAATTTTCAAATGGCGTATCTAGTCAATTTGGATTATAAACCTAGCTCAAGGGTACAAAGGCAGTGCCTGACCAGGGAATCGTATTTACAACCTCTGAGTTACAAGCTCAGTTTTCAAACCAGTATATTACACTGCTGTCATTTAATACTATAACTAGATAAATTAACATCTTAGCAAGTACAAATATAATAGCTTGCCTGTTTGCCCTGGTGTGGCATTGCATCTTCCAAAAGAAACTTGTCCATTTTTCTGTAATGCTACATAGCATTTGTGGCCTATTAACAGTGCAAATTAGCAACAGATGCATTTACCATGAGCACGGTCATATAATTTCTATTTCACTTGGCTGCTGATTTTAACATTATAATGCTGATTATTCTCTGAGCCAAGCTGGCTGATATCTGAACATGCACGTGCTATACCTTGCTACAGGGGGAAATTTGAGGATGTATTTGAACCTATGACCCTCCATAAGTGATACTGATCTCAGTACACTTCTCTCAGCATATGCTTTACTATTAAAATGAGGTTTAGCACAGACCCCCAACATGCTTAAATCTTAGAAACATTTTAAACTTTGGATTTATTTTGTTCCTTTATGCATTTCCTATGTATAACAAAAATACCCATTACTGGGTATTGTAGTCATTCCAGACTATTTTGGTGGAGTTTGGATGCAGACAATCATGCAGTATAATGCATTTTGCACGGCTTTTAAAACCTCTAATTGACTAATTATTGTTTTCTTTTTTTCATTTGTAGTTCCCCCCTTCTTGCATGTGTTGCACTGAGCGGGAATTTCCCTCGGTTCACCAGAGATATTGCGGACGTATGTTTTCTGCCCATGTCCAGCGTGGTGTGGTCGTATCATTTCACACACAAATAACACATTTCATTTCACATTTTAAATATGGATTTGACATTTCAATTTCTTACAGCATTATACCGCTTTTATACGCAGATTGATGGGTAAAATCCAAACTAGGTCAACTCAGGTGTTATTGAAAAAGCACTTAAAATTATTCCTGGTTCATCTGGAGTGTTAAAATACGGACCAACGTGAAGCCGTATACCACTTGCAACAGAGCACCAGCTGCCGTACTGCACACCATATCGCATGCAAATGCTATCCTGAAGCTGCACTGGGTTTTTATTTTGAATGAGTGCTTACCCGTCTCCTCCTCATTTCAACAGCTACTGTATGGATTTAATTTGCGTTACGTGAGGAGCCCACCGCAGTGCTTGTGCGCCAGTGTCTCTCAGGAATGTGATAACCACTGACTGAGTGCCCCGTCCCTCTCCGGGTCAGCTTTCAGAGTGACAGGTCTGAAGCCTGTGTTTAGAACTGGATATGGACTTGCGCCTACTGCAAAGAATTTAGCTAAAGGCCTCGACTGAAACATAGCTGCGCTCTGAGTGAGCAGACGCAACAGGGGGCCTGCTCCAGAAAGCATGATTACTGAGTTAGCTGGATAACTGCACTAATTAAAAACCAGAAAAAGCTCCTTTTATATCAGTCCATGTTCCAGATTTGGGAGGGTTCCGGGTTTTACTCAGTGAAGTTATCCAGCTAACTCAGTCACCCTGGGCTGAATCCCAAACTGAGCCCTCGTGGACTGTGGACTTGCAGACTTTGATGGGGGTATTTCCGGGGGCAGATAAGTCTGCATTGATGAGTGCACTACAAAACGTGCAGGTAAAGTCCGCATAAGAGCACTGGCCACAAACGCTGTTTTCATAATGGGACAGCCCCAGGCACTCATGGACGTGACGAGAACACGTATTTGAGTCCAGCCCTGCTTTCTGGAAGAGGCCCCTGAGCTCTCTGCATGTGGGTTCTCATCTGCAGAGCTGTGACAGGAGGGATGGGTCACTGTCTAGAGTCGATGTGCCGTCTGATCTTTGGGAAAAGATCAAAACGGTGACTGTTATATCCTGCATTTCCGAAGCTCAAAATCAGTTTCACCAACTTTGGTCTATTGCTGCTGCATTATTTGTGAGAATACAATAACTGTCTCCATTCCTTCTTTTCCTTTCCGAGTGTAATTGTATTTAATGCCGTATATCATACAATTTGTCCATTACATACTATACCCAAGAGTTTAAAAAGAGAACCTTTCCTGGTTTTATGTGCAAATCAGAGCTGCAGAGCCATTTTGCAGTGCGCATAATCAGTGTTTACAGGACAGCCGGAGGTGTGGCTCTGATATGAGCAGGATCTTTGTCTCTTGGGGAATAGTGACAGGCATCCTCCCATCCTGCTAAATGAATGAGAATCAAATGGAAGATTGCATCTTCAAAATACTGCCAATCACACGACCACTCAGCCAGACTTTGTCAAATGAAGTCCATGCTCACGGCCTCCCCCCCCCCCCCCCCCCCCCCCACCCCTTTTTTTTTGTCGGGGAACAAATGGGTTCCAGCTCAGGTCACGTAATGGATGTTTAATGTGGGGGAAGTCCAGATGTGCGGGGTAGCACTAGGAGGAAGTTGGCCTTTTGTTTGCGATTATTTATTTATTTATTTATTTATATATTCTTTGCGATGTTCAGATACTGGTTTCCTGCGAGGTGACTCAGTCTTTTGGCTCCTTGTTAGGTGAAAGTTCTTCTGGCCAGAGCAACGGTTCCCAAAATTCCAGGTGATGAATGTTTTAGTGCTGGAGTACACGCTGCTCGGCTGCAATTTCTCCTTTTTATTTGTGTTCTGGGAGTCCATTGTACTTACCTTTCCATTTAAATGGATTTTACATACAATCAGTTTAAAGAGTGAAAGTGAGAGAGAGGGTGAGAGAGAGAGAGAGAGAGAGAGAGATACTTAACCCTCATTATGTTGGGAGTAACCGTATTTTTTTATATCGAAACTATATGACTTTTTCTAATTTTGTTTTCAAATGTTCTGTACGAACATTGTATACAAAGGTGTGTGGGGTCATTTATGGTGTAGCTGTATAAAAAAAATAAAAAAAACTTTAATTTGCCTCAGGCTCTAAAATTAGGTGTTTTTTTTATATTTAGGGATAAAAGGCTAGTCAATTGGGAGACACACAGAAGGCGACACAGAATGTTTCACTTTTTTTATATTTCTGTTTTGTGCCTGTTTAAACTTTCAGCATAAGCATGTAAAAGCTGACCCCAGCTTTTCAGGCAGTGATACATTTGGCAAAGGATATAATTCTTGTCTGAGATAAACCGAGAGAAGGAGCTTCTTAATGTGATGTAGACAAACCAGATAAGAAAATGTATTTCATGACTAGCTATGTCCCTTTCCTTTGTACCATGTTGTACAGATGATAAGAAGCAGAAGTCCGGGCTCGGATTTCCATGTGATGACGTGAAAATCCTGATATCAGGGACATGGGTCATAAACATGAATTAACTGTACGTGTAGTAAAGAGACTCTTTGAAAAAATAAATCTGCAGTAATGATCCTATAATAAATTCAATATACAACAGGGCCTATCAAGTATTATTGGTCTGTTCTATTCCACCTTTCATGTGCCATGAATTAATACAGGGGATTGCAGTACCAGGTTGCAACACACTGTACTTTACAGTCCATTAGTCTTCATTCCAGGTGCTCTTCAACTGCCCGACATGTGTGTTGTAAAAATATATTCAGACACTTCAGGAAAATCTTTCTGTTGTCATATATCTTATTCGAGAAATAACTATTGAAATGCATCTCTAGATATATAGATATTTAAAGAACCAGTGCAAAAATAAAGTGATTATTGGACTGCATTGTTACCTTGGCAAAATTGTTACCTTTTTTTATTGTGTGCACAAGAAATATGTATGATTTTACCAAGCTTTTAACAAGACATTAATTAAACAAGGCACATATTACACTTGCAAAATTGTTGTGGTTATTCAGCTCAAACAAAATAAACCAAATCACTGTAGTCTAACCATTAGCTGGCCACTTACAAACTGCAAGCAAATAATGCCTCGCTTTGTCTACTGCTCGCTTACTCAGGCACAATTTACTATTTTTTGGAGGCTGGACAGACCGCATAGTTTATGTTGTACGTGGATTATTGCTTTCCACAGAAACAAATTCCAATGGTAGTTAAAGTATTTTTATGCAGCATTTGCAGATAGTGCTTACACAGCAATTACAGATTATAGCCGTCTTCCCTGTTGTCATTGGTGAATGATGAAAACTCCTCTCCTAATGAAAACACTCTGAGCTCTCAGGAGCTCTGTGATTTCCTCGTCTCCCTGAGTCTTGGGCTCCTGGACTCTGTTTCATGTCATAGTAAATGTGAGGCTGTGTGATGATTTCTTGCAAGCTCTTTGTCATCTCTGAGGAAAATGTGTGTGTGTGCTGGTAGGTGGATGGGTTTGTATGTTCGTGGGGGGGGGGGTGGTGGTGGGAGGATGGGTTTGTGTGTGTGTGTGTGTGTGTTTGTGTGTGTGTTGGGGGGGGGGGGGCTGTTACGTGAGTGGGTTTGTGTGTGTGTGTGTGTGTGTGTAAACCAAATCACAGGGAGCGGTACGGAAGGTGCTCGAAACAGCAAGCAAAGTTTGTGTGTGTGTGTCAGTGGGTGCTGCGTGTGGGGTATGTGAATGTGCATGTGTGTATTAGAGTAGGTGGTTGGGATGGTGTGTGTCGGTGGTGGTTGTTCTCTGGTGAGGGGATAAGGGAGGGGGAGAATGCGGTAAATATGAGAACTGTCCTCTCCAGCCTGAGTTCCCTCAGGGAGAGCTCTGATAAATCTCTCAGCTGAAGATCCATGCGGCTGCTTCTATTCAGGGACAGGATTGCACAGACAGGTCATTCACACTACACACTACACTCCCGCATAGATTGAGCTCTATTTTGGCCTCCTTGTCAGTGCAATGACCAATTTGCACCATTCACTGAATTTACAATTAAGTGTGTATTTTGGTAAATTGGGTTATGACTGCGGTATCAACAACTTAGATGATCAATTTGCCTGTGCAAATTTTAATTAAAAAAGATATTGGCCTTTTTCTTCCCCTCCTGCATCCTCTTTGTGATTTGTGCTACCATTCTGTCTCTGTGTAGATTGAATACTTCAGTCTGATATTTCACCCTCTTCCAGTAGAGTGTGCACAGTATATTTTTGATGACAGATGGTTTCTTGGGGATTTCGGTAGAAGATAGTAGGCTAAATGTAAAGTCTGTCAGCTGTGTTGTACCAGATACTGTACATTCAGTCCATGTTACCTCTGTTCTTCCAGGCTTCCTGCTGGTTTTTGGCCTTTGACCACCACGGGCACCAACTGCCCCACCTCCTTTTGGGAGGCCGTGGAACCTCCTCCTCCAACATATGTGGTTCAGACATTACATTACAGTTACTTAGCAGATGCTCTCATCCAGAGTCACGTACAGAAGTGGAGGACATCAGTGTTGCTCTCAGGAATAGACTAATTCGGTATCACCAAGAAGGCAGAGGCCCATTTATAACCAATATGTTAACCCAACAATAAATTATCTGTGTTGCAACAAAAGAAAGTTCTATAAAGATAACCTTTCCACACAGCTATACATATTATCCAAAAATAAATCCAAAGAAAGAAAGATAAATTAAGGGGCTAAATATCTAAAGGGGGCCAGGGGAGCCACAGTGCAATCTTAAGAGGGGAGTCTTCATTCTGGATCAGATGTTTGGGGGTGTCCTGACATTAGTGTGAAGCTCATTCCACCACCGCGGGGCCAGAACACAGAACAGACAGGAGTCGTGACTAACAGCCTCTTTATGGGGTTAAGTCAGACTCATCTTTGCACTCTTTCCACCCCCTCATGACCTGGAGAATTTGTAGAGGTTCCGCAGTTCTGCCATTGGTCCATCGCTGACCCATTGCTGTCTCAGCTGACCTGCAAGGATCTCCGTCACACCTCTCTTTCCAGGACTACAGGCAATGCCAAACCGGTCAGAGGCCTTTAACCCTACCCTTAGAGATCACTGCTCTGAAAGTGGCATGTGATGAAACGTCAAATTTGTACTAGATACAAGACCCATACTACTCTTGTAAAATTGTGAAATTTAACTTGCGAGAGCGATAAAACATCATATTTAAACAGTTTGATGCTTCCCTTGCTTGTGTAAAATGTAGAACGGTTAATCTTTCACTGCACAGTCAAGAGTTTCAGCTGAGAGAGAAAGCAGGTCCCGTCATTAAGTCACCATTCCAAGAAGTGCCTCTAAACCCATTTGAGTTTTCAAAGAATTTTATTTCAACGGGGTGCGGCCTATCACATCCTGATAGACAGCAGATCCATAGCCTAAGGAAGCATTGGCACGCTTGCATAAGTCATGTGGGTCAAGGCAATTGAAAGGAGAACCACATTTACACAAATACGAACAATGAGCCAATATTATAGCCTAATATAATAATACACTGCCTGGCCAAAAAAAAAGTCGCACACTCTAATATTTTGTTGGACCACCTTTAGCTTTGATTACGGCGCGCATTTGTCGCGGTATTGTATGGACAACCTTATACAATGTCACAACATTTATTTCCGTCCAGAGTTGCATTTTGGCCAAGATCTTGTATCGACGACGGGAGAGTCGAACCACTCCGTAAAGTCTTCTCCAGCACATCCCAAAGACTTTCAATGGGGTTAAGGTCAGGACTCTGGTGGCCAATTCATGTGTGAAAATGATTCCTCATGCTCCCTGAACCACTCTTTCACAATTTGAGCCGGATGAATCTTGGCATTGTCGTCCTGGAATATGCCAATTGATGGGATAACCTGGTCATTCAGTACATTCATGTACTCAACTGACTACATTCAGGTATTGCTGCATAACGTTGCTGAGCCTAGACCTGACCAATTGAAGCAACCCCAGACCATAACACTGCCTCCAGAGGCTTGTACAGTGGGCACTATGCATGATGGGTGCAACGGCGACTTTTTTTTTGGCCAGGCAGTGTATAATAAGTATTGTATAATATAATCTATAAAGTACGGTAGACTAAACCTAACATATAATTTCATGTTGTTTGCATGTACTGCACATTGGCATTGTGTGCATATTAGGGAAACACCCATTGGAGGCACAAGACTCTCAAATGAATGTGATTGCATATGAAGGTTATATAAGGCCACTTAAACAAGGAAGTCACGGACACAAGTTCATGCAGCTGTAAGAAGGGAGTAAAAAGAATCTGCAGCCGAGAGAGAAAAAGAGAGTGAGAGAGAGAGTGAGAGAGAGAGAGAGAGAGAGAGAGAGAGAGAGAGAGAGAGAGAATGAGTGAGAGACAGAGAGAGCTTCAGCCAAGAATGTTGTTCTGGCAGCAGAGCGATGGACACACGCACCAATGCCTGCTTTCCACAGCAGTCCTCCTGGACACAAAGCAGGGCTTACAGTAACACTAACAATTATTGTAAAACCCTCTCAAGCACTGTGGCTTGTTACAGTTGGAAGAGGAACTTGAGAAATGCATACATTAAAGACCTGTGCGTCTCTCGGCAGGAGATCACTGATCTCGGATCCCATCAGTAAACAAAAGGTACTTCTCAAGACAGATAAATATTTAGAATAATTGTCTGTTTCGGATTTTGCAGATTTTGATGGTTACGTCTGACCCGCTGGCCGAATGGAACATGGGCTTTTTAATGCCTTGGACCTTGGTGTTGTGGTTTGGGGGGAGTTAAATTACACTGCATCATGTCACATAGACAGTCAATCACTTATATTTTCACCCCATTAATTTTTCCTACTCTTTATGGCTGTGACTGCAGGATGGAATTCAGCATGCCATGGTGATTGAAAAAGAACACAACAGTTTAGAATAGATTGTGGATCCTGTCACGACCCACGTGCATTTGTGCTGGTTACCTGGTGTGTTTTGTGAGTGCGCGCGCTCTCTCTCTCTCTCTCTACTGTATTCAGTTGGATATTATATCCTGAGTTAGCAGTTCTTCACTCCCGCAAAAGAGTGAAAGGTCTTAGCTTTTTAACAACTGCCTGAGGATTCTAAATTTTAGGAAATAAATACAGAAGTTTTATTGGAATTATCTACAAACCAAAGCTTTAATAGGGATATATTCATCATCCTCTCTATCCTGCCATCCGCTTTGCGATCAGATAGAGGATCCTGCTACAAACATGAATCTATGGTTCTGGAGAGATTTCCCCTCCAGAAGGTCAATGTATATTACAACGTCCCTGTTTGTAACTTCCTGCCATAATGCCCAATAGACCCTGTATCAAGTGGAAGAATTCATTCCAAAAGAGTCATCAAACCTCTTTACATCAGGCCATAATTGTGACTTATAGGTCTGCATTTCTCATTTGGGTCAGAATATTAAATTAAGAATACTATTCATGTGTCTTTGAATGAAGTTCCTTTTGCAACCCTCAGAAATGCTCCCATTTTTAACAACTTTCCACTTCGTCCTTGGATAGAGGATCAAGCTCATAAATATTCTGCCCTGCCATTGTGTAAAAAATATTGGCCTGGATTCAACATTTGACTGATGAATGCAAGCCTTCTTTCATTTCTTCGCAAATTTTTCAGGTTCATTTTGGCTATTGTTGGACTCCACATGCTGCATGAAGGAAAAAAAACGTAGCACTTGCATTTCTGGTAAAAAGTCAAAGTTAAAGTACACATGTTAATTTAATCTGGGCCTTTGACATGTAAGAATGAATTAGCCATGGTAAATTCAATGGACGGATATTTATGCGTAAAGATAATGAAAAGCCGTGTCCGTGTTTTTACAACCGATGCATTATGAACTCTTCCTTCCTGTAACTTACGTCCTGCTCTTCATTGTACTAAAACAGTTCTGATGGAAGGAGTTTATAGCCTCAGAAAGGAGAAGTTACAGCGTAAATTCCAGGACATGGTGCTAGAACATTTTTGCTGATAATGCGTGGGCAGCAGATACAAAACCTTCCAGCCGGTGTTCCATACGAGAGCTTCTTCTGATATCTCAAATAGTCTTTCATCCGATTGCATATAAAATACGTGGTTGTTGTGCACTTGGCAAAAAAATAAAGATGTGTCAATAGAACCTCTGAATGAATGACTACTGGCTGGGATGTATGATCGCAAATATACTGTACCTGTCACAGTACCTTCAGGCAGGATGATGCAGCTAGTAGGACTTTAGTAGTTATATTCAAGTAGCTATATTTAGTAGTATATTCAGGCCTCTCTTGGATATCTGGTGTTGGGTATGGTGTAAATGGAGTGGAATAACAAATTTATATTCCAGCCTAGTAAATAATCTTAGCAAATAATCTCTTCACCTCATTAGAAAACAGCCTGCTATTGAAATTCATCAGGTATGTGGCCCTACGTGTTAGGGTGGACACAAATACATTGCATTGAAATTACTGAAATACTGTAAATCCTTTTGTGAGCTTTCCCAAGAGCAAGGAGCACGGCTCCAGCATGGAGCAGAGGTCAGACAGTATGGCCGTGGCAGCAGGGGGTGAAATCAGCAGGGTTTGAGCTATGCTTAAAACAACAGTATTGGGCAGTGCTGTAAGGATTGAGCAGTGGTTGGAGTAGCTGAAGTGGAGTAATAGTCAGATCGCACAGAGCAGCAGTGGTCAGATCAGTAGTGGAGAGTCGTGGGCAGAGCAGCAGGGGTGGAGCAGCGGTCAGGGCAGTGTGAAGACTTGGTCAGAGTTCTGGCATTGTGTCAGCACGGCAAGTGTTAACTCACTCCCACTCACTGGAGTTTCCTCCGGGCTGCGTAAGTGATAACCATCAGGAAACTCAATGTACACACCCCTGAAATGATTCTCCACCTGGGAGCAGCCGGACCACACCCCCGCAGGCACACACTCCCACCGCGCTGCTCGTAGCCAACAGGAACTGCAGGGGCCCGGGGATATGGGGAAGTGACCAAGTACACAAGTGACCCCACTCTTTGCAAATGCAATTGAGACAACTAGAATTAAGCTTCCATTAAACCAAAATGACTTTGAAAAAGGAGATCAACAATGTTATTTTCAACACTTGAACAACGTAGGAAATGAAATATCTCAAATAAGGCCCTTATGCTTAGTTTCCCACTGATCGTTGTTATTTTAAATTCCATGCCAACATTGTTCTTTATGTGAAGGAATGTATTGGTGATATTTCTGTGAGGTTAATGAAATGGGGTTGACAGAAAGAGTCTGGCCATACCCCCTTCAGGTGCAGTTGAAGTGCTGCTATAGTCATCCATAAGGCAATCTGCTTCATGTCATTCAACACATCAAATGAGGCCCATTGTGAGGTGTCAGTAATGGTGTGCTAAGCTGTGCATGGCTTGTACAGTTAATATTGTATCATATAAATCCCATCAACACCCAGAAATTGTGAAAATTACACATTAAACAAATAATCATTAAGCATGTGTATGCTCTAATTCTTGAGTCCCATACTGACAGTGAATGTCAAACAATCATTTAAAAATAAATTTTGCCTATTTTTTGTGAATTTGTACAGCAAGCCTTAGCTTGGTGCAAGGACTCTGGGAGCAGAAACACACAATGTATTATTTTTCTTCAATAATCGCTCTTTTATTGTTAAGAAATCCAAATGACCAGTTGTGCTTCTCAAGCCACTACTTCTTCACCTGCACCAGGGCCAGCTGTATTATTTGTGCAGCTCTAATGAGGGAGGGGAAGGTGTCGAAGAACCAGATGCGACCGGAAGGGGATCTGAAAGCTACCCATAAATGTGGATAACCACAAGTAGGGTGAAAAATAGGGATACCTTGACAGAACAGGTAAAATAAACAAAAGGGAAATAACCCCCGGCGTATAAGCCAACAGAAAACAACCCAGAAAAGACTCGAGTGGAAATAAACAGAAAGAGAAAGAAAAACCTCCAGCTCAATAAAATACAAATGAGCTTAAACAAGGAGGAAAATAAAAAGATAATGGAAACCTCCCACTCAATGCAAGGGAAATAGAGGGAATATGAAAGGAGGTAATATATTAAGGTAACTAAGGTTTCAGCCTCAAAGAGGACTGGGGAAAACCGAGGAAAGACTTTAGAAAAGAGAAAAGGATAACGAGGTCCTAATGGACTAATCCTAAAACACAAATCTAACGAAGTTCCTGTGTATCTTTTCGACACAAAATATATGCAGTCTTCAGAAGTCCTATACCAATTACCCGGCTAGAGCATAAACAGAGTTGACACAAAAGCACGGAACACAGAAGGCGCTGGGCTTAAGTAGCCTGCCCGCACCTGAACCCCATAACCATAATTGGCCACGGAATGCGGAAAAAAACAACAGGAGTGTCCTCTCGCGGCCCCGAGAGGCGACACCCACAGAAAAGCATAAGCAGGCTGCAAAACCATGACAACTCTAGGCGGCATCGCGGTGTGTGGGTGGTTGGTGTGGGGTGTTGTGGTAGGTAGCGATTGGAAACCAGCGTTCCTTTTCCCAATTTTTCATTTGGCGCCACCCCCCCCCCTACCCCCCCTCCCAGACTCCACTCTTACGGATAGCGTCCCAGGCGACCACCTATATCGCCTTTGCACCCAGGTAAGGAGAACAAGATGATACACTTTCCCTTCAGGAAATGTTGAATGTTTTTCTTTTCCACACTACAGGCCGCGCAGGACTAGCCTACATAGCCTGCACTGATCAATAGAGAGTTGTTTCTCCGAACAAGGAGTAGCCAATATGTTCCCGGATTATGCTAAGGAAGCCGTATTCTAAAGAAAACTAGCTTCTCCTGGTTGGACAAAGCAAAACGCGTCTTTTCTTCTCAGTTGGCTAATGACATAGCACAGGAGCGAACACAATGTCAGCTAATAGGGCCCAGCCTGTGCTCATGGTGAGCGCCTTTACTGACTAAGCAACCCTGGAGCCCAGGCTAACATATTTCTTATGGGAGGCTCACTCCTGACCCCTCAATCTATTAAACTGAATATGTTATTGTTTGTGGTAAAAGTAAAATGAAGATGAAAATGTGAAATGAAACAATATCCTACGTATTCGTTCAAGAGTTAAGAGTATGAATATAATGACAGGAAGCCAAAAGCCTCGGATTTACTACAAGACAAAAATGTCAAGAACAGGGAAAACTTGATCCACATGTTACAGTTGCAGCTCACAAATCTTAAAGTAGAGCCAAGCCAGCCTCATAAAACAGCAGATAAATTGCTCACATTGTGTCTTGGGAAAATTACAGACTGCAAGAGCCACTAAAGGCATTACCAGAACGCTGAATATAATGACAGCTACCCATGTCTTTCTTCTGAGGGTTCCTGCCAATAAGCCTGAAGATAACCCCAAAATATCTGAACGAGGGGAAGGAACCCTTGCAGAACTTGGGCCAGATGAAAGGGATTATAATGGGCTATGCCACAGATAAGGTGGCCAAGACATAGCAGAGAGTAAGGTGCGTGATAACCGAAATGTCTTTTCTTCAATTATTTTACAGGCCTGAACAAAACAGAACTTTGACATTAGCAGGGCTACAGACCACCCAAATTCTGCTTCGGGAATCTGCCGCTCGGGTTTATCAGGGGGACTGTAGCGGTGCTACTCTCTCTCTGTCATCGGGAAGATTGATCAGGTCAGAGGGTCAGAGGCCACACGTTCGGACTGAGAGAGGTTTGACGGCGTTTCTGAAGGTCGCGGGCGGGAAGCATAACGTGTCTGCCTGCCTCAAGCCACCAAGAGACCTCCCCATGTTAACCCAGAGACATGTCTCTCTCCACAAATGCCTTGATACCAATATTAGAGATGGATGAGTGTACGGACACTCAGGGATGAGGGAAGGGATATATCCATCCTCAGTAGCATTGGAAGGGCATATGTTTTATGAATACCTCAGGTACCCACAATTCTTTGCGGTTTATGCCCCCCCCTCCCCCCCCCCGGCTGCTCATGGAGAGTGTCTGCCTTTGCTCACAAAAGCTCAACCCCCCCCTCCACCCTGCCCCCAGCCCTAGACTCAGCGAGAATCTCTGCTCCATTGTACAACACTGATAGCAATAGCATCCTGGGAATGTATTTTAATGAAAACACTCTCCCACCTCCATGTAATTAATGACATGACAGACAGATAAAGGGATATATTACCTCCAATTTCACTCACCCCTATTCTCTCCGTTTTCCTCTCTGTTCAAAAGATGACATCATGTTCAATGCCTGCAAAAACACACCAAAACAGAGGACCAACGTTATTCTCTCTGAGGGGCAGTGTTTGATTGCCTGGAGCTGCAGGGAGCTTAACTGATGTCAAAACAAAACTACATCTACCCCCCTCCTCCCTAATGGTCCATATCTCTCCTATCGGCCACTCCTACGGCTCCGTTCTTCCCGATGACCTCGCCTGGACGTGTGAGTACTTATGTGTCTCTGCCTGATCCTCGACTTTCATCTGCAGTCACAACTCACACAATGCTCCATCATTTAGGGGCAGGGATATTCTGGTGGCTGCCCCTACAATAATATACAATGTGTAGTATCCACCAGGGCACTGACCAATGGCTGCTACAAGGATGGATGTCCTCTGGCCTAGTTCCCTTTCCTTTGTAAAGCAGGGCCTCAGCTAAAGATGCCAAGAAGATGATAGACTTTATTTGGTTACTGAGACGTTGCAGTATGCCTTACCAAATGAGGAACACTCCGATATAGGGCCATTCTGTACAAATGATAGAGTAAATGATAGAGTAAATACAGACTAGGTGATAACGTCCATTTTGTGATTTTTATAGGCATTTGGTGATGGTGATGGTGGATGTTATCACTTAATTAATATTGCCTATTCCTTATTATTTTTCGTTTTTTTTTTTTTTTTTTTGTCCCAGACTAGTTTTGAATTTAAGGTCAGTTGGTACATTAATAATGATTCCAAAAAAAATACTTTATATAATTTTAATAATCTTACTTTCTGAGTAATACATTCATAACATACATTTGCTGACACTTCTGTCAGTGAATCATTCTCCTTTGATAAATACACAGGTATGTATGTGTACATGTATGGTTATTAATGAGGTAATTATATAATTATAAATAATAATAATAATAATAATTTTGTTTTGTCCAAGGATTTGCATTGCATTGAAAGTGTATTGAAAAATAATCTTTATTTTACATGACACAGTCAAAGAATACTTACATTACATTACAGGCATTTAGCAGACACTCTTATCCAGAGCAACTTACACTTATTATGCAACTTATACATTTATCCATTCTTAGATGTACTGGATATATACTGAAGCTATTCAGGTTAGGTACCTTGCTCTAGGGTACAACGGCAGTGTCCTACCTGGGAATCGAACCTGCAGCCTTTAGACTTAAGTCTGGACATTCCAGAACCAATCGAATTGGAAAGAATGAGATGGGGGGCAGTTTCATATTGCAGACAAACTTTGTGTGAAACGCATGCTCCTGCACATGCAGTGTGAACTCCAGCTTTATATACGCAAATCATTCTGCTTGCAATCTCCCCGTCATCTGTTCCCTCAGTTGCATAGTTCTGAAGCCCGTGCGGACAGGCATATAGCATAAAATCAATGTTTCATCCCAGGTAATTGATGGTCCACAGAATGAACTCCCTGAGCCGGCCTCTGAGCTCAGCGCAAAGGCCATTACGTTTGCACAACGATCACTGCACTTTGTGTACTAGACTTAAGCATTTACAATTTACCGAAACAATTTTAAGCAATACGGCAGAGAAATTGGAACACCTTACGCTCCCCCTCCCAAGCAAGACCCCTTAAATAGAGTGGATTCCAATGTGTCATTCCAGGGGTGATTTTATGCCAACGACTGGCAAGATCCACCACAATGAATCCCCTTGACGTTTCCAATTTCTAAGTAATAGACTGCCGCTGCACTTCAAAGGGCCAAATACCGGCCGGCCCTCTCCTTGATCAGCTCCTGATTTAGTGAGAGAGCCTGGCAGCCACGGCCCCCTCTCTGGACACCGTGGCAGAGCGGCCAGTTTAGAACCATTCGTCTAGCACGTAATCTCTCCTGCACACCGCAAACTCTGGCACCCCCCCCACCCCCCCAGATGGTGGAGTTGGGCCCTGAACACGCGCCACACTGCCATGTCTGAGAACTAGAGGCACTGGTTTTTACAAACGGGCTTTACAGATTTTTCCAGGAAGCGCTGCGCTGTGCTCGCCAGCCGCGCGTCAGGGTCAGGTGCTCTGGCATCTCACTAAACTTCACAGAGGAGATTTATCAATGATATTGCTATTTCTGACCGCTGAAGCAATTTTCTTTACTTCAACGTTACTTCCGCTGTTTAGCGGTATTCTTTACACGGTGACGATAAGCGCAGTTTAATAAATGCACACGGGAAGAAGGACACGGCAGAAATGGCAACAAAAAAAAAAAACGACGGCGGCGTAGCTCAGCTCACGTCACGCCCGAGCAGATCCACGTCTGTGAGTCTGCGTTGCCACTTCGGCCGTCCTGCTCTTGACCTCGTCTCAGACAGGAGAAATAAACCATGCCTGAAAAGCCACCGACGTCACAGCCGTTGTCTGCGCAGAGCAATAGAGAAACAGTTACGTCAGTGGGATCCCAGGCCCCCAAGGACAGCAAGACCATAAAAACCAGGCGGACAAGCATGCGGATTGACAAGAGGAGGGGCTCAGGAGTGCTCAGTCCCAGTGTATGTTTAGCCTCTCTTCAGCTTTACAAGCTCACTTCGGTTGTGTATAAACGTTAAAAGCCCTCACTCAGTCCCTCCCTGTTCCCCAATGCACACCTACATGTACAAAGAAACGCGCACGCACGCACACACACACAGCGAAGCAGTAGCCATATCATTAAATAATTCACAGCTGCGTTCATAAGCTTAGTACAAAATGACAACGTGCAGCTTTTTTCTCTCTCCCCAGAGGTGAACAATGTTCCCTGTTCCCTTCCCAGGAGAGGGGAGCCCGGGCATGTGTGCGCACTGTCTCACAGACTCACGGAGCATGCTCAGTGAGCCTTTCCCACAGAGCTGGCCCCGTTCTAGGCTGCTCGCTGCACTCGACCCATTGTTATCCCCCCGCGCCGCGTCAAAGGACTAGAGAGACATCACTTCCTGTCCGCTACAGGGTGCGCCTGGACCCCTCCCTGTGCGTCAGCGCCCCAGTGAGCAAGCCGGCCCGTTCAGGACGTCCCATAACCACTCCAATCAGAACACTATACCCTGAGGAAGTTCACGTCCAGTCAATTAGGTTGTGCAACACATCCTGGAGGGAGGCAGGGCTGGGGCAGAGTAGGTACCTACGGTAACACGGCCCATTGTGTGACCTGGTCCATTCACGAATCCCACTCCACCCCTTCATTGTGAAAGAGGGGCGTAATCTTCCTCACGGACACAACCCTTCCAGGCTAATAGAGAGGTGCATATCTCATACTTTACCGTAAAAGCTGTGTCATGCGAATGCCAGCTGTAGACCAAAAATTAGGTGTGACATGGTTTTAAAGGATGTACTTTGATGAACACGAGGATGTGCGTTCCCCTAACTGACCAGGGAAAGCCCAAAGCATCACCAGTTAACTGTAAATCTATGCGTATCAGCCGTATGCTGAACCTTTCACTAAGATAAAACACAGGATGTTCTCGGACGAACACAATCCACGTTAAAGCGCTGCTGGGGAAAGGACGAGGACGGCTAGGCTGAGGGGAGGTATCTCGTGGCCTGAAAGGGTTAACGTTGCAGCATGTTGCTCTCCAGATGCAAGGCGTTCGGATTTACATTCCCACTTCCTGTTAGCACACAGCCGTGATTTCGGCCGCGGTCGCCTTTAGATTTATGAGAAGACTCCCCTGCTTGTGTGTCCAGCTCAGCTGCCCCAGCGGTCACTGGACTCACCAGCGCAAGATAAACGCACATACAGCCGCACCTCAGATGCCGGCTCCTGCCATTAAAATATATATCTGCAACACTAAGTGGCACACACGCACTTTTGGATTTCATTCCACGCTTGTAAAAAGACATACCTCATACTGACGTGGAATATTTATCGACATTGCTCTATTTAAAATATAGGCGTCATGAGATGTTCATGGATGGCCTTTTACCCTCAAAATAATCATGCAGTTTAAGTCAATACGGCCACAGCTAACATGAAAATTAACCGCTCAAACTAGCCAAACAAAGTAAAAACAAACAAATAAAATGGAAAATAAAACTTTGATAATCAGATATGGTCTGTATGAATAGATTAAAATATACAGTGGGGATGGAAAGTATTCGGGCAGTGACACAATTTTTGTCGTTTTTGCTCTGTACTCCAGAACATTGGATATAAAATGGAACAGTGACTATGAGGTTAAAGTGCAGACTTTCTGCTTTAACTTGAGGGGTTTTACATCCATATCGGGTGAACTGTCTAGCAATTGTAGCCCTTTTTATACATAGCCCCCATTTTAGGGGACGAAAAGTAATTGGACAAATTGAAGGCCCTGGTGCGAAACGTACTGAAGTCACAAAATGTCTATTTTGAGAAAATCAAATCTGAAAATATAATTGATCCATAAAATCAGCCATTAAAGGTTTTGCTGTTTTTATGCATTGCTTAGGCACCTTTTCTGTTAACAATAGGGTGGACTTAGCTAAACAAATACAACATGTTTCTATGCTCAACTTGAATTGTCTAAAAATGTGACTTCAGTACTTTAGCACCAGGGTCTTCAATTAACGAAAACTTAAATAAAGTCTTCTTATTTCATATTTGGTTGAATATCATTGGGACATGGGAAGTTGGATGTCACATGGTCAACAGGGACATCCAAAAGTTGGCTGAAAGATAAAATGTTAAATTGACACAGGTATCTTTGTGTGTGTGACCTGTGGCTGCAGAACTGTGTTGCCTCTATTGAGCCAGGTCCCTGGTCATTCAGTTCTTGTGTCAAGAAATACTGTATGTATGGCAAAAGCACATCTCAAATCAATACACCAGCGCAGGGGCCACATGTTTAAACAGTGCTGAGCACTCTGAAAGCCACGTAATCGAGTTTCCACACAGAAATTCAGATGTATAATATAACGCATGCTGTGAGAATCTGTATACCTCTGCACATGATGGACACCATACATACGCAATGTTTGGAGTCAGTGTTATATGGCGACACCGTGACCGAAAGGCAGAGGTAGAAAATGTAAAACTTCTTTTAAGCAGATTTCTGACTTTCACCCTGAGCATTCTTTTACGCATTCTTTTACTCAGAGTTTTATACATGTGGCCCCAGGTCTCTGGGACATTTGCACTGTTGGCAAATGGCCTAAAGAAATGGCACCTCCCCAGTAGGTCTCTGCGGGCCCTGAGAAGATGATATCCACAATGCTGGAATGGTTGGCAGAATATCTAGGCAAGGCAGACAAGACCATCAGTTGTCACGCCAACCTCAGCCATTACAAGCAGAACTCTTCCCTTGCCATGGCATAAACTGAAGAGAAGGAAGTGTATGGTCTGTTTGGTCATTCTAATGTGCGTTTCCTTTTATTCTGGAAAAACAAAAAGAGCTGAAAGGGAAAAAAGTATAATGCAAACACAATTTCAAGATTTTCATAAATGGGCGTACAATGTACAAGTGATTTCGTATAACTCAGATCAAACTGTAAAACTAGCCGTTGCAAATCAAATATGAATCAAGATTCAGCAACGGCATGGCCTATTTCTCACCTCAAATATTTCCAGAAACATATTTTAGTGGACTAATAAGAGAATTTACGAACAGGACGCCACGTTGTTCCGGTTTAAAAACATGGAGCCGAAATGAAAGGACCGTAGTAGTGTGTCTTTAACTAATAGAAAAATCTCCCGTATGTATGATTTGTGTTAATAACAGCAGTAATTCTGTGTAAAGTTACAGCTTTTTTTCTACAGTATATGGTACAGCTATTCCAGCTACCGTTATGCCATAAGAGAGAATGCGTTAGTAATTACCCGTCCAGCTAACCTTAATGATCATGATGCCATATTCCAGTGCCGGCTAGGTAGCTACACTAACGTTAGCTAAGGTAACTGGTTTAATGTTTAATTTTAACTGAACTGAGCTGAAGCAAGCGAGCTAGTCATGCAACTTTGTCCAGACAGCACAGCTACATCAGCCCTGTGGAGATGTCGCCTATCCCCCACAGACTGAGCTGTACTTAGTGTGCTGTCTGGGGTTAACCATTACAAACTGAGTCAGAGGTTTTCATGGACTACCTTGTATGTAGCTATCCGAGTCATGAATCTATATTTTGTGTGGTTTGCATGTGAAATTATATAGAATGCATTTCAGAAATAAGAATGAGCTTCCCTAAAATAACTAATTGTTCTTTCCCACTGTAAAAGCAATAGTTATAATTTTTTGGCAATTGTAAATAGCTTTCACACACAACAAAGATGGCGACGACAAAGTTTTTGAAATATTGTAGTGATCACTCCATTGAGTGGCATAGCATCATGTGCACTTCCTTATGTGCATCAAAAGCATTACGTGTGCGCAGAGTTAATTTTGCCTGTGTATCCTGCAAATGGCTACTTTTTGACCAGACTACTTTGATCAGATGTTGTTGTCCAATGGCAGGAATTATTCTTTGTGGGTATGGATCATTTTTGACTTCAGCAGGAAAAAGAAGAGGAAGTAACCCAAGTTTTTTTTTTTATTTATTGTGTGGATGTGTGAAGTTTTACCTGAATTCTGTGTGGTTACATGAGGTCAAAACGTGCATAAGTTAATGTTTTTAAGGGCTAAGAGTCTGTGGCCATTGTGGTTACTTCTGTAGGAAACCCTGAAAAGTGGCAAACTCTCAGTGCTGTATAGGTATGGGGCATGCTCCTTAAGCCATAACTTGGCGGATGGCATACCCGCCATCCCAATAGCTCTGCATTTTTCTCTATCTCAGTCAGTCAATGTTGTGCTATTTCAATCTACGTTCATAGCAAATAACAACGGTTATGGTCAAACCCCTTATATTCTTATAGCCATTTCAAACGGTAGAAATGGATGAAGACTGCTGCCTTTTTTAAATGGGAAAGCTATGTGTAATGCCACGGCCATGTGGACACATTGTGAATGGCGAAATAGCAACTGTGGGCTGCTGCCACCGATATCTTCAGACCATCATTATGGATATCAACAAACTGAATGAGTTTGACTGTGTGGGCTTTTTCAGCAGATGTGTCCAGGATTAGTTGACATTAGTGACAGTTGACTGGATTGTACTGATTGTGCCCAGATATCTGTTGATAACACATTTCTGGAGACATGCATCATTTAGCAGAACAATTGGAGTAAATCTAAAGTTGTTTGTAAAGCAATGTTATGTTTCCAGAAGCTATACATACCTATATTGCACACTGATTTTGTAGCAGTTATTTACAATTATGAACATAACATATCAGTGTTTAAATTATGCTGGTACTTCTTTCCTTGAATGCTGCAGTTTCACATGCATAGGAAAAAGTTCCAACCAAAAATAAGATTAAATGTAATTTCTTACAGAATAATTGGGTAATATACACATGTAGAACCTCCAGAGGCATACCATCACTGCTTTAAGTGTTTTTTTCTTGCTTTAGCCCACAAAGCTAGTCTACTTAATGCCCCCATCCTGGCCAATCCCTTTAAGTGTTTTAACATGAACCCCTAAATGCCAAGGGAAATGTTGACATGACCTTACTGAGCACACTTGAAACAAAAAATGAAATGCCCAATCGGAAATAAATTGATCTCATTAACCCATCATGTTTGGATCCAGCCAAAAGGCCAGTGGAACTTACAGTGCACTGCAATGTTGACATGATGTATTTGGTATGCACTGGATCGGTAGACATTAATAAAGCATAATGCCAAAGCAATTAGAGCCACACCTGCCAGCTCGGCGTTACTCTGGGATATTAAAACAGCTGTGGGCCAGCTGGGAGCGAGGTGACGATGTGATTGGTGACCCTCAAATCTAAAGGATCTTGTTGCAGCGGAAAAAGAAATATATCTAGACAGCGATAAACATCCACCATGTCTTAGTTATAAGGCGAGACCAGATTTCATATTGTGATCCATAGAATCACAATATCCAGGGTGACAATGGTGACCATGTATCCAAGTATACAGCATCCATACTGGGGTTATTTAATTCAGAACGTGTCCAATGGTCATGATGCGTGCTGATTGTTTTTTTTTTTGTTTTTTTTATTTCGTAAGGCTGGTCCTTCAGCCCAGTAGGTTGAACTTTCATATCAGAAAACATGACACCACACGCACTAATGCAGAAATCCTTGGTTTCTTCAGAAGACAAATTGGTTAAAATCTGATCACTGTTTCTGTAACTATAATTTCTGAACTTTCGCAAGCATGCAAAGAGAACAATATCGCTTAGCTCATATTGCTGCATTTCACAAAGAGAGCTCATCATATAATCACGTCCTGTCGTTGGGGCAGCTAATGCATAAACATAAAGTTCACAAATGTATGTGCTGCTGTCATTCACACGAGACAAACATTGAGGTAAATAAAGGCTTAAGCCAATGGAAATGGCCGCCATCTCAAAATTAATCACAGTGAGCTCATTTTTAATAAGTGGCCAGTAGAGGGCGTACGTTGCTCACTTTTTCCATCAACACATAATAACTGACCGCATCCATCTATGCTCTAAAAATTTGAATGAATAATTCTGCCGACACACTGCCCAACATTTACCTTAGCGTGTATGTTTATAACAATCTTGCAAATGTTCAGAAGAACATATAAAGAGGTCTACAATGCATGGCTAAAGAAAACACTCCCTCCGAATGGTCTTGAAGAATTAATTAGATGGCTGTGAAGTACAGATTCCCCAGAAAGCTAGCGAGCAGGCAGTGTCAGTCCCATTTTTGGTCAGGGGATGCAGTTCCAAAAACCGAACACCAGATGGAGATTTCGATAAGAACAAACTCCATAATGCAGTTCTCCTAAGTATGGCCTATATACCATCACTGTGCTGCCAGATGTCACCTGACCCATTTTCCTATTGAACTCAAATCTAAAACTAAAAACAAATACACATCTACTGCATATCTGGCCTCAGAGTGATGGTTTGAGGCTTGTTTCATACCACAGACCCTTGACGACTTACAGCCATTAGCCAACCAAGTATTCCATACTTTACCAGCGTAATTTACAGCTGAATATAGTCCCCCCAACCCAAATTCCCATAGAGATCCATTCAAATGCAGAGAGGTTATAGTTATATAACTTGAAGGGTTTCTTCTCCTGACTTATTTCCCATAGAGTTCAATAGGAAAATTTGTCAGGAGAAACAACCCTTGAAGTGATCCATCCATATCTACAGCATATCTGGCAGCAGATAGTTTAAGGCTTGTTTGATACGTCAGACCCTTGATGACTTAGAGCCATTTAGCCAACCATGTGTTCCATACTGTCCCACTGTAATTTACAGCTAAATGTAGTCCCACCTCCCAATTCTCATAGAGATCCATTCAAATGCAGAGAGGTTATAGTATCACTTGTAGGAGTACCATAAAATAAGATATCAAGAGTCTTTTGATATTGTTGGATCACAGACATCAGGAAGTCATGGCATGCAAAGGATCTGCAACCAAATATAAAAAATGATTACTTTATTTTACATTATGTTAAACTGTCCATTATCTTTTGATGCTCAATGGGGGGGGGGGGGGCTAGACTCAAAGTGCTAGAGTACAGAACCAAAATAACAAAATATGTGTCACTGTCCAATGAATTATGGTGCTCACTGTATATACATATGAAGATGAGATGAAGGTGTTAGGAAACTAAAAGCTGGAGAAGGTTATTACAATAAATAAATGGAAAACATAAAGCACAACCAAGAATTGTAAAAAAATATTTTTATTACAGCAAGAATCAGAGGAAGAACTTTTAAGCATAAAAGTTCTGTTATAAAAACATATGAAGTGATTTCGTAGAAAGTCTGGTTTGTTGCCTGGCAACCATGAAGATCCCAACAAATGTAGAAGGGATTTTATTTAGTCATAATCATACCTTCAGACTATCAGTCATATCAGTCTTATAGTCTGATGGATATAGACAGGGACAACCTTAATTACTTGATTAAATGGGTGAGTGGCTAGTTGTACGTACATAGGCTTCTGGATTATTTCAATGGCCTAAATCATTTTCTGCTGACAGATCACATAGGCTAATCCACGGTATGCTTTTAAAGGCCGCTCATCAGACTTTGGGTCCATTGGTAGCAAAGTCACACTCCATCTCTTTCTTGTACAGCCAGACGAGACAACACTGCTGAAGGACTGACCGCAAAACGCAGCCATGATCGGCACAGAGGGCCCAAATTTCTTTGTCCCTATGTCTAACGAAACGGGCGTGGTGAAGAGCCCTTTCGAATACCCGCAGTACTACCTAGCCGAACCATGGGTTTACTCTCTCCTGGCTGCCTACATGTTCTTCCTGATTGTCGCAGGCTTCCCCGTCAACTTCCTCACCCTCTATGTCACCATCGAGCACAAGAAGCTGAGGACCCCCTTAAATTACATCCTTCTCAACCTGGCCGTGGCCAACCTCTTCATGGTCTTTGGAGGCTTCACCACTACGATGTACACGTCATTGCACGGCTACTTCGTCTTCGGTGTAACAGGCTGCAACCTCGAAGGATTCTTCGCTACCCTCGGCGGTGAGATTTCGCTCTGGTCTCTGGTTGTCCTCGCTGTCGAGAGGTGGATGGTCGTCTGCAAGCCGTTGAGCAACTTCCGATTTGGCGAGAACCACGCCATCATGGGCCTGGCGCTCACCTGGGTCATGGCCAACACTTGTGCCATGCCCCCCCTGCTCGGCTGGTCCAGGTACATCCCAGAGGGCTTGCAGTGTTCGTGCGGGGTTGACTATTACACCCTAAGTCCTGAAGTCAACAACGAGTCTTTTGTCATCTACATGTTCGTCGTTCACTTCACCATCCCCTTCATCGTCATCTTCTTCTGCTATGGCCGGCTGGTGTGCGCCGTCAAGGAGGCTGCCGCAATGCAGCAGGAGTCCGAGACTACCCAGAGGGCAGAGCGAGAGGTCACCCGCATGGTCATCATGATGGTCGTCGCCTTCCTCATCTGTTGGATCCCCTATGCCAGCTCGGCCTGGTACAGCTTCACCCACCAAGGAGACGTACTTGGGCCCATCGCCATGTCAGCACCCTCCTTCTTTGCCAAGAGCTCGACAATCTACAACCCCTTGATCTACATCTGCTTGAACAAACAGTTCCGCACCTGTATGATTACCACCATCTTCTGTGGAAAGAATCCCCTCGAGGAGGAGGAGGGAGCATCCACCACCGCCTCCAAGACCGAGGCCTCCTCAGTGTCCTCTGTGTCTCCCGCGTAAGACACTGACCCACCACAACCCCCACACCTGCGTGGGGTCCGAGAAGACCCACTGCTCACAAACCAGACCTCTGCTGCTGGCACTGACTGAGAGAACTTTGCTGTATGTTTTTTTTTTTTTTTAATTTATTTAATTTTTTTCGTTACAGGCCAGTTGGTTAACCAGAAAGACAGTCGTAGGGGGCACTTTGTGTCCATATGTCCCATGTCGTTTCTGTATGTGCAGTACATGATACGTAATCGCATATATGAGAAGAGGTTTTTAGAAAAAAAAATATATTTCAACTGGGCTCTGTCTGACCAGCCTAATTGTGATGGTAGATGCATGTAACGAATGCAATGCAAAAATAAAAAGCTCTTGATGAAAATGATTTGCCTTGTTTTCGCTTTCAATCTGAGAATAGGCAGGAAGTCAAGGGATAAGAAAGGATGGCTGTTAGATTTTTATTCCTGTATTAATGTACTCAGTATTAAATACACAGTCTTGTTATAGACCTTTGAGTGACAACAGCATTATGTCACTGAGATAGTATTTTCATCTGTGCTCTGTGTTAACACTTAACCTCACAAAAATATGTAAAGAATTCATTCACTATTCTCCAGTGGTAGCTAAAATAGTAAACAAAGCATAGTTTTAACAATCTCAGGATAAATCGTAGTTTTGAATGTACTTAATTAAATCTGCCAAAAATAAATAAATACAATCATACACACACATGCAATTAAGTTAAGTACTGTATATATTATCATTAAATTAAAACACACACAACATCAACAAAACATTAAAATACTACGTGAAAATGATACATATATTGAAATTTAAGAGCAAAATAAGACGTTTCCAATATCTGCTGAATGTGCTGAAAGGTCACGTTGTATGAAGTCACAGTGTCATTGGATCTGATGACGGATTATGACACAAAATATAAGAGCGGAATTAATTAGTACTTATAGTAGGTGGATATAGAACTCTAATCTGTTGAAGGACAAACCAGTAGTGGTATTGTAGATTTGCTCTCTATAAATCCATCATTAGTCTTGGTTAGAGTTTGTTCCGAGTCAAGCGTGCAGTTGTGAAGACAAAAAAATAAGACAAAGGAATTGCAGCTATGTGAATTTTCAGTTTAGTTTAATCAAATGTTAATATTGTAAACCTCAAACAAGGATTCCCTTCATCTAGACCAGGGGTGTCCAATCTTATCCCAACAAGGCCCGTGTGGCTGTAGCACTATGGAAAAATGGGTTAGGTCTAAATATTCCCTAAACTAGATTATGCTTTTAATTTAATGTAAATAATACTATTTAGCATACTAGTCTTAATAACATTTAATAACCACTAATTTTGTGAGTGTAATATTATTCTTAATAATATTTCCATTATGACTGTTGAGACCCAAATACCCGGTCAGTCAGTGAACCATCCTTTTCACTAAATTGGCTTTTTGATGCAGTAGGTCCTCCCTCGGACACCATTGTCATTCAGATAACAAAGACACAAGCAACAAAATGGGCTCTAAAATTGCATTACAGCTACTTATCCTAAACTCCATTCGAAAACATGCTAAAAAAAAAAGAAAAAAGAATGCATGTAATAAACGATCCAAACACAATGTATGTCACAGACACAGCTGTAGGTGGAGTGCATTGTGAATACATCCTGCTCTAGGAATATTCGACATGGTTCAGCAAAACAAAAAACCTATAGAATTCAGTGATAATGACCTTCTGGGTAGCTATAGCAACCCTCATGCCATCAGAACCCTCACAGAATACAAATTACTCATGGCCACCCCATATCTCCTCAAGAAGTGCTTCTGGCAGTGAATAAACACTATCAGGCTGAATTCCAGGTAGATTTTAGAACCTAAAGAAAAGATATGTACAATATGTACTGTACATATACTGCCATGTTATTTGTACAACAGGACAATGATGAACCAATAATAATGAAATGCATAATGTTATATTGTTCGTCTGCCATTCTGAATTTGCTTATATACAGATCCTTTCCAAAAAATTAGAATATCAATTCCATTCAAAAAGTGAAACTTTCATAGATTATAGATTCATTACACACAAAGTGAAATATTTCTAGCCTTTATTTGTTTCATTTGTCATAATTTTGGCTTACAGCTCCAGAAAACCCCCCAAATTAGAATAGTGTGTCGAAAATCAGCATTTACTTCAGTTATTTCAGAGAATGAATGTTTTAGACTGAGTGTCACACTCTAATCATCTAATTTACTCAAAACACCTGCAAAGTTTTTCTACAGATGTGTCGTTAAATTGGACAGGTATCTCAGTTTGGTTCAGTATGGGGAAGACTGCAGACTTGACAATTGGCCAGAAGAACATCATTGGCACCCTCCAGTAGATGGGTAAGCCACAAAAGGTCATCGCTAAGGAGGCTGGCTGTTCACAGAGTACAGTGTCCAAGCATATCAATAGAAGGTTTAGTGGAAGGGAAAATTGTGGCAGGAGAAGGTGCACAAGCAAAAGAGATGACCGTAGGCTTCAGTGGATTGTCAAGCAAAGACGATTCCAAAATTTGGCGGAGATGCAGAGGGAGTGGACTGAGGCTGGAGTCAGTGCTTCAAAAACCACCACGTACAGAGTGTAACACTCAGTCTAAAACATTAATTCTCTGAAATAACTGATAACTCTGGTCAAATAAACCCCAATGCCCCAGTGCAGTGATGGGGACACTGTGCTGTAGGAGATGCCGTCTTTCGGATGAGACGTTAAACCGAGGTCCTGACTCACTGTGGTCATTAAAGATCCCATGACACTTATTGTAAAGAGTAGGGGTTTCCCCGGTGTCCTGGCTAAACTCCCAACCCAGGCTCATTCAATCTGCCACCTAATCATCCCCCAGTTTAATTGGCTAAAAAAAATCTTCTCTCCCTCTCCACCTCAGCTGATGTGTGGTGAGCATACTGGTGCAAAATGGCTGCCGTTGCATCACCCAGGTGGGTGCTACACATTGGTGGTGGAAGAGGCGAGTTTCCCCCTCATCATTGTAAAGCGTTTTGAGTATTGAGAAAGGCGCTATATAATGCATTATTATTATTATTATTATTATGTGCGTAAAAACTATGATTTAAGTAGATAAAATAAAATAAATTGGCAGAGTTAATCTTTAAATTAATTCAAGTGATATTCATTCTAATATGATTTTGAAATGCTTTCAGGCAGAGTGGAGTCATAAGTGTGTGGCACTACAACTGTGGCGAGTGGACAATTTCAAAAAAAGAAAGAAAAAAATATTAATTAATTCATCCATCCATTCATTTGTTCATTCATAAATATTCAACCCTGAGAAGCTTACCATCCATTTCCAACTTCAGACTCATACCTCCTAACCAACCAAATGAATCATTAATTATTCCCTCAAGAATATGATTTATTGGCACCATCAATTAACATGAACAAAGATTCTTGATAAAATTTACTTTGTTTATCAAATGTTTTCTATTGTCAGAAATATGAGAAAAATATAATCTTATTATGATGCTATTGATCAGAGAGGAGAGAATAATATTTTGTATTATTTATAGAT
Source organism: Synaphobranchus kaupii (assembly GCA_029718625.1). Taxonomy (NCBI): domain Eukaryota; kingdom Metazoa; phylum Chordata; class Actinopteri; order Anguilliformes; family Synaphobranchidae; genus Synaphobranchus; species Synaphobranchus kaupii. The sequence continues at coordinate 100,139,616 of CM056380.1, forward strand.
TGTCAAACAAACTCAACATGAAGTGTACATTGCATTTCTATAACTTATAATCATGTAACATAGGCTAATCATAAAAACTGAAATATAGCAAGGTGTGGATATGTCTATGAAAAATATTGTACCTTTTCATTATGCTTTTATGAATTTGAATATTTCTATTAACAAGCTTTCTAATGCATAACCTTTGTTACAAAAAACCCCTCAGAGTTTAATTTACTCTGTACTAGATTAATATCTGAAAAATTTGATTGCAGGGTTTTACATTTATTATTATAATGATTTATAATACTATGAAGTGGAAATACACATTTTGTTTGAACACTGACACAACATCACTGAATTAAAAGCATTAATTTATGTTTCAAGAGGGGCAAACACCTTCAGAATGTCATTTGCTTTTAATTAATTTTGCTGACTCAAAAAGTTAGTTTTTTCTTCCCTGAAAACTACGCTGCCTGAAACAAATACTGTCATCTTGGTTTTCGTCAGGACTGACTCAACATCCAGTTTTTAGTTTCCATGACAACGGCAGGCGGCGCATCAAGGTCAGTAGCCTATCTATAAGCCCTCAACCCCATTAGAGGTTGATGACGTCCGTGTTCGGTAGGACAACTTCATCAACAATCTGCTGACACGTCACCTGTCATTGCTGTATTTTCTAAGGCAATTTATGTGACATGAACGGAGCTAATTAAGCAAATGTTAGCCAATGTTCAACAAGCATTTGGTCCTGGGAATTCCATATACCGACAATTTAAGCCGCGATTCTTACTTGTGTAGCTTACCCTATGGTTAAAAATCCTTGTACACGTGAGGGTGACTTCTGGATTTCAAGGGATGTTACTCAGATTAGCATGGACATGAGTCTGAGCATGATGGAAACCCTTTATATGGACATAACTTAATCAAAGCCTCGCAACATATAGATCGCGTTAGCTTGAACCGGCTACTCGGCTGTAAGTTACCATGCATACCAGCTGTAGCCAGATAATGCCTGGTTCAGACTAATGCTACGCAAACTCAGTGTTATGCAACAACTCTGCAACAACAGAAAAGATTCCGTTATTTTACCTGGACTTTTAGATGACATTTTTACTGTACTGTTAGCTATAACTGTCTGTAATCCTGCAATTTTATCTAGAAGACTTGCACGTTCACAACAAGGTATGTGGAAGCAGTGGGGTGGGGGTGTGTCTCTTTCTCTGTGGGCAGGGCCAAGGGATGTTGTGACAACAAATGTGACCGTTGGGAAAAAGTTGCATACTCTAGCTTTAATATGGGTCTTGTTGCTATGTTACATGCATAGCTAAACGTCCACTGTAGCCTATCACAGCTAACTCGCAGGGCCAGGATTCAATCCCAATGGATGTTCAAAACTGTTTAATAGCTTTCATATATTAACAATAATCATTTACATTTTGCCTAAAACTCAGGTGAACGTTGTTTGCATTTAGTTGTTACTTGCTAGGTTGCTATAGCCGGCATATAGTAAGAGTAATTTAAGGCAAACATTTCTTTTTCCTGAATAGGTTACTTATGGGGGTATGTGCTATCACCTACCTGAGGTTTCACTGATTCTGAAAACGTAGACCCCATTCCCAAAAATAGGCCTACAGTGAAGATCAATGAGAAAAAAAGTAGGCTAGGCTATTGTAATTGTAAAGACACTCAAGACACTGTCCCATGAAGCATAAGTCCCATAATTTACAGCCAAAATTGTTACTTTGTTTTTGTATGTAGTTTGCTTTGCACTCTGCTGGAAGCAAAATCATGTCATACCATTATTTTACTCAATGTGAAAAGCTTGTTTTCTTGTGTATTTGAAAGATCGCCACAGATCTAATGTTGAGAAGCTGGGTCCAAGATAAACATTTGCACAATAAAATATGATTATACTGCAAATATTTACCATTTTATGAATGCTAGTTTTAAACTTTTGCAACTTCCAGTATGTTAGGATGTTGGCCAATAAATTAATCACTTTTATTAATGTCACATGCCAGATATGAAGTCTGGAATATAAAAAGGGTTATTTCTGCAAACATTCATTCTGCTATGTATTCACCGAACAGGTAACAGTACAAAGTATATACTTATTACAAAGTACATACTATATTTGATAATATGGAGCTATATAGCACCACCACTTGCTCTGGTTGGATTTTTAATTATGAAAATGAATTGGCTTGACATTCAGTCGTTCTTTGACAAAAGTTAAATCACAAGAAATATAGAGTATAGACATAGGTCCATGTATGCACAAAATGTGGTACAAATTTATGGGTTCTTGAGGCAAATCTGTTCCTCCTGAGGAGAGGGATCGTTATACCCAAATGTTGTAACTCTTGGTAAAATGGTGCACAGGGGCTGGGCTCAAATTTGTAAAAATGTATGCGTACTACAGCGCCTCCAGGTGGGGATTGTACACATTATTTTAACTGAGGGGAGAATTTTAAACTATTACGAAAAGGGTCAATGTGGATGTTGTTTTAGTCCAGCAATATGACAATTATAATAATGATCTAATCATGATCTTCAATCAAGCCATTCATAAGTAGAATCAGGTCTATTAGTGTTGGGTTAAAATAACAACCTGCACCCACATCTGCCCTTTTTTGGTACGATTTGACACCACAAGCCATCCCAACAAGCCTACCAATCCTGGCACTTACCAGCTAACTGCAAAGGCCGGCTCTTATCAGCTGACTGCAAAGGCTGGCTCTTACCAGCTGACTGCAAAGGCTGGCTCTTACCAGCTGACTGCAAAGGCTGGCTCTTACCAGCTGACTGCAAAGGCCGGCTCTTATCAGCTGACTGCAAAGGCTGGCTCTTACCAGCTGACTGCAATGGCCGGCTCTTACCAGCTGACTGCAAAGGCCGGCTCTTACCAGCTGACTGCAAAGGCTGGCTCTTACCAGCTGACTGCAAAGGCTGGCTCTTATCAGCTGACTGCAAAGGCTGGCTCTTACCAGCTGACTGCAAAGGCCGGCTCTTATCAGCTGACTGCAAAGGCCGGCTCTTATCAGCTGACTGCAAAGGCTGGCTCTTACCAGCTGACTGCAATGGCCGGCTCTTACCAGCTGACTGCAAAGGCCGGCTCTTACCAGCTGACTGCAAAGGCTGGCTCTTACCAGCTGACTGCAAAGGCTGGCTCTTATCAGCTGACTGCAAAGGCTGGCTCTTACCAGCTGACTGCAAAGGCCGGCTCTTATCAGCTGACTGCAAAGGCTGGCTCTTACCAGCTGACTGCAATGGCCGGCTCTTACCAGCTGACTGCAAAGGCCGGCTCTTACCAGCTGACTGCAAAGGCCGGCTCTTATCAGCTGACTGCAAAGGCCGGCTCTTATCAGCTGACTGCAAAGGCCGGCTCTTACCAGCTGACTGCAAAGGCTGGCTCTTACCAGCTGACTGCAAAGGCTGGCTCTTACCAGCTGACTGCAAAGGCTGGCTCTTACCAGCTGACTGCAAAGGCCGGCTCTTACCAGCTGACTGCAAAGGCTGGCTCTTACCAGCTGACTGCAAAGGCTGGCTCTTACCAGCTGACTGCAAAGGCTGGCTCTTACCAGCTGACTGCAAAGGCTGGCTCTTACCAGCTGACTGCAAAGGCTGGCTCTTACCAGCTGACTGCAAAGGCCGGCTCTTACCAGCTGACTGCAAAGGCTGGCTCTTACCAGCTGACTGCAAAGGCTGGCTCTTACCAGCTGACTGCAAAGGCTGGCTCTTATCAGCTGACTGCAAAGGCTGGCTCTTAACAGCTGACTGCAAAGGCCGGCTCTTATCAGCTGACTGCAAAGGCTGGCTCTTACCAGCTGACTGCAAAGGCCGGCTCTTATCAGCTGACTGCGAAGGCTGGCTCTTACCAGCTGACTGCGAAGGCTGGCTCTTACCAGCTGACTGCAAAGGCTGGCTCTTACCAGCTGACTGCAAAGGCCGGCTCTTATCAGCTGACTGCAAAGGCTGGCTCTTACCAGCTGACTGCAAAGGCCGGCTCTTACCAGCTGACTGCTGGAAAGTGGGGATACATGATGACCATGAGCCAAGCACAAGGATGGATCAGTAGACAACTGAGGTAGCCTAACGTGGGCAACTACACAATCGCACAAGCTCTCACACACACACACACACACACACACACACACGCACACACATTTCTGCGCAGAGAGAGAGCTTAAATAAACATTTAAACAGATTCGTACAAGGATCATTTGAATATATTATTTTATTTTTTTAGCATTACCATCATAGTTTTTAATTTTAAATTTTTCCCTTCATTTCTTTAAAATGGTCACTTCTGAATGTACACATACTGCAAACTCTCAAAAATATACAAACAAATGCAGGCTTGTGCTATACTCTGGTCAAATGTCTAAAAAACAGTGGCACTGGGGAGAAAAAAGACATCAAAAACCTTTAAGACATGCACAGCATATATCTGAACACCAGTTACCGGTAGCCATTTGGTGCATGTATGGGCTCTGGGGGGGGGGGGGGGGGGGGGGATAATAAGACAGTTGTTAAAAAAAAGCCTGTCTTTCATCAAACGAAGACGTCATTTATGGTGTTGTTAGGCACATAATTGTTTTCATGTTGTTTTGTAAAATTTTGATAAATGCATTATGCTTAACAGAAAAAAACAAACAAATGACAACAACAACAAAAAGAAATCAGATTAGAAAAATAAAAAAAGACAGTACTTCTGATGTTACACTGTCTGGAAACATAAGAATGTCAAATCAATAAGTTAGTATCCAGGATCCATGTTTTCCACATACGTAGGGCTCTATCTGGAGGAGAACTGCTCAGATGCTGAGGTCGTTGTGGCTCTCTTTGTAGGGCTTTTTCTTGGGTTCGGGGAGCTGTTTGGAGCTTAGGCTGGAGTTGGACTTCAACGTGTTGTAGGACTCCTTGAGCCTGGGCGCGGTCACTTCCTGCCTTCTGTAGCTTCTGTCGGGTGATGCCCCCCTAAGCAGGCTCTCAGTTTTGTAACGGCTCTCAGGTGACCTGTCCCACGCAAATTTCTCCTCTCTATCGCTCCTTTCGGGTGACCCATCCTCCAGCAAATTATTGTTCTTGAAGGCTCTCTCCAGTGTCCTGCCCCTGGGTAGCGTGTCTTCCTTGAAGAATGGTTCCACGCCCACAGCCTCGCTCAGAAGGCTGTCCTCTCCATAGCCTCTTTCAGGGATCGGCAAGTCCTTCAAGAAGCTCTCTGCCTTGGGGAAGTCTGCAGGGAGTGGCGGCTCTCTCAGGAAGCTCTCCACCTTGGAGGCGGACTCTGGGGCTGGCAGCTCTCTCAGGAAGCTCTCGTCCTTGTTCATCTTGTCCGGAACCTTTCCTCGCACCCTCTCCGGTGAGCGATCCCGTCTCCAGTCCATGGACTTGGCTCTGTGTCTGTCGGGAGAGAGGTCCCTCTCCCGGGCGGGTGACCTGTAGAGGTCCCTGTGCCGGTCCAGGGAGCCCCTGTGGCGGGGGTGATGCGTGGCGGGGTGATGCGTGGCGGGGCCTCCGCTCCGGGGAGTGCTCGTGCCTCCGCCCGTGCCTCCTGTCCACGGTGTTCTGTGGACCGCCGGCTCCGCTGTGCCCCTTTTCTGGGGAGCGGTGCCTCCGATGGTGGGAGCTGTGCTCCGCCTTCTTCTTACCCGAGCCCTCCTCCTTCTTCCTGGGTTTGGACGCGCTGCTCTCGTCCGATCTCCTCCCCCGCCGCCTGTGCGCGCTCTTCTTGTCGGGTGAGTGATGTCGGGGTTTGGAATGGCTCCCCTGGTTGCTGTGGTGGTGATGGTGCGGTTGGTGGTGATGGTTGGAGTGTCGGCCGTGTTCCTTCTTGTCCACAGTCCCCCTCGTCCTCTTGTCCTCATTCCGTGATGTTTTGTGAAGATCTGGTGGATAACTGGACTCCGATAATGCGGGTAATCGACTGTTTGGTGGCAAGGTTTTCACTTCCGAAACATTTTGTGTACCGGCGGTGGAAGTGTTGCCGTCATGGCTGGCGTCTGCAACATACATAAGGGGGTTGTGGATAAATCAAATGAGGAATATTTTCAGAATGTACAGTGATTTCTTCCTGCATGACGAACACCAAGCTGTTAAGGTTAGAAGCCATCATGGGTTAACTGCAGGTATATCAGGGAATATTTTTAATTTAATGAAATTTAATACAACAGCACTGTTGATGGTAAAATATTAGTATTTATGAGCCAAAAGCTACAATGCAAGAGGGCTTGTGGAACAGCCAAGGCCGCTAGAAGAAAATGCTTACTTTTTTGTGATATAAAAGGCACCTATGGTGAGAAAATAAAACCAAGGGACAGTATCTGGTTCCACATTCTAAATCTTTATAAATACGCCTTGCCACTGATTTTGATCTATGCTTAATATGGTCTCCCAAGCACTTACCCTGGGGTTCAAACCCTGAATATTATATTCCTGAAGTGTATTCCGAGCATTCTATGCATGCTGTATTAGAAGTGTGAATACTACCATATCTATCCTTAAACTCATAATAGCCGTAGGTGCCCTTTAACATTTATTTTCCTTTTGGCCCCTTGATTTAACTAGATTCATTTACTGAGCTCTTTTCATTTGAAACCGTAAAGCATTTGGTTCTCAATGTCTGTGAAATGCATGAGTACCTTAAAACTTATTTGGTCTTTGAGTTAGTATTTATGTACTTCATGCACTTTCATGCACATGGCAATTTAAATATTATGTGAGCGGATTCAACAAAACAAATAAAACAATGTCAATGTGATACATACCTTGGACCAAAGCAAAGAAATACATCTATATTTATGTCTTCGGTCAAATTTTCATGTCAATGTAAAGAAGAAAGTCAAAAACTCAATGTAAATGACTAAGTGCCATAGGGGTTATATGTCCTCTATTAGGGATTGGCCTTCATATAACTTGTTCATATAACTTCAATCAGAATATATCATTTGATGATAAAATGATAGTAAAATAACACAATGTTCCATATCTGATACCCTTGTGATCACATACTCACTGCGAAATGGAATTAATAGAGTGAGGGACTATATGCAATAAAAAGATTCTGAGGTAAACTCGCTGCGGCACCCAAAATGCTTCCTGGAATTGACATGTTCTTATGCATTTCTTCTTTGGTCTCACACTACATATGCCTCCAGGGGATCACATGGACACAATGGCAGCCAATTCTAATGAACGTGAAGCAGCGGAGCATTTAAGCAGTACTGGAATTGTGTTTCAATAGCATCCTATAGGATGTGCCATTACTAAGAAGCAGTGTAATGGCAAGAGCTGCATGGCTAGAAGAAAGAACAAGGAGGTGGGATATATATATATATATATATATATACAGTCATGGACGAAAGTGTTGGCACCCCCTGTAAAGATGAGCAAAAAGGGTTATAAAAAATTCACCGTTTGGTGAATTAGCTTAATCTCACACTGAAAAAACAAGAAGAATCCAACCTTTAATTGACGTTAATTTATTATGAGAAAAAAAAATCCCACATCAAGAAATAATTATTTTTAACAAAACCACATTGGCCACAATTATTGGCACCCCTGCATTTATATATAGAATAAAGTAATCATTTTTAATATTTGGTCACATATCCTTTGCATGCCATGACTTCCTGATGTCTGTGACCCAACAACATCAAAAGACTCTTGATATCTTATTTTCTGGTACTCTTACAAGCGATACTATAACATCTCTGCATTTGAATGGATCACTATGGGAATTGGGGGGTGGGACTAGATTTAGCTGTAAATTATGCTGGAACAGTATGGAATACATGGTTGGTAAAATGGCTGTAAGTCAACAAGGGTCTGAGGTATCAAACAAGCCTTAAACAATCACTCTGCTGCCAGATATGCAATAGATATGGATGGATCACTTTAAGGGTTGTTTCTCCTGACAAATTTTCCTATTGAATTCTATGGAAAAATAAGTCAGGAGAAGAAACCCTTCAAGTTATTCATCCATATCTACTGCATATCTGGCAACAGAGTGATGGATTAAAGCTTGTTTGATACGTCAGACCCTTGATGACTTACAGCCATTTAGCCAACCATGTGTTCCATACTGTTCCAGTGTAATTTACAGCTAAATCTAGACCCACCCCCCAATTCTCATAGAGATCCATTCAAATGCAGAGATGTTATAGTATCGCTTGTAAGAGTACCAGAAAATAAGATATCAAGAGTCTTTTGATGTTGTTGGGTCACAGACATCAGGAAGTCATGGCATGCAAAGGATATGTGACCAAATATTAAAAATTATTACTTTATTCTATATATAAATGCAGGGGTGCCAATAATTGTGGCCAACATGGTTTTGTTAAAAATCATTATTTCTTGATGTGGGATTTTTTTTTCTCATAATAAATTAACGTCAATTACAGGTTGGATTCTTCTTGTTTTTTCAGTGTGAGATTAAGCTAATTCACCAAACGGTGAATTTTTTATAACCCTTTTTGCTCATCTTTACAGGGGGGGCCAACACTTTCGTCCATGACTGTATATATATATATATATATATATATATATATACATATACACATATATAGATATATATATATACATGAGGTGAGAAATGCTAAATAAATAAACTAAATAAATCAGTCAGCAAACAATGTTCAGTAACATCTAAAGCAGATAGAGAACCAGTAAGCCGTTCACATTTCAGCAGTGGGAAGCTCTAGGCCCAGAGTTAAAATGCGAGGAGGTGGATGCATGAATCCATTACCGCAGGACAGCATGATGGCAGCTGGTAAAAAAAAAAGGAGGGATTGCAGTGCATTCTGGGTGAATGGATTCATTTGCATGAAGCACAGCACAAGTGATGAGGTGAGTCAGGCCACAGCACACAGATACCGAGGGGACGGATTTCAGCTACAAACCGTAGTTTGATTTTGGCCCATTAGGTAGAAACAAGGCTCCCCCAGCTTGTCATTTCTCATACATGCAGCAAGATGAGGAGCTACCATCGCTGAAGGAAGGGTGGAAGAGACGAGCGAAAAAGGGAAGGAGAGAAAAAAAACAGAAAAAAAGAGAAAGGCAGAAGGTTTAGATCTTCAACAACAGGCAAAAGAAAGAAGAATTATCCCTTGATTTGATTGTTTTTTTTATGGAAAAAGGTGTTTATTTATTCATTTTCAGAGAGAAGGATTGTCCAGGAAACACCCCATTTTCAGTGAACATTTGTAAGTAACAGAGAGAGTCCTGGAACCCACAACCGGCCCAGCAGCAGAGAAACAACCCCCAAGGACACACAGAGAGATGAACACACGGAAACCTCAACAGTATACATCACACAAAGAATGAAATCACTGGCGGCTGTCAAAACGGTGAGAAAAAAAAAAAAGTACAAAATGGTATAAAAATATACAACCTCACAGAGATGTCATATTGGTGTAGGAAAAGACAAACATTTCATTGTACATTCTTGGTCCAACAAAATTACACGAGTGAAAACTTCAAATGGTTATTAATCCAAAACAAGAATGCATTTAGACAACTGTGATAATCAACAGAATGATGCAACTGAAATGAAACTTCCATAAATATTATGGAAAATGGGTCTCCAAAACAAACAAAAGAAATCGATAAATAATACCATTTCATGCAGCAACACTCAGTAAAAATGTATCTTGGGAGATTAGACAATTTGTGGTTTTATAGGTAAAGCAAAAATACTGGTAAAATGTACTTTTTGGTTAATAAATGCAATGTGAAGATGTAGGGTTACATCAGAGATTTGTTAGAATCTGAAATATACAGTAGCACTGATCTATTACAATTACAGCAGGTGAGAGTGATTCTATGACTTGTGAGGACTGTGAAATAAAATTCTGACATAGCTTATACAGTAATATTACTTCCCACTGAAATGGTAGTAAGTATAAGGATGATCTTCATTTCATAACCTCTTTGACAAAACTTAACTCAGCATCTTACATTCAATTTCAATAAATAGTATAAATATGTTAATTATGCCTCAATTTACTAGAACATTTTATTAAACAGGATGCATTTCTGAGTTTAGCGGTGCACACGAAATGCAACGTGTCAAGTTTTCCCAACCTAAAAATATAATTCAGCAAGGAATCCGAAGAGCAATAAACACATGATATTCAATTTTAGGAATTTAGAAGTAGTTTTTTTTTTTTTTTTCTTCTCAATTTCGTTTCTCTCATTCTCCAGCCAGGGCTCCTGGCCAAGGTGACGGCTCCTCCTTATACTCTACCCCAGCTCATAGAAGCAAGCAGAAGACAAAGAGAACGAGGAGGCCCAGCACCCAGATTGCAGATACTAGAAGGCCCGGTGTGAAGGAAGTGAAGTCACCGGAGCGTGTCAGGGGGTGAAGGCGGGAGAGAAGGGAAAGTTTTCGTAGATTGACCCACCATATTCGGGCACGGAGCCATCCCCCCTCTTGAGGACCAAGCGCACCCTCCGCCCACCATTTTTAATCAGTTCGATGGCACGCGCGTGCTTCATGTTTTTGGTGCTGTCCCCGTTGATCTCCAGTATCTCATCTCCAACCTGTGTTGCGATAAGGGGTGAGGGTGGGGGGGGCGGGGGTCGGGGGGGGGGGTTGGGGTGGAAGAACAAATCACAACTGTGCAGAGAATGCTGCTTGACATAGAAAAAAGGCCCCCATTGACAATGATGCCGGTTTGTTCTGCAAGGAAAAGCTGAAGTCCCCCCCCCCCCCAGTTCAAACCTGTCAGTGCTCTCTGCCAGGGGAATACCATCTCCACTGAAACAGGCCCCTTCTTGACACGCTTGTACGCTCCACTGTACTGTGTTACTATTAATATCTCGTCTAACAAGCTCAACTCAAAAGGACTGGTGACAGTGAACAGCGCCTCAATGTATAGCAGCTACCATGTCGCTGATGGAACAAACATCTGGAAGTCTCATTACCATTTTAATTTATTAATTCTAATTACAATCTCATTTCATATTCATACCTACGGACGCAGAATCAACCGTACATACCACCCTCGTGATCTCCAGGTAGATTATAGCTCAAAACCTTTGCCTTGGATCGGTTAAAACAAGGTTTTACATCAAATGCACCTGACTTAACCTATTTAATGCTGAAACACTCATTCAGAGAGTTACAGAAGATATGTCATTGTTAGCAATATGCTATAAGAGCATATCATGAAACCACATGCTATACTGGTATGAGACATACCCGCATCTTCCCATTTCGGACAGCTGCCCCGTCTTCAGCTAGCCTGAGGACGTAGAGGTCCATGTTGTACTCGCGGCCGCCCCGGAGACTGAATCCGAAACCTTTATTGTCCCGTTCGAGGTCAACCGAATAGAACTCTGGGTCCTGTAGGGAACAGGACAGACAGTGCACAAAGAAATGAACAACAAGACGACCATCTTGTGAAGAGGTTGTAATGTCAGTACAAAGGACAGGCACCGCCTCCAGGAAAGTTGCGCTGAATCAATAGGACCGTTTGATGCTCAAGATCAAATGAATAATCGATTCCTTAGGACTCAGACATTTTGGGCTCTGAATGGACTCTCAGAAGAGCCACAAGGGCATCGCAACAACAAGGCCTGATTGGAAATATCTGACCCGAGCGGATGACTTCGATGGCGAGATGCAATGGAAGGCTTTAAGAATGACCGTGCATTGGCTCATTAGGCACAGTGGAGTACAGAAACACAGACGAGATTAGGGAGGATCTGCTATTCACCTGTACTGGAGCTGGAGGAGCTTGCGCAGGAGCTTGTGTAGGAGCTTGTGTGGGAGCTGGTGGTGGAGGCGCCGGCGGGGCTTTGAAATCAAATGACTCCTGTTTTGGTTTTGTGTTGTTCCTGAAAACAAAAAAAAAAGAAATAAAAACTTGCATGAAATTTAACTGTAAACTGTTAACTGTTTTTATCCCAAGGGGAGTGTTTGATTGCCGCCTATGGGCAGTACTTGCACAGATTGTAAAAATAACAATAAAAACACAAATAGGGACGTGTACATAATTGAGTTGAAAATAATACCCAACTCTACAACAGAACTATGACATACTATAAATTGCACATAAGTATTAGATTTTAGCTGACAAAAGTCTTTGTTGTGGGTGAAATTGGCCCAGGGACACACCTTGACTCGGGCGCGGCCTGTTGCTGAGGCGTGTGTGTGGTAGTGATGGTGGCGATCTTCTCAGCGTTGGTCAACAGTGATGCGTTGGAGGACTCTGATGAGACAGAAGAGCGTTATGAAAACGAAGGCCATTGAGATACAACAACTGCCTGCTGACAGACACAGGACATGACCAATCGCAGAGCTCAGACACTCAGCTTTCTCAGGGACTAACATTCTAACATTCATAACTTCATAACTTCTCATTCTATCATCTGTGCCCAGTTTATACACTGTACGGGATGTGAGTGTGTGTGTGGGTGTGTGTCCTGAATATACACACTTAAATGCACACATCTTATGTCCTTCCAAAGAGTTGCGTTAAATTTGTGGCAGTTAAATTCCACCAAACATCAAAACTATGAAGGGATGTCAAAGTCAAATGTCATCTTTGTTCTGAAAGCATTACATTACATTACATTACATTACATTACAGGCATTTAGCAGATGCTCTTATCCAGAACGACTTACACAACGTTTTATCATTTTTTTTTACATATTATCTATTTATACAGCTGGATATATACTGAAGCAATTCAGGTTAAGTACCTTGCTCAAGGGTACAACGGCAGTGTCCAACCTGGGAATCGAACCTGCAACCTTTCGGTTACAAGGCCAGTTCCTTAACCATTATACTACACTGCCGCCTCTATGCCGTTCTATGCACCCAAGTAAAAATGCATAGAACTTTCTAAACCTTGTTATTTTCCAAGCGGAAAAAAGCGTGAACACCCTGAGAGAATGCCACTACCACTGAAAACACCCACATGCTAGCTTTTGACAAGCACATCCTACTCCTACATACCACATAGGTTTCTCTAATCACCAACACTGCACTGTCAATCACAACACAAAGCCCAAAAGAACACTTCAAAAGTCTAGCTCAAAATATCCAGCAACAACACTATCGCCCAAAAACAAAACCGCACCACACTGTCCCATTCTGGGCCAGGCTGCAGGATACTGGCTATACCACCGTTAATTCTACATTCCAGACAGAGTCAGACCCTACTTCCTATTCTGTATTCCACTCAGGCTCTGCAGTCTAATCACTATTCCAGAGCCATGATTGTTTATGTGATATTCTACTGAAATCCCATTGGCTAATGGATATTCTACTGATATCCCATTGGCTAATCACAATTCTCCCGAGAGCTCACTCAATTCCAATCCAGTGGACGGCAACTGTGGAGGAGACCCAAGGTGTGATGATGCACCGCCAGTGGACCGATTTCTCTTTAAATAGCTTTTTTTTTTGTCCTAGGACGTCAGCTGCATTTATTCTATTCCACTCCAGTGGTAATGGCTGCATGTTTTTGCCTCTCGTAAATGACCCAGAGCGCAAATTAAACGCGATGAACCACCGTCAGTCCCTGCAATGTGTCTCCGTTTGAGAAGTCGCGGAGGACAAGAAACCGTGATGCATCTCCGCCCTCACAAAGGCCCCCCCATGAGGTCACGCATGGCCCCTCCTTTTCCTTTTGATCGCAACGGCCACATAGGCGTCCTCCCTCGCACGTTAGATTGCATTATACCGCACGCCGCATTCCGCGTCATTCGCTGCCGTTCACACCACCCTCCCAGTAAGCCGGCGCTGCAGCCTGCCTCATTATTTTCCCATTTGCATGGCTTCCTGATGGGTTCCTTTGTGAGCGGCTCAGACTGCCCAACCTTGGAATTAACACCTCCAATAACACACCCCGTGTCAAACGGTAGATTTCTATAGAAACTGCTACGGCCCAACTTCATCTCCACATACCTTCATTCTTTCTCAATAGAAAACAAGCTGCTTTGACATTTTTTAAAATCACCGACTGCCAAGGTTTATTTAACACATGGCTTAGCAGAGTCATGCACGCACGCCCGCCCGCCCCCCAACCCCACACCCACACCCACACCACCCACATTAATTAAGCTGCATTTGCAAGCCCCTCCTGAGACATCTTTCAGGGATGAATACCAAGCCTTGATCTGAACTTCTGAACACTTCATCCAATCAGAGACAAGCAGTCACATTAGTCATTATGAGAATCAATGTTGTCCTGAAGAAAAAGGCATCTGCTCCTTTCTGAGACAAATTAGAACTGAAGGCGATGTAGAGCTAACGCATTACGTCTGCTTTTATTTTCTTTTTCCAGTTACTAGATAAACCTTCTGAGAATCCCCCCTGAGAATCCCAACCCAACACACCAGCACAGTATTGTAGCAGCAAATTAGCGAGTATACATTTCTATTTATATATTTTATCTACAGATTACCGAACTATTAACACCTTGTCTCAAGCTTGTAAATAATGCACACATGGTCCCCAAAAGGTAAACTTAATTAATATTTGTTGGAAATCACAATATATTAACAGATGATTTCCTATCTCACATTAATCCCATTTGAAATGGTAGGATTTGCAGGTAAGAGCACTTCACAAATATATTGCAAATAAATGAATAATAAGTATTACATTTTTATACTGGAGCTGATTTGTTTCCTCATAGTTTCATTTTTGACATACCAAGCCATCACAAAGTTAAATAATGGCAAATATAAATCCATACTTCAGAGTAAAAGCACACATCTCAGAAATAAATTGAACCTCATAGTTCTGAGTTGACCACATTACTGATATTGATAATCCTCTATGGAAATTAATTTATTTGCAGTTAATCAGGTAAGCCACAAATATAAAAAAAAATAAAATACACCGTTTCAACTGGGTGGTTTTTTATAAACTTTTCAAAAAAATATGTCTACCCTTTGAATTCTCTATGAAGGATGAATAATAATAAAGAAACCTGATATTTTGAAGATGTCTCAACATAAAAGTGGCCACCGAAATGTCCCCCACTGACCCCAATGCATAAAACGCGGCAGGAATAACCAATGGCTGAAGTTCACGGGTGATCCTCACCATCTCCGGGAATGATCCGCAGCGTGACGGTGTTCCCGGCCTCCTTTATCAGATTGACGATGTCCGAGTGGGACTTGTTAGTGATGGAGCATCCGTTCACGGCCAGGATGCGGTCCCCGACCTTCAGCTTGCCGCAGCGGTCGGCGGGACTGCCCTCGATGATGCGACCTATTTTGTGGGGCATGGCCACACATGCGTTTCCGGCTTTTGGTATCACCGTGTTTTTTTTTTTTTTTTGTTGTTTTTTTTTTGTGTGTTTGCAACATTCAGAAATTATGATTTGTGTTTTTTTTTTTGGGGGGGGGGGGCAGGGAGAAACAAAAATATGGGTGGGAGGAATAGAAGAAAGAGAAGAAAGAGGAAACAGAAGGTTAAGGGTTAATTCACCAAGCCACCAAGCCAAACTGCCCACAGAAGTTTTTACCACAGACCTGCCTGTTTTAGAAAAGGAAAACGCCGGCCAAGAACACAACAACAGGTTATATCTCCATGCAAGGGTACGAGGACCGTGCTGAATCCGGAAAAAAACATCTTACGCTCCGTCAGCCTGCGCATTTCCCTGAATATCCATTTAAATAATAGCGCTTTTACTCTAAAACTCTAAGGTCAGTGCATTATGCACACTGCCTCATGACTATCGATGCCTAAAATGGCATACTCTAATTTGTTTTTCACCTTGGAGCATGGATCGATTGTCAACTCCTCAACTTCATGAAGTTTGATGTAGGGATAAGTGAATTTCGGTCCCTGAGACAGCTCCAAAAGGATGGATTTACAAGCAGGCTGCAGAGCCCAGACTTCCTAATGAGAACACTGCATCATCCATGCCATGAATATGCTGACACCGACAGAGCAGTTACATGTGTGCACAAGTGAAAATAGGTGCCGTTTATTTATTCTGCTTGTCTGAACAAGCCCCCTGGCTTTTTTACCCTTCCAAGTTCATATTTATAGCATCCGCACTTAATCATTATTGAGAAATCCCACATCAGAGCTGGCTTTCAGGTTTATTTTTTTGTAATGACCAGACTGAATGTCAAATCACCATCCTTTCCTTTTTTTTGTACCAACTGAAATCTAGGAAAACCGTATCAGCCGGCACCAAACAGCAGAACTGCAGGATAATATCGGGACCTTCCAATAGCCCGCCCCTCAGGCGCTGGAACTGTGTTTATGGAGGTGTTTGCTTAAAGGGATGCAGACTGACTGGCGGCTGAGAGCTTGCCCTGGTTTGCCGATTGCCCCACATTAAGGAGACATGACATTCAGATTTAAAATAAAACCCTCTTGCATCCTCTGTTCCAAATGCAATCGATAGCTTCCCATTTGTTCAACAAAAAAAGAAAAAAAAGGAGGAAGCGCCCATTTCTCGCCAACGTTTTTCACGTTTCAGTTTGAAGGCGTTTCGTTTTCCTGGAGCGCCCATTTGAAATTAAGTAAAGCAGCGAGTCAACCGCAGACCACCCCCCCAACAGGAACGCAGCGCAGTGGAGCGAGTCCCTCAGCGGGACAGATGAAGGACCCAGGCAGTGAGAGCGGAAGTAGCAGGCCCCCTAGTGGAGTGGAGGGTGCAGAGCACACTGCGCAGTGGCAGGCAGACACAGTGCATGCAGGGGGACACAGGGCGTGCCCAGGGGAGCACAGCAAGGCGTTACACCAGCTTCAATCACCAAAGGCATCCTCCAAAATACCCTGTGTGTGTTGGTCATGTACTGTTGCTTCCGTCGATCGCTGTTATTCACTCCCCTGTTAAGTAGTGTGACTAATGGAACATAATGAACTATAACACTATGGCCTGAGGCACACTTAACTAACACTTAAACAATTTATATGCAAATTACCGTGCACATATTCTTATAACTGACAGAGAACCTTGTTTAAATATTGTGCGGCAACAAAAAGCGAACAAGAAAAAAAATCTTTGTCTCGTTTATGCAAAAAAATGTACTGCCGAAAGAAGTAAATGTACTTAGAATGCTAATATTGAAAATCACATTAACTGGTACCCTCACCCTCACTTTACCTTGCTGTAATATTTAGTAATGCTGGAATTTGGTCACTCATTCCATAGACTGTGTGCATAGCGAATTAATCCCAATATAAATAATTAGCTAATTAGCTAAAAAGCCGCTTTCCGTGCATTTCTTTTGCGCCTGGATCTTACCGACTCAAACCTGTGTGTGTGTGTGTGTGTGTGTGTGTGTGTGTGTGTGTGTGTGTGTGTGTGCGCGCGCGTGTGCGGTCAGGACGGCTCGTACCAAAGGTGGTCCCAGCCTCGGGCCGGGAGACGGACGAGACGATGACGAAGCCGAAGCCCTCGTTCTCGCCGCGGCGGATCTCCACGTCGTACGGCTGCACGGCGGCGCTGACCACGGCGCTCCCGCTGCCGCCCCCCTCCCCCGCTGCCGATGCCGCTGGTGCTGCCGCTGCCCGAGCTCACCGTGTTCAGCGAGTTCTGGCTGCCCTGCGGCGTGCGCTTCTCCTCCGTCAGGGAGGGCGCCTGGTTGCTGCTGTGGTGGGACGAGGCCGGGGACGGGGGGGGCGTCGCCGTCAGCCTTGGACCCTGGGCGAAACGAGGGGGAGGACGGTGAACGAGGCACACTGAGTGTGAAGTATGCACACTGCTCACAGGGCTTCGCTGAAATATGCATTGCGTTACATTTTCCACACAGAATTACATACTCATTCATACCTCGCTACAAATGGGTGGACATATTTACCATAAGTATCAAAAACCAGAATATAACCAGTCAACCACTTTTTTCAATCGCATGCCAACCATACGGTACTGCATGAAACACGGCCCGTCACTCAGTTTATACAATTCTCACATACGCAGCTTGTATGAGAATATGTTTGCCTAAAGAGAACTTGAAGCGCTATGGCAATTACTGCATTGGGCTATAGGTTTCTTTGGTCTAGTGCGCATGTCTATGGATTCCTATCCCAGTATGGTGTGACATTGATCGTTTAGAGGGAGGGTCACGCAGCTAGTTTGTAAAATATGCCCCGGGTGAATCATTTCCTCAAGTTGGTCCTTACGAAATGATGCTGTTTGTCGAGAGAGAGGGCGGTATACCTTTCAAAAAGTCAACAGACAGCTTTATCACCCAGAATGCTGTGATTCACATCCTCAAATTTATCAGAGCACTTCATCATCTCCGTGTGTGGACCTGCTCATCAATATCTGACCTTGGAAACCTGGCTCCCTCTCAATCACATTTATGGCTCAATTTTATATTCCTGAAGGTCAAAACAACTATCCAATTCTTTAACAACTCTGCCAAAGGTTTCCCACACAAAATCTTTTGAAAGATGTCACAACTGAAGGTCCAGAAAGTCATAAAAATAAACACTAAAAAACATATGTATCATTAGGATACACCGGGGATGGTATAATGTCAGGCAGAATACAGCTCCTTTGTTCCTGTGTGATACGCTCCCTGAATTGAGCTCTCATTTGATTTATGTTGGAACTACTCACGGACCTGTAGCTGGCTTTAAATAGCCACCTCACTTTACCTAATTAGAAATAACGGGGTGCGTGTGAAATACCATCACATTAAGGGTCCAGGTGGCACACCGCCCAGAAAAGTTAACACATCGCCCTTTTGTTTTCGCGATAACCAGGCCCTAACTGCCACTTTACCTCCATATCCAGTCTTGCGCCGGACGGTCAGGTTGACGTGTCCCTGCTTGGCAGCCTGCTGCATCAGCTGGACGACCAGCTGGTGGGACTTCCCCACCACAGCGGTCCCGTCCACGCAGATCAGCTCGTCCCCGGACCGCAGCCGGCCGTCCTCGTCGGCCGCCCCGTACTTCACGATGTGACCGATGTAGATCTGGCCCGGCGAGACAAAATGGAGGACAGAAGCTCGGCGTTCAGGCGACAAAACGCGGTTCGCCATCTACCCTCCCTTGGATTCCCTCACTCCCTGTCTCCTTCATCTTGTTATTTTTCCCCGACAAATTAAAACCCATGGGGATGATTATTTTCTTTCTTCGGCTGTGTACATCAGCTTGAAAGAACAACCAACTTTCAAGGGAGGGAAACTGGTGTTTGGCTGGAGGATCACATTACATCTTTCTTTTTTTGTTTTTAAGCTGCATTGACCAAGCCGGTGGGAGACATGGGAGCATATATTGCATCGCGTTACATAATGGTCTCCACCACACAGACTCAAGTATTCACCAGTGATATGCAGCAGAACATTCAGCTTGATCTTGTATACTAAACGCACCCAAGCTGTGGAAGCCACCCCCTCCATACAGATGGGTAGATTTATGAGGAATTTATTATTGACTGCTAATATTCCCCAACACACACAGTAGAAAATCATCAAGGCATGCTTTCTTGTTTCGCTTATAGACCTTCTTTTATTTAGAATTGATTTACATTTTAAAACTATGATATAAAATATGGTTTAGAAACATTCTTTAAAAGCATTTTATGAATATTACAATGGCCCGAGGCAACATTTGACCTTGACTTTGACTTACAAATAAATACAAGTGCTGGCTTACTGGTTGATTGCGATCGATTTTGGCGATTGCTGAACCAGCTGAAGTGTGCTTGCGAATAAAACCGCCGACACTTCCAGTTAATCGCGAGTCACAGTTAAGTAAAAACATTGATTGAATCCAGGTCTGAGTAATGAGAGCCTTCACGGGGAGACTGTCAGGACATATCAGGACATATCATGGTGGGAGGTGCAGATCTGGCCGTAAACAAAAGAGACGGGAAAAGGGCAGACTGAGTCTATGCTTACCGGCTCCCCGGGCTCGTTCCCTCCAAGTATTCGGAATCCGAACCCTGTGTCCTTTCTCCAGAGGAAGATGTCCTGCTCCTGATAATCGGGCACTGAAAGACAGATCCACACGCTCTAATCAATACATCTGTCCGAGTAGCCTTCTCCTCATCCGCACGTCAATGCGCTGCGAAGCATACGTTTTTTTTTCCTGCATTCAGTAGCAGCTGGAGCCGGTTGGAGGAGGGGGGGGGGGGGGGGGGGTGCGCGTTTCTGATTGGGTCGGGGGTTTGTATGACGTCATCTCGCTGAGGGGCGCACCTGCGGCTCTAATCAACGTGACGCTACATTTGCAAGCTATGCTAATGCACTGCGCATCCCTCCTCCTTTCCTTCCTCCGCTTTTCTCTCTCTCCACCTGGCTATGCAGCACATTGGATCAGGAGGGAGGGAGGGAGGGAGAGGGAGGGAGGGAGGGGGGGAGAGAGAGAGTGGGAGAGAGAGAGGAAGAGAGGAGGAGAGGGAGTGGGAGAGGGAGAGGAAAAAAGAGAGGAAGAGAAAGAGGGAGAGAGAGAGGAAGAGAGAGAGAGAGAGAGAGAGGAGGAGAGGGAGAGGGAGAGGAGGAGAGGGAGTGGGAGAGGAAAAAAGAGAGGAAGAGAGAGAGAGAGGGAGAGAGAGAGGAAGAGAGAGAGAGAGAGAGAGAAGATAAAGGAGGATTTTTTAAGAACATACTCAAATCAAGATCAAATAATATTGTAAGAAAATACTGACACACAATAGCTATCAATGCTATACATAAATGAGGTTTGGGGTCCACTTAACTTAGATTTAAAACAAATATTTATGGTCCTAATGCATTAACCAACTAACATCTACTTTTTACTAAATATACTTTTGAAACACTGTCCCTCCCTATCAAAGATCTATTCCCAAGTGAGGAAGGTTGAAATAGTGATACATTTCCTCTCCCACTGGACTTACTGGACTGCCTAAATACAACTGCCTTACTGGACTGCCTACATACAACTGCCTTACTGGACTGCCTACATATAACTGCCTTACTGGACTGCCTACATACAACTGCCTTACTGGACTGCCTACATACAACTGCCTTACTGGACTGCCTACATACAACTGCCTTACTGGACGGCCTACATACAACTGCCTTACTGGACTGCCTACGTACAACTGCCTTACTGGACTACCTACATACACTTACTGGACTACCTACATACAACTGCCTTACTGGACTGCCTACATACAACTGCCTTACTGGACTGCCTACATACAACTGCCTTACTGGACTACCTACATACAACTGCCTTACTGGACGGCCTACATACAACTGCCTTACTGGACTGCCTACATACAACTGCCTTACTGGACTGCCTACATACAACTGCCTTACTGGACTACCTACATACAACTGCCTTACTGGACTACCTACATACAACTGCCTTACTGGACGGCCTACATACAACTGCCTTACTGGACTGCCTACATACAACTGCCTTACTGGACTACCTACATACAACTGCCTTACTGGACTGCCTACATACAACTGCCTTACTGGACTACCTACATACAACTGCCTTACTGGACGGCCTACATACAACTGCCTTACTGGACGGCCTACATACAACTGCCTTACTGGACTGCCTACATACAACTGCCTTACTGGACTACCTACATACACTTACTGGACTACCTACATACAACTGCCTTACTGGACTGCCTACATACAACTGCCTTACTGGACTGCCTACATACAACTGCCTTACTGGACTACCTACATACAACTGCCTTACTGGACGGCCTACATACAACTGCCTTACTGGACGGCCTACATACAACTGCCTTACTGGACTGCCTTTAGAATAGTATGCACTGGGTCATAAGGCCAGAAACATAGGCAGCTGGAGCCAGCTGTGGACTTTCTGCCCTGTTGGTCTGGCCCGACCTCTCCAAAAAAAAAAACATCTTCCAAGCGAAGACAGCTTTGTTTAGCATGCTGCGCTTGCACTGCAGAGGCGGATCCATACATTTGCCTGCAAGGATACTAATGGATTTCTACCCCGGTCCGATAAGCGGCAAGACAGAAATGGCTAGACGCTGTGTGATTGCGCAGAAGGGACAGTGGCGTGGTGACAGCCGAGCCTGTCGTCGAAGGCGCCGTCGCCTGGAATGATGGAAAACAATAGTATTTTTTTTAACCCTGAAAAAATGACCCACTGGTGTGGAAGACTTGCAATTATGAACTCGGGAAAATGAAGATCAGCAACACGAGACATAAGCTTGGATGCAGGAGACCACGGTCTCCTTAACGTGCGCTTTCGTGGTATACTCTTAGGTATTCTCACCCTTCCTAACTGTGACTGAAGACATCGCTTCGCTCATGTGACGCGTGTTCACAGTAGAGATAATTACAGTGGTTGTGATAGTGGCATTTTACACAAAATGGCAACAACCACAAAGTCATGTCAATATTGAGCTGCGATCGTCAACCTGCAATGCCGCGCGGGCGTCCAAATTTAGATCGGAGGCTAAACTCCTAAACTCTCCAGCGAATTCCGCTGGGCTCCTTCACTTGAAAATCAATGACCTTCTATTCCTGCAAATGTATTTAGCCATCAAGGCTGGCTTAGCCCTTCCATATGCCCTTGTGGCTGAAAACAGCACCAGATAAATGTCACTGCACTCCAGGGTCACGAGAAGCTGCGCCCGGAACGCCCGAGGAACACAGGAGGGAAAGTCACAGATTCGGCTCACGTGAGCACCTGGACTAGTGATAAAAGTGTATAGTTTTTTTTTGATTTTTGTGTTCTCATATGGAGCTCAAAATACAAAAATGAATGTTTTAAATGTAGGCTTTATTTATCCGGGCGAGTCCCAGGGACACAGACATCTCTTCTGCAAGGCAGCGGAGTTTGTAGGGGATGTGCATGTGTTCTGCGGTGGCGGGAAAGACAGCCGCACTGAGTCCTCCGGGGCAGAGGGGGTCCCTGTGGAGACCAGTTCCATGCAGGTGGCTTGACCAGCAGCATAGGAAGGAACACACGCACACGCACACACACACACACACACACACACACACACACACACACACACACACACACACACACATACATGTGCACCTCTGCTGCGAAATCGCCAAGGGGCGGCAGGAAGGTGGAGAGGAGCGACAGCTCGGGCTGCAATCTGCTGAGCACATCAACAGTCTGTGCACGACGTCCAGGCCTCCGCTGTCACTCGCGGGCCACGGACCAGCGCACTCTGGGAGGTCAGGGACTAACGGCACAATCAGCTCGGATCAGGGAGCAGGAGTTGGCGGTCAACCAATCACAGCGAGGCAGCGGCCCGTGTGCTTCCCTGGCGATAGACAAAATGGCCGCCACAGGGAAACCCTACATGACTTGTTTTTCGGCTGCCACGGGGTCAGTGGCGCAGTTCGAGCAAGGATCTGGCGGTCTTACCCCACACTCATTAAAGCAGGCCGCCAGGCCAAGCCAGTCTCTTCACTGGTAATTGTGTGTGTGTGTAATGAACGCACGACAAGATCGACAACAGCTTACGTCAGATCAGAGCTTCTCCTTTTACATCCCTGAACAGAGCGGTCTGGGGCGAGTGGGGTGAGAATCTGGCTCTTTCAGGATGTTGAATAATGCAAGAGAGCACTGACGACAAACTTGCAAGGGGATTCATAACAACCATGGGCCTGATTTACTAAGACCTTTAGCATGTGCAAAACCTTTTAGCCCACGCAAAACCAGTAACATGGCCAATGATTGGTCATGGTATTCGTTTTGCACCAATCATTGGTTGTGTTATTGGTTTTGCATGTGCTAAAAGGTTTTTTGCACGTGCTAAATGTCTTAGTAAAGCAGGCCCCAAGTGGTTTTCCTCAACCTGAAATCGACTCCTCCGCTCCCTCAATACGAAAAAACTGTTGACAGGGACCTCTGGTTCTTTTGCATCGCTCGACGTGATATAGGGAAAAGGCGGGATTCACTGTCGACTAACCTCTCCACATTTAAGCATGGTGTGGCATGTCAGCACATTAATAACTGCAAAGTTTGTAATTGAAGTGTAATGCAGGATAGGTTCTAGATGACCGCAGACTCGGGTATTTGAATGATGGTAAAATACAAGTGAACAGCGAGGGAAAGCGATGCCTGAAATTCGCAGGCACGGCACGCTAAACGGACGCAGCTATGCGGGCTGATTGGTCCAGGAAGCTCGTAGCTGCCCAGTATCGCTTTCACCCTCCTGAATAGCCGTGCGCGCTCTCCTATGCTCAGCTCTCCTCAAAGCTTCCACAAGGACAGTGAACACAATGTCCCAAACAAGAGTGGGGAACCCTTTATCCCTTAAAGAGGTGAAACTCATGCAACTCGAGTAGGGAGACAGTGGCATCCCAAGAACACGTTCTCCCAGCCTCAGCAGGAAGTCCCAGAGTAACAGCGTGAAGCGAACAGGAAGAGCAGCGTGAACCCGACAGGAAAGGGGGGCAAAGCCTGGAACAGCCGTCACCACAAACCTCATTATACTTACGCCTACTTTCATACATGCTCCTCGACTGGGCCCAGATTTTGAAGGGGTCCGGCTTCTTCTGGGCACTGCCGTCCCCCGGCTCCTGGGCCGGGAGGCTGGGCAGCGGCTGGGCGGGGGGGCGGGGGCGGGGCGCTCTCGCTGGGCAGGGCCTGGGAGGCGTGCAAGGGCGAGTCCGTGCGCGCGCTGCGGTGGCTGGAGACGCTGTGCTGTGAGCTGCCCTGGCTGTCCTTCCTTTCCAGCTGCTGCTGTGTGGGCCGAGCGAGAGAGAGGGAGGGAGGGAGGGAGGGAGGGAGGCAGGGCGAGAGAGAGAGAGGGAGGGAGGGAGGGAGGGAGGGAGAGAGAGAGGGAGGGAGGGAGAGAGAGAGGGAGGGAGGGAGGGAGGGAGGGAGGCAGCGAGAGCGAGGGGGAAGAGATAAGCAAATAAGGTGAACGACAGAAAAGGAGGGATGGGGATATACGAGAAAGAGGGAGTTGGAAGGACAGAGTGAGGGAGAGGATGCAAGGGGCCCGAGTGAGAGGAAGAGGGAGAGGGAGAAAATTATGACAGTCATTACCGAACTTTGCGGTTTTTCGTTTTATCCTCACTGTTCTAAAGCCTTTCCGGCCCTGTGGCTGCATGCCCGCAGAGAGGCCGACACACACCAGCCAATAACGAGCCGGCCTTGATGCACGGAGCATCCCAAAGCCTTGTTTAGACCTTCCATTATGCCTGCATTGCTTTGCATGACAATAATAACATGCCCTAAAAGCCATAAGGCATTTCCTATTGCTCGTCTTTGTTCTGAATGGAGCCGGGAGAGCTCAGTAATTTCAAGCTGAGTTTGTAATACAAAACACAGCCACGGTTTATTAAATGCACAATTCCTAAGTCCCTCTAAGTGTCACAGAATCTAATTTCATTCTATCAGATTCATATTTAATCAAAGCCATTGGTTTTAGCTGGAAACGCATTCTATATGGGCACATAAAGCATAATTAAACAACCCCATTTATAAAGTAATGTTCTAAAAGAAAGAAAAAAGTGAATACTCTATTCTTTTTGTTCAGCTCAAGTGTGAATATATTTGCAGGCAGCTTGTTCCCCAATGTATACGAGAGGAGATTCTGTGCACATATTGGATGCGTTTCACCACGGGCAGAATTCCTGAGTCTGACGCACAGCTACATCTAGGCTGACGTTTCTATGAAAGAGTACTGAGCACAAAGCCAGCTTTCCCAGCAAAAACTTAATTGAACGTGACACTGGTCCAGAGTCAGCCCCCTATCCCCTCCCCACACCCTCATATGGTCATGTGACTTTGTGACCACTGCCCCCAGTAATGAGATAAATAACGTCACATACATAGAGGAGGAGAGGAAAGGATAAATAGAGCCGATATGTTTTAGGATGTAAAAAGAGGGGATTTCTGAGTACCAGGTTCTGAAGTCTAATTTGCTCTACCCACTCTAGCTAAACAGTTGGAAAAACGCACACAGGCATTCACACACAGATACCCCCCACACACACACACACACACACACACACACTCACCTAGACACATTACACATGCACATAGATATACACACGGGCATACAAACATGCACATGGTAGTTTTACACTCTGTACACATGGAGACAATCGCACACAGTTCTGTCAAAATATCATACATACACTTTTATACCTTGCTGAAAATAGGCATACATAGCCACCCACCGCACATATACACTCAAAGCTCCCACATTACACTCAGGCAATACTTCTACTGCAACAGGAACTATAAAAAACACTCCACACCATCTCTCCGCAAGCCTAAGCGCCACTGTACACTCAGTCACTGTCTGTCTCTCCTTCTCACACAGAACAACACATAGGTTACACACATACAACACACGAGCACATATAAGCAAACACAAAACTATTACACACACACACACACACGCGCACACGCTCACACACACACACACTCGCGCACACACACACACACACACACACACACACACACACACACACTCGCACACTCGCACACACACACACACACACACACACACACACACACACACTCGCACACACACACACACACACACACACACACACACACACACGCGCACACACACACACACACACACACACACACACACACACACACACACACACACACACACACACACACACACAACATTGTTTTGCTTAGCCAAAGACACCTATCCTCCAGAAATAGCCCAATGACACTTGCTCACCACAGTATGGTTCTTTTTGAAATATACCGTACAGTAAGAACCTCAGAAAATTGTGGAATTAAGAATTTCACACAGATACACAGCAGATTTGAATAAAAAAAGAAAGCTGTCTATAAATATAATTCTTAATTCTGTAACTTGCTTAGGTTTGTTACTGTGCAGTATATTTGCATAGAACCTCACTGGCTACCAAGCGTCACTGGGCTAGCTGATCCACGATCTGGTAAACATACAGATCGTGGATGAGCTACATATCGCAGCGACACAGAGCGCCAGGAAAACCGAAAAGCTGCACAATTCAATTTGTGCGCTGAAGGTGCAGTATGACTGACACAAAAGCGTTCCCATGGTGCCGAGGGCCCGGCCCGCTGTGGCATTTAGTTCCCCGGGCCCTCATTAAGGAAGGCTCCGCGCAACGGGGGGGGAGCAAAGGCAATTGCACTCGCGCGTGCACTCTGCCCCCTCCGTCAGCTGATCGCCCTCCGACACCTTAACCGCGCCGTCGAGCGAGAGTCAGAAGCCAGGCAGAACGCACTCGCAGCGGTGCGGGGAGAGGGAGAGAGGAGGAGAGCCGCGCACTCCGGTACTCACCAGCTTTGGGCTCTTCTTCGCCGGCGCCATCCCTAAACAGCGGCAGCGAGAGAGAGGAGGGGAGAGAGAGAGAGAGAAAGACCGTTAATGAAGGGTGCAAATATCCCACCTTCACCACAGGAACATCAGTCCCAGGACGGGAGGGGTGGGGGCTCCGCCGCTGTGGCCCGAGTTAGCGCTCGCGCTCCTGTGGAACCGGAGGGGCCGCGAGATCCGTCCGCATTAGCGACGGCGGCCGGCGCCGCGGACCCCCGGAGGCGCCGGCCGGACCCGCGGCAGACCTTCCCGGCCCGCGAGGACCGAGCGCCTCGGGGGACGAAAGCTCAGTGGGTTACCCGCGGAGACGAAGCTAAAGAGACCCACCCCCCCCCCCACCCCCCAAATCAAAGGCCAGTCCCCCCCCCCCGTCTTACTGAGACCATCTTCCAGCGGCTGTTCTCCGAGCGACGCGTCCGTTGAAGGCTTGTGCATCGAGAAGAGGATCTTGCTTTTGCTCTCGCGCTCCCTCTGTTTTCTTTCACCCTCCCCCTCCTCCCTTCACCGTTCATTGCTAGCCCTTCCTCGCTCTTCTCTCTCTCTCTCTCTCCCCCCCCCTCTCTCTCCACCCCCTCTCTCTCCACCCCCTCGTTCGTACTACTACAAACGCACACACCTACTCCTCTTTTTTTATCTCTGATAAAATCGGAAGCTGGCCTTATGGAGCTTGCAGGAATGATGCCCTGGTATATTAAAACCGAAGCTCGTGAGCCCCCTCCTGCTAGAATATTGAAAAATAGCACAGGCCGAGGAAAAACGTGAACGGGGTCATATTTACGATTCCGCCGACACATAAATGTGCCTGGCAACCTCGCCGTGTGGGGAAACACAGCGGCACATTAAATCAGCGCCCGCCTTTATGATACAGACACGCGCACGTTTTTTATGGGCAATTAAAACACACAGCGACCTACTGTATGCTGCCTTGTTTCCAGCATTTAGGAAGGGCACACTTGGACCTCAGCCAATCCCAAGCATCCTTTCATGGAGAGCCGGTGCTCTGGGGCAGCACCCATCACTTGCGTAATCGTTCTACGCGCAAACAGGAAATGATGGATTTTCCACAGAGCCGATACAGGAATACAGGATTTCTCCCCCCTCTGCGAAACTGCTTTTAATGTCACGTTTAGTTCACTACCGTCTGTTTGAATGCCCACCCCAGAGGCACAGCTCCACAGGCTCCTACACACGTGTGCCGTGTATTACGAGCCGTCGTTACGAGCCCTCGCCTTCTTCCTCATCATCTGCCAGATAATCTCCGGCTCTTAACTGCAGTCCTCCCTCAGCCTAGCCAGCAGTGGCCATTAAATGTTAAAACTGTTCGACTGCTTGCTGCAGCACGGCATGATGTATAATTCATTTCTCTTCCTTCAAATCAGCGGATTGGCTCAATGACAGGCTCCAAAATATAGTTTACATACTACAAATGTGTACGTGTGCGCATACTATATGTATACGCGATAGATACTGTATATATACGTACATGCATGCAAGCACACACACACACACACACACACACACACACACACACACACACACACACACACACACACGTGTTCCAAAAATTAGGTGCTGTAAGAGGAAAACAAAGGCTGCAGTGAGTCTGCTGCACGGGACCACATAACATAACATCAGAAATAGAAACAGCGCAAACATCACTCAATCTATCTAACCCAAATGTGTTACCCTGCTTTTAAGGGCAAACGGAGGCAGCGTGGAGCGTGGGCGCTAGCCTCCAACCAAAGCTGCGAGCTTATTTTTCTTACGGCACACCCCTCCTCTAATTAGAACAGAAAAACGCAGCCGGTGGCGTCTCGTGTTCCGATGTGTCCCGTAAAACAAAGAGCCGCGCTTGCGCACGTGCGCACGGTTTAAATGTTCCTCGTTCCTTTTCTCAAACGTTTCTCTCGTTTATTTTTTTTCTCGTTTCGGAAAGAAATGCACGTACGAGAATGCTCCGTGTGATATTCCTTAAGGAAAATGCTCTCCGTATCAGTTCGGTTCAATGGCTCAGATTGAAAACACAGGATCACACCTGACCAGGACTAAGGAATCGGGAAGGAAGTGCAAGGATAATGTGCTTTTTTTTTGAGGGAAGGTGTGCGATGTGACTGAAACAGGGTGGCTCAAGCCTAAACGGAAAGGACTGCTTGAACTTGGGGGTATAATGGAGTGTGACAGTGTCTGGCCAGTTACCGTGGGGAAGGAGCTGCTTGGCCTGGCCTGAAACGTGTCAAACCCAGCGGACACTAAATGGAAGCTATTAATGGTCAGATTATCATGTACAGTGGGTGGGAAAAGGCCCCCTTCCCTAGTCATGGCTCAAGAGGACGGATTCCGACTGCCCGGCCCATCTGTCATCCAAAACAGACAGACAAGCGCGCGGCGTGCGACAGACGGTCTCTTGGCAACCAGGAGGCCCGCCTCACAGTGACATTAGACACACGGACATATTTCACCCGTGTTATAGGCTTGCATTTTTGTGCTCTTTGAAAGATGTAATTGCTCCAACACATTTTGTAGACTTTTTAACCCCCCCCCCCCGCTCCCCCCCACACCCCCTGTAGAGTTGGCACAGAAGAAGTAGCTGTGCTGGCAAGCTCTCAGTAGAAAGGCAACCACACCAGTACTAAACGCCCACATACTGAACAGTGCGAGACAGTGCTTCTGCTACTACACGGCATGCTAGATCCACTTCTCTCCTTGCTGCTGTGACCTCACACACACGCCCACAAAGACACGGACACGCACGCACACACACACACACACACACACACACACACATTCAAACCCCGCAATCCCTCGCTCAGCTACCAGCTATTTCTTTCACTCATTTTTTTCTTTGTACTTGAATGTACGTATATCGTGGTAGTGTTGTGTGTGTGGCTGTTTGCTACTGTACCAGAGAAGCAGAAGGCAGCTCCCTTTGTCTCTGTGTGTCCTACAATGGTGTTCTAGGGGAGAGTGTCTGGGGGGGGGGGGGGGGGAGGGGGGGGGGTGATTCCCCCCACCCCCTTCCTGTGCTCATAGGAGAGCCCCACTGCAGTGCTACAGACCATTGTCATGGAAACAAGGGAAGGCCAGATCGCCAAGCACTCGCCTCAAGGCTTTGGAAGTGTGTGGCAAGGCGTGGAGCTCACCTTGAGTGACTCAAATACCAGCAGCGACTTAAATTCATCAGGAGACTCAGACTACGCATCCATTAAGGAATGATTGCCGTTGCCTTAATAGTCTGCATTACCGTTCGTTATTTCTACATATCTCTGTTCAATTAGTTGTTGGCAAATTTAGCACGACGCATGCAAATGTCCATCTATCCGAGCGAATCAATCCCCTCATCTGTTGCATTTATTATTGAATTATTCCTCTTTTTTCCCTGGGAATCTTTTGTACATTTTCAGAAGAGAATGCTCCATTTTATTGGGACAGAAAAGCCATGAACAAAATCTGCCATAAATGCAGCTTGGGCTATAGATAAGATGAAACTGGTGTGCCGCTGGGCTGGGAGTCAGGAGTGACTACACGTCTCTGATAAAGCCATGGGTATGATTTAAAACGGCCATTTGGCAGGAGAAGACGGCCAGTCTGATCCGCGGTGCTAACAGCACTCTGTGCGCAGAAAGCCAAGCGATAAGGGGGCGGGCGATCCGACCCGCGTTTTTTTTCTTTGCGGCGGAGTCTGCTTGACAGTCACTCGAATGCAGTCCGCCGTGCGTTTTATATGACCTTCCATCTCTTTCCCCCATGAGGGGGCTTTCGGTTCAGACATCGCTGATTAATGACGCACGGACGCAGAAACGAGGCCTTTAAACGCGGCCGGTAAGGCGTCGCGACATTCTGCAATACGCTTCCTCTATTGCTTCGGAGGAGCGGCTGTTGTCATGGCGAGTCTTTGCTGCTAATAATTATCTTAGGGACCACACTGTCTTCAGCAGATAACCTTCTTCCGCTAACACGGGCACGATGGGAAGAAATCTGGAGTCATGAATATGGCATTTAGTATCTGCAGAGGGCTAAATTGCATTAATGGCTGCCATTTATAAGATACGATCAAAGCTATTGGACTGTTGAGGCCTACCGTTTGGGTATTCTGACCATGTTATCTGTGTGCCAATGATAAGTGGAAACAACAATGGACGTCTGGATTTCCCTACCACATTATCGCGGAATAACGTTGACATTTAGACCTATTTGCAGCTGCTCTCAAAATAAATAATAACAAGGTAAAGCCTTTTGGGTGTACATAATAATTATGCCAGTGCATCCTGACACCCAGACAACAGTGGAAAAAATGAAGTACGCTAAGGTGAATAATTACGGGAGAGAGCAGCAGCTCCAGCGCAGGAAGGACGATGATATTTTAAACTTTGTGTCACATGGCGGCGTAAAGATAAGAACACGTCCCGGTGTGCTTTCAGTCACAGTTATGAAAACAACATCTTTAAAGACAAAACCTGTTTTCTTTGCGTGTGACTGCAGGAGGAGTGGATTCCACCAAGATACATTACTGACAGTCACCGACGTTCCGACAGACTTACATATTTCTCTTCCATTTGACGTTCCACTATGTATTCCCAGGTAAGGGGCATGTCCCACAATGCTTAGGCTTTAATGAGGGGCATCCATTATTGTGATCAACAGAGAAAGAAGCATATTCTAGGGATTTAAAAAAAAAGTGTCACCAGTTACGTTGCTCTCCTCAGACAAAGCATTCCAACTGACTGCCGCAAATTGACTTTTGAAGGTTTAGAATGGACAGGAAAAATACTGACACCAAGAGCAGCAATTAAACCCAAGTAGAGAAAAGGAGGAGCAATTAAAGCACCCAACTAGATCCCATTCACCCCTGGGCGCCTTATCCATTGAACAGTGTGAGACCGAAGAACACAATCAACGTCTCTTCAGCCTTGCCATTATGCAAAGAGCTACATTTGAGGGGAACTGTACGGCTTTGACATGTCTGACACGCGTTGGCTGTGACAGGGAGCATGAGAACTACTCCAGTTAGCCCTCGATCGCAGTGCCTCGTTGTCAGTTTAACACCCGACTGGACCTTCTGTCGAGGACTGGTCCGAGGAGGTTTGGAAGGCGCAAGACTATAATGTTTCTGTAAGTGCTAACGCCATGGCACTGCGCAAAGGCAAACCAACTGGGCCTAAAGCCTCAGGTTGTATAATTCACTCTGCACAGAGATTGCTCAGGAAAGGATAAGCTCCTTTCAAATGCATCTCAAACATCCACACATTGGCCTTATTCGCTGCCCATAGAGTGGAGTTCGGGCCGTACAGTGCTTTCAAATGTGATCATCCTCTGTGAGATTTTTTTTTTTTTAAAATGAAAGGATCCAATCAGCACCCAATGTCACAATGATGTGGGGGGAAGGAAGCGTCAATGTCCAATGTCTCCTTATCCATCATCTCAGTGGATCACAGCGAAACGGAGAATGACCCGTCGAGGCTTATAACGCTTCGAATCTGTCCTTTAGAGTCAGCCTCCGAGTCCCCCCAGGGCTTCTTTGAGAAACGTCCAAGACCAATTTGAACCTGACCTTCTGTAGGACATAGCCTCTGTTACGCAAGCGAGGCCACTTACTCCATGGGCTCCTTTTGCTTTAGCATGTCAGATATCCAAAGACGTCAGCTGGTCGCCTCTACTCTGACCACCACACCCCCCCCCCCCCCCCCCGCCCCCCTTTTCTGGAGCAGGGAGGAATGAGAGCTATATTTGTTCTGCCCCCATGGGGGCACTGATTGCATGCTTCCAGTGTGCACATGCAATATAGAGAAGATGGAGAAGGGGGGGGGGGGGGGCTCTCTCATTGGATGTTGCCTGGCTCTGTGGCAGACAGTGAGTATACAGGAAGCCCATTCAGGCTCTGCGACATCAATGGTCCTGATCAAGGGTGCCCCTTGGTGGACATCTTTTTGTCAGACTCAAGCTAGACTTCACTTCACCCATTTTTAGTCAGCTTTGGCACTGAATGCATCTCATGTAGCTATGCTGGGGGAGCAAGGTGTGCCTTTCCGAAAGAGTTTACCCAGCCGCTGAAGCTTTCTCCAGCTGGCTTTGCTAGATGGCCAGTGGACGACTTTGATGATGGTGACCACGGGAGGAAGGTCTGTTTTAAAAACCTAAAGCTTGGAAAGCCGACTGTTGATAAAACCCCACAAGCATGATAACATGACTGCCACCTCCCACAAGAACCCATTAAGCGATAACATGGCTGCCGCCTCCCTCAAAGTGTCTCCTCACTCCCCCCTTTGCCAAGCGGGAAATCATTCAATTTTACTGGCGTTGGAGCTATAGCAGCCATTTGTGTGGTAGGTTCAAGTGTGGCTATACTCACAACATTCATTCGGATTGACCCTCCTTTATGAACCAACAGAGCATTTTCAGCTGAGCGTTTCACAGTCTCGTAAGTGTCCCAACCTCTCCAGGGAATCATTAATAAAACAAGCGAGTGTGACCTTCCCATTTGTCAGAGGTGCACCAATTTACTTCTGCTGTTGCAATCGCTTAATTACAGAGCAGATAAGGGGCTGCTGGATTGTAAATTCATCAAATTAACAACCTAAAATGCCAGCGAAAAAGCGCTCTGCCACGGAAACAGTTTAATCATGCATTTCACAGAGTGGAATGAGCGTCCTGTGTAGCGGCATCCAAGGCCTCCGTCTTTCTCCTTTTCAGGCTTCTCAACACATTCACTCCTTTGAGAAAGTCTGTCAGTCAAAGCTCGGAAACCTCTCCCTGTGTAGTCTTAAACGGTACATTTATTTCGTATGCAAACGCATGCGAAAAGTACTAGTGCTTGTACACTTGCAGAAGCGTGTGTGGCCTTCTGACATGCAGAGAGCACGGCCCGCGCACTCGGGTATGGAAGTTACGGGGCTCCCTGAACTCCTTATTAAGCTCAGTACTGACGCCTCCAATTCCGGCTGCCCTTCTCAAAGTAATGGGGCAGAGACTCAGTAACTCCTGACAGGAAGCGAAATGGGAAGCCGTCTCAGGAGGACGCTCAGCCTCCATATTCATGACTCACACAGAAAGCAGCCTCTATCCATCCCTCTCGTCCCTCATCTCCCCCACCCGCTCACAATCCCCGCCCCCATTTTCCACCAACGGTAATCAATTAAGACCCACCTCTCTGCACCAGCATGGTGACCTCACTTCCTTTGGGGCACTTGCTCAGCATGTCCACCACTTGGTTGTGAGACATGCTCTGAACGTTCCTCTTGTTCACCTCCACGATAATGTCCCCCTCCTTCAGACCCCGGCAGCGGGGGTAGTCCACTATCTGCTTGACCCTCTGGCCGCCCCCGGCGGGGCTGTCGGCGATGGTGAACCCGAAGCCCTTGTCACCCTTCTCCATGTGGACGGTGATGAGCTCGGGCTGCGTGGCGATGGAGGAGGCCAGCGTCACCACGTCGCTGGGGTAGGAGTGCGAGCCGTTGGAGGACACTTCGCCCGAGGGGCTGTAGGACCGCGGCTCCTTGGCCCCGTTCATGCCGTTGGCCGTCTGGCTGCCGTGGCCGGAAGGCGAGTTGTAGCTCTCCTGCCCATTGACGATGATGGGCTCCTTGTCCAGAATGGCGACCGATGTCACCAGGCTGGTGTTGGGGTCATCGGGGTCAAAGGGGAGGGGATAGCCCCGGCACAGTTCAAGGTCCACCATGGAGCCAATGGGAATGGACTGAAAGATTTTCACCACCTGGGCGTGTGTGTATCCCAGGACACAGGTATCGTTGACGCTCACAATGACATCACCTGCAAGAAAATGAAGACAAGCTATCTGAGGGAAGGCTAGGTAAGTGCAGTAAGATGAATGCTCATTTAACTATCTAGCTCTACAAACCCACAACATCTCAGTCATCTCAGATATTCTGACCTAATAAGTACAATATCGTCTTAAAAAATACATAAACAATGAAAACAAGCAACCGACCTGTCTCCATCTTCCCGTCCAGAGCAGCGGGTCCATCCAGAACCAAACTTTTGATTTGTAGGAACTCGTCAGGCTCGTCCCCGCCCACCACGGTGAACCCGAACCCTCGCCGGCTTTTCTTGAGTTTGGTGTGGATGAAGGTTCCCTTCAGCTCGGCCGGGTTTCGTGTGAAGAAGGCTTTGCCTCCTGGAGCCAGAAGAACACCAGGCGTAATTCAGACATTGCATTACCATGCGCACGGCTGTTGGGGAGCGGTTTTCTCGTCTGGGACACCGAGTGTTGATGGAGCACGGGAGTCGAGTGCAGTCGACAGTGACTGAGACGATCTGCATTATATTCATCATGCCATTAGTGCACATACACTGTGGGCCAGTACATATATCATCCCGCAGACAGACAAAAACATGGGGTGTGACGGAGAATGCAAACGGAGGTTCAGGGTAGGACCACCTGTTCTGGTGACACTGAGAATAACTACTTGCTATTATTATATTACCTGCCGTAAAGCTAACTCTCTGCAGAAAGTCCTTGCCTTCTACAGGAGCGGGCCATATATACTGCGTTAGCCCTCACAACCGTTAAACACGGCATACATCTCTGACAGCAAAAGGATGCTGAATGCATTCGGCTTGGGAAAATACGGGCTAAGCCCATCTTATGAAATATGGCCTACTCAAGCTTGTAATCCAAACCTGATCCTTCAGACAGACCTTGAACCCAGACCTGCTTCATCGACTGTGAGTAAGAACCCCTGACATCATTTCTCTAATCGATGCAACCAGATCCAAACATTGGACAGGCTTGGACAGTAAGGTGGCTGGCCGCAAACCAATGACAAGTTTGAGTGGTATCAACATAAATCACATTGTACAGAAACATAAAACATGGCTACACTGATTTAAATGATTACTGCCACGTGTCCTCCCTCCTGCTAGTGTGCGCGTGCGTATGTGTGTGCGTGCGTGTCCGTGTGCATGTGTGTTTATGTGTTTGTCTGTGTGTGCATGTGCGTACTTGCGTGTTAATTTAATGATCTGGCTGACATGTCGGTGGAAGAATCAGTGAATTGAGAGTTTGTTCACTCAGACATCAAGGTCTTTGGCATATCTACAAAGGATCCCAAATTCCTGCTGTGAAAATTGCATAACTGAACCATTTCACAAGAAAGGACTGTTTTTAGACCGCGTGTGGATCAGTGATGAGACAAGCTGATCACCGCATAAACGCAGGCTGTCGTGAGGCATAACAAGAGGCAGGGCACTAACGTTTTGACCCCAGTGGGGGTGGCAGTGGTGGGGCAGCCAGAGTGTCCCGGTATGTCTCTTGGTGGTTTGTAGCATAGCTGGCAAGCGGAGGTCCTGTAGAGGAGTGGCCCTCTATCCATTCTGCAAGAACAATGGAACAGGTCTTTTTAGGGAGCTAAACACCCTTATTTATCACATAAAGGCTGACTGAAACACTGTATCGCAGCAGGTTAAACTGTTTCAGAACAAATACGGGGTAAATTTAAACTTCAAAGATTTAAATTTAAATCAGCAAAGGCAGATAATGACTTAAAATGTGAGCTGCGCTTCACAGAGAAAATGTCAACAGGTCTTAAAGTCTCCACTCCACCTCATTGGACATTTTTTTGCAGTCAATAGCACAAACAGTA
Source organism: Synaphobranchus kaupii (assembly GCA_029718625.1). Taxonomy (NCBI): domain Eukaryota; kingdom Metazoa; phylum Chordata; class Actinopteri; order Anguilliformes; family Synaphobranchidae; genus Synaphobranchus; species Synaphobranchus kaupii. The sequence continues at coordinate 100,176,404 of CM056380.1, forward strand.
TCCACTAGGGATACAACCTCATTTGATATCCAATACGAGTAATGAGGCTTACATAGGCGGCAAGTCAAATGTTTTAACAAGGTAATCACTATGTTTAATCACACAATAATTAATTATACTGATCACTTATATACTTGTATATAAATCAACAATGAAAATGAACTGTAAATTGTTATGTTATACACAGCAAGGACAGTGAATTGATATCTATATTAAAATGCTTTTTAAATGATAAAATATTTTTGCTACGTTTCCTTTCTACGTTCAATGCATGCACAAACTTGCAAATCTGAATAGCAAAGTGACAAACAAAACTAGATTGATCAAATAATGCCCATTAATGCCTTGAAATGAATAAAAAAAAGAATGTCCAATGATTTGAACTTTAAAAAAAGATATATATATCGGAACACAACAACGCGAAATGACAGACGAGACGATCACAAACATGAAAAAATAAATAAATGACGCCATGCCTGGCTGGAAACGAACCTCGAATGTACCGCTCACCTTCTGCCGGCTGTTGCTGCTCAAGTTGTTTTTTCCGTTTGGCTTCTAGTACGGGGTTTTCATATTGTGTCTTCCTGTTTACGTGACTGGGGGGGGGACAGAAAGGGGGGAGAGAGACGGACAGAAGGAGATTTATTGAGACGTTGATAAATCAGTGTACACGCTACTTGTCAGCGTCTCTGGAAAACAGACCCTTAAACCTCCTCAGCAGTGGAAAATAACGGCGGACAAAATGACAGCAAAAGGCAGGCCCTTCAGCGCGAGGCAATCATAACAAAGTGCTGCTTCAGGAAAGGAGGGCTATGCCATTACGATCCGTGTTTATAAAGAGCTATGCAATTATGCAGAAATAATATACAAATCTAAAAGACAAATATGATTTTTTGCCTCAGAGGTACTGCTTTGAACAGCATCAAAACATTGCGATGCCGTCCAGTCCATGGTCAGACTCTAGGGCATCGATTGGGAGAAAGAACTAAATATTACCAAGTGACAAGAGAGGCACGGAGACCTACATTTAAAGAAATGGTGAATAGTTTATGAGCACCAATGAAACGGCATAGACCCAGCTATTTGACTCCTCTAGCTCATACACGTCCTTCGTTTCAAGCTGGCTCAGGGGCAGTGAGGGGAGATACTTACTCTACATAATATACTCCATACACTGGATCCTCTATTTTTTCCCATCCGGATGGCAGTTCTAGAAGAGAGAAGATGGCGGACATTAAAGCATATACTATGTGTAGACTTTTGTAAGCGCGGCCGCTAGGTTAGGGAGTCTGTCATATTAGAGCAACCATCTTACACTGATCTATGTCACCAGATGCTGATTTTATTTTGATTGGAATTTGTTTTCAGAAAGGTAACCTGCACTTATGTTTATATCATATGGGAATGACTGGGAATCCATAATGCCGGAGGAAAAAGTTCATTTTCACTCTCGATAAACCCAGTCCTTCCCCCAACAGCGTTGGGTTACAAAGATTATTTTGGAGGGAAATCTGGTGAAATTGTACTCTGAAACCATGTTTTTAATAAGTGTTTCCATCTGTTTAAACCCTGCCTGCACCCTGGGCCTTTATAGACAAACAAACATTTGTTGGATCAAAAACTATGCTGAGGGGGCTTTCGTAAGGTTTTTAAAAAAAATCCTGGCACACGTAGAGTGTATGGAGTCGGGTGGTTCAGACTGAAAGCCGCACAAGTAGAGTGTGATTATACAGAAAATATAGACCACCTTTCTGCCCAAATCCTAAGCTGTAAACAAGTAAATTTGGGACTTTCTGTTTCTGCATTCATGGTTCATCTGTGATATTTCCATTTCATTATAGATCAGCCAAATCAGGAAAATGCACACCGGATGCACACATGTATGCATGCACTTGCACTTGCACTCACACACACACACACACACACACACACACACACACACACACACACACACACACACACACACACACACACACACACACACACACACACACACACACACACACACACACACACACACACACACACACACACACACACACACACACACACACACACACACACACACACACACACACACACACACGTGATTATGCTCACACATGCTTTTTCCCTTGGCATGGAGACAATTTTTCTTTAACAATTATGCTTTCATTACACATAATACTGTCAAAAAGTCACATTCTTCAAGCAACACATTTGTTACAGTAAACAATTACTTGGTTGATTCATTTTGAAAATCATGAATTTCCGGGGGAAAAAAATACTGCTATTCGGCCAGGGGGGAATTATTACAAATGTGTTACTGGCTTTATTTCTTGTAACTGGAACTGCCTATTGTCTAAGGATCGCCTTGCAAGTACACTAAGCTTAGGACAGCCAAAAAAGACAGCAGGTCTTGCTAAATGGATATTGTAAGACAAACTCTGCATTTGTTAAAAAGGGCTCCTCCACATTTTGGCTCAGAGGGGAACTGGAAGCCAAACTGCATATTAAAATGTGTGCATCTCATTTGAATCTTTAGCCTGCTTGATGCACGCGTGGGCAAATAGCGACTTTGTTTCTGCAATGTTTCCATTTCCATGATCAATATTTATCGACTATAGGCGCCTCTTAGAAAGTCTGCCTCTATCTAAATACAAAAACATGTAACCAGCAAAAGCCGACTGATACTTTTCGCATTGAGATTTACTGAGAATTCATTGCATCTTAAACCTATACATTCCAAATTGGCAGAATTCAAACAAAAGCACATTATCAAGCTCCAGTGTAAAGAAGTAACGTATAAAGAAATGGTATATACTATATAATATAACGGAAATACACTGCCTGGCCAAAAAAAAAGTCGCACACTCTAATATTTAGTTGGACCGCCTTTAGCTTTGATTACGGCACGCATTCGTCGTGGCATTGTTTCGACAACCTAATGCAACGTCATAAAATTTATTTCCGTCCAGAGTTGCATTAATTTTTGGCCGAGATCTTGTATTGACGACAGGAGAGTCTAACCACTCCGTAAAGTCTTCTCCAGCACATCCCAAAGACTTTCAGTGGGGTTAAGGTCAGGACTCTGGTGGCCAATTCATGTGTGAAAATGATTCCTCATGCTCCCTGAACCACTCTTTCACAATTTGAGCCCGATGAATCTTGGCATTGTCGTCCTGGAATATGCCCATTTATGGGATAACCTGGTCATTCAGTACATTCAGGCACTCAGGTGACTTCATTTTATTGCTGCATAACGTTGCTGAGCCTAGACCTGACCAATTGAAGCAACCCCAGATCATAACACTGCCTCCAGAGGCTTGTACAGTGGGCACTATGCATGACGGGTGCAACGGCGACTTTTTTTTTGGCCAGGCAGTGTATGTTCCTCACAGAATCAGAGTAAAAAAGGAGAATATTCAATGAATATTTGCATACAAATTGCACCTAATAATAAGAATAAGACTATACGCACGTCCATACCAGATTTTTACCAAACATGTACAGCACAATCCTTATCAGGGACAAAATAGCACTAAAAGGTTCATTAAAAAATGCATATAACCTTATTCATCTGTGATGCTAACAAAATAAACTAAATGTGCACATTTACAACTCAGTCAAACTGCCAGGAGGGAGGCAGATGGGAGAGAGCTCGTGCATGCAGCGTGCAAAGCATGCTTCGGCGAGCTTTCCTGGAGGAGAAGTGCCTACCTAACTCAATGTCCAGTTCCTCAGTATGTACGCCTTCTTCTCCAAGTGAAAGATGGCAAAGGAGCAGAGGCAACAGGAGATGAGGAGAGAGAGGGAGAGAAGGGGGCAGGAAGCAAGGGTGGAAGAGAGTGAGATTCAAGTACAAGCTTCCAGCAAGGTGATCAGTAAGCAGTACCAAATTTAACCGTGGGAACCCACGGCAACTCATGCAACAATTTTAACTGGTCATTCAGGGTGGCTGTTTGATAGTATAAAAACAAAAAAAAAACACATACATAATTAATATATACAAATGATTAAATGAATGAATATGTAATTGCCACGTGCTGATTGATGCAAATTGAAAGAGGATTCGGCAACAATTAGTAAACCTAAAGGGTTGTTTCCCAAGTGGCCAGTAGGTGGCACTGTTTCAGATCTCGCAGTGTTGGCAGTGTAGACTGAAGAGGGAGGGCTTTCATTTTGCAGAAAATCAAACAACATATAAGAACTGAAGCCTTTCCCGTATGCAATGAACGAATATAGGCACACACGCACACACACACATTGTTTCTGCATTGTAGATAATGAAGAGACAACATGCATACTACCACTGGATATTATATAATTTGTATCGTTTTTATTTTGCTCAACCATACAGGATTCCTCTTGGAAATGTGAGACCAAGGATTAAAGTGATGTATTGTTCAGGTCATTGAGAATGTGAATGTGAAATTCTCCATAAAACCATTTAGTACAAAGCAGAATTTCCTGTCTGCAGTGTCTAGTGATTTAAGTCATTTATTTTTAAGATGAAACGAGCAGGCTGTTCTAAGACCTTCCGCTGGGGACATATTTACATGCCCTACTGTTTCCCATAATTCCAGTGGGTAAACATCTGCCCTCTCGTTCCTGAAGGGCTTCTTACTGCCTATCCTGCTCCTCTTCATCACGGACATGTCTCCAATCGGATCGCTTCTTTTTTATAAGTAGTATTTTTTTACATGGGTGGGTCACGCAGAGGAAAGACCATTCCGCCCGCCAGTAAGGCAGATAACACCGCGTTTTCTAATCCACGGCATTTTATGTGGGCGGTCGCACTTCTGTAAAGGAGCCATTATTTATTTATGGTAGATGATGCGAATAATCCAGCCAGTCCTTGAGGCTTTCAGAACATCTCGCTCATAATTCACACTCTGACTTCGGAAGCTCAAGGGCGCCACCTACGGCCCGCTGGAGGTGTCACAATCTGTATGCACAAAGGCACTCAGGAAATGATTGTGTGTGTTTTTGCGTGCGTTTCGGTGATGCTAGCATGCTGATACGGCACGGCAGGCCCTACCATCATCTTCACATTCCTCCAGCGGTTTCTGAGGCTTCTCCAGTAACCGAGGGTCGATCCAGGATGTCGTCTTTGTGTTGTGGCTACAAAAAGAAGCAGAGGACAGAGATGCAATAAAACGCTGCCTGCTAAAAAAACAAAAAAACTAGCGCTGCAAACAAAATGACATATCAAAAACACATTAACGTGAGCTGACAGTTCCGTAACCACCAAGTTGTTACTAAATTCTATCACATCTGTTTTTAGAATAAAATAACATTTAAACACAGCCATTAAGCTATATCCATCCATGTTTGTATGTGCACATACAGTACATACACACACCACTTGCAGGACAAATCACATTTCAGAGCCAAGGTCTTTTTCTCACACACAATATGGCCAAATTATGAATTTCTCCAGAATGGCATGGACAGATACTTTTCTCCTGAAACTATCACTCAGAACATAGCCTTAAATGAACATTCCCTGTGCAGAGAATCAAGGGCACGTTCGTTATAACGTATACGGTTTTCCTCTGTGTAAGCCAACTCAGGATGGACACTGGGAAGTCGCCTTTGGACAGGACAGACAAAGAAGACAATTCACACGCATAGTGAGAGGCATAGAAGAGACTGGGTGGATGGATGGGGGGAGGTGGGGGTAAATTTAAAAGCGCTAACGGTATATGCTATGTGAAGCACACATAGCATATACCGTTGCATTAGGGGATGGAAACAGCATTTACAATGTTTAGGAGCTTGAGCAATTCCAGGTCTTACCAGAAACATGGTGACATTCTATAGTAGAAGCCACCAATTAGCTAACATCCTATATAGACCTTGAACTGCTCATTTGGGAGTGACATATCCATGCCTACATTATAGAGGCTGAAGGGACAGGGCGATATGTGCTATTTGAAATACACTTTCCCTTTTAATACTAATTGCGTTTGACCTTTCTTTTCCGGCAGGAGTGCCGAGTGACACGCTACAGAGGGGGGCGGGCGGCGTACGTACTCTATGAAGTAGACCTCTCCGTTCTCGGTGAAGGCCATCTCCCAGCTGTCGGGCAGCGGTCCGAGCGCGTCCTCCTCAGGAGGCTGCAGGTGGGGGTGCGTCTGCTGGGAGCTGTCCGTGGTTGACGACGAGGCGTTGTTGAGACCGTATGAGGGAGCGTTCTCGCGGGAGAGGTACGGTCGCGCGGCGGGGTGCTCGTCTGGTTCGCTTGAGTCTCCTAGGGAGGACAGAGGAACAGAGATGAAGACCTGGATCGACACCAACCAACCGTCTCCATGGGCCAGGGGGGGAAACGAATAAATAGAATACAACTGGCTAAACATTTATATCTCTCCGCCGTCCTGACCGCTCCCCCGACAACCTGCCTGCTGCCACGGTGTGTGACCTCAGGCCGGAGGGGGAGGCGCAGTTTCAGAGCCCCTCCCACCAGGAGATCAGCCATTCATTTCCTGTGGGTGATCAATGCTAGTCATCAACACCCTCATCAACACCTGGCTGTCTGAGAAGCAGAGCTCTGGGATGACTAGTGGGGAATCAACATCTGACAACCGCCCACACTCCCTCCCTCTCTCCCTCCCTCCCTCCCTCCGGAGAACAAACAGACACCACAGTTTTTCCTCTTTATAATACTGTGGAGGAATGTGTCCTCACAATGTGTCCTCACATTTTATGTAGTGGTATACAATGTGTCACCTTCAGTGTAGTGCTGATCATGTGTCATACCTGTATAGTTTGTATAGCAATTTCATTTTTTACCATTGCTTTTAAAGATTATAGCATGTAAATCATTTTAGTCTGGACAAAGGTCTTAAACTTCTAAATAAACCACTTAACATTACATTGTACACAGTCTACGAATACCTCCCTTCATAAGAAATAAACATGTTGTCAGTATTATCTTTTTCATTATACAGCAAACAATACATCCATAAAATAACCCCTATTACATGGATGATTTTTCCTATTAATGTGCCAAAATAAGATCTTCTCCAGTCTACAATTAAAAGTAAAAAGACCAAGACTCGAAACAAACTGAGACTGCTCATGCGTTAAAATCTAACCACACAGTAGCTGCATTATGAGTTGTCATAATAAGACATTCTTAAGCATCAAAACAAACTCTAAAATAGTGTCAAAGAGCCAGCTGATATTACAATATACTCTACGCATAAATGCCGTTCAGTGTAGCCCCTAAACTACGAACAGAGGAGCCATTGTGGAGGGGCCCCTGAAGCTGAATGAGCATGTGGGTTAGCGTATCTCACGCCGCAGCCAGATGGCAGTGCGATTTGTCATTAGGAGTTGTGTAAGCGTCACAAAGGGGCGCTCTGTAGACGCCGAGCGCACAGAGCACAGCGGCGGCGGCGACGGCTTTCACCTGTAAAACTGCTGTTCATTTCAGGGACGTCGTCGTCGTCATCGTTTTCCACAGGCACTATTCCAGCATTTTGCATGTCATTGTAGGACTTGGAACGCTTGGGCGTGGAGTGCTGGGAGCCGGGAAGGCTGTCTTGCAAAGCATCACTGGTAGTCACTTTCCCACTGGGGGGCTGGCTTGGTGGCTTGGGTGTACCATAATAGTTACCTAGGCAACAGGGGATATTAACATCTTTTAGAAAAAGGAGAGACACAAAAGTAGCTTTTTTTTAAATGTAATCAGCAGATAAGAGAGAATACACAAAATATACTTTGGCTTTTAAGTGCATTTTATTGGAAAGTAGGGGCTTGGAAAGTAGCCACTTGGATTCAAAATGGAATTAATTGTCCATTTTATTAAGGATGAGAAAAGCCATTGTTTAGGAGCAGTGAGCATGTAGAACTGACAGAACAGCCGGACAGAAAGACCCCCCCCCCCCCATTAAATATGATTTTCAATGAATGGGGATTCTGTTTGCCATGTTTAGAGATCAGCTGTTGCCATTCCATTTTTCTCTTGAGAAATGTAGACTGCTGTTGTAGGCAGACAGTCAAAATATTTATCATGCGCATGCACACACATAGTGTGTGTGTGAGTGTGAGAGAGAAAACAGAGAGAGAGAGCGAGAGAGAGAGAAAGAAAGAGAGAGAAGGAAAGAGAGAGAAAGAAAGAGAGAGTGAGAGAGGCCACTGGATCGATGATGGCTTGCAGAAAGCCTTAGCTTTGGACAGAAAACCATTACTTGTATAGACGCAGCAAAACAGACATGATTAGATTGCTTTTGTCAATATTTTCTCTCCATTCTCAGTACAAATCAACATAGTAATAAACTCCTAATGGCATATATTTCCTACCAATCCAAGACTCAAAGCATTTCAACCCAGCCTCCCCCCACCCTTCCTCACCTCTCCTCACACCCCTGGATTTGCTCTTCAAGGCTCAAGTAACTTAAGAATCTGTCTTCCAAACTCATTTTCATCAAATTATACTAAAGGCATTTACTCTGGATTCCACTGTTACAATTTCAATGTCATAGTTAGCAGAAAGGTCTTTACTTATCCTCAAATCGAGAACCAAACAACGGGAAGGCAGAATCGCTTTGTCCATGACTGTTTTACGAAGACCTTTAGCGTGTGCAAAACCTATTAGCGCATGCAAAATTAATAACACAACCAATGATCGGTGCAAAACAAATACCCTGACCAGTCACTGGTCATGTTATTGGTTTAGCATGTGCTAAAAGGTGTTGCAAATGTTCTTAGTAAGTCAGGTAAAACCTATATGTTCAAGTGTCCAAGTGGTCTACACTACATACAAAAACTACTATGTAGGTGTAAGTAAGAGTCACAGAACACACACGTACCATTGATAATGGAGATTAAGACATTATACTTTTAAACACACACTCTGCCTGTGTTTCAAGTCTATGTTGATGTGTCAAGGCTACAAAGAAGAAAAATAATCAGCATTTACAGTATTGGGAACTGACACATTATATATTCACACTTCATAATCATTAACAAAGACATGACTATTTTACTACATAATGCGATGGCTTAAGTGGCGACTTCATTATATACCTAGAATTTAACATGAACTATCTTTTTTATTTACCATTTATTAATGTATTTGTTGATCTTAGTTAACATTCACAGACTGTATTAAACACATTAACAGTTAATGAATGTTTACTACTGCAGTAATTAATGTAAATTATTGTACCCTTATTGTAAAGTATTAACACATTATAAATACCATAAGGAATTCTCAGCAATGCAGTGGTGACACAAAGCAAAAAACACATGGTTTGGATGCAGCAAGCAAAATATCTGGACAACCACATCTGAGAAAAATGAGTTTTTTATAACCTTCAAACAATGGGTCAATCACTGAATAACACTGAATTACAATGAACTTCCCCTTTAACAGAACTGCACGAGCATTAAAAGTGTGTGGTACTAAGCACCTGTTGCATGGGTGATGGCCGAAAACACATCTGTTCCCTTTCCCTCTGTGAAAATTATGTCAGAATAAAGTTATGCATTGAAATGCACTGGGAAGTCAAGTGAACTTTAGTATAATATTGCTCAGTGTAAAAAAAAAAAACACCTAATGCCTGGTAATTAACTGATGTAAAATTATGTAAATGAACGTCCCCTTCAGGGTATGCAGTTATTCTTTTGAGGGAGGTCATTTTATGGGCATTTTAAGGCTCGTTTGCGTGACCCCATTAGAATGGATTGCAAAGCAGAGCGGAACGGCTCTTGGGGTGACCGAAACTCAAAGAAAGATGTGACCGAAAGGTTGCAGGTTCGATTCCCAGGTAGGACACTGCCGTTGTACCCTTGAGAAAGGTACTTAACCTGAATTGCTTCAGTATATATCCAGCTGTATAAATGGATAATATGTAAAAACATGATAAAAAAAAGTTGTGTAAGTCGCTCTGGATAAGAGCGTCTGCTAAATGCCTATAATGTAATGTAATGTGACAAAATTACCATCAATACCGATCAACATGGTGGAAATAGGTTGTAAAATTAGGTCCAAGTCTAAATAAAAATCTAAGTTACCCATAAAAGGTATATTCCAGTGGCCAATTACAAACTGAGAGTCTTTCCTTTTGACTGTTTGAACAGAGCCCAAAAGCAAAGTTTAGTATTGATAATCACAGCATGAAGCCCTGATGGACAGTTTATGGGCTTTGACTGCAGAGACAGTGGTACGAACAGCCTGGGGCATGGCGGCCATTTTAGTGAGGGGACAAAGACTCGGCCTGCACTCTGGCTACATGTCAGTGTGGAGAAATATGGCTGCGATTAGAGGATGGATATTGACTACGGAGAAAAGCTTCTGACAGTCAGCGGAATGTGCAATGTGTGCCACTAGTTCTTAGGAGTGAGCCAAAATGTTCAGTGTGGCTAATTAATGAAACTGCACCACTCTACAGGACCAGGGACAAATGACAGCGAGAGACTTAAGGACACACATGTACACACACACACACACGCACACGCACACACACACACACACACACACACACACACACACACACACACACACACACACACACACACACACACACACACACACAAACACAGACACTGGAATTAGATACATGAACACTGCAACTGCAACCAGCAGGAGTGAAACTGCAGGTAGAGGATAAAACATCTCCTATTTAATCACCGGCCTATAGCTGGTTTTCATCAATAACTGAATGCATTACTTGCAGAGGTAATTTACTATGCTTATAATAAAGCCATGCATTTCAGTCTTTTCCTTCTTCAATCTGGAATCTATGTTTTGGTCAATCCGTTATGAAATCCAATATTTCATGAGACTCTTTCCATCTATATCTCTCTGTGCATGCTTAAGTTCATTCATAATATTCAATTACAACACTGACTGGCTCTGGTATTACGATGGACTGGGCATAACTAGGGTCACAATCCAGCGACTGTTTCACATCGTTTGAAACTTCACCATTATTTGTCTCGGGTTAGGAAAGGGGAGGAAATTGGAAGTTAGCTCAGATCAGATAGCAGTTGGATGAACATAGCTGTTAAGCACATAGAACGGAAGCCAGCACATAGCAGCGCCCTCCAATACAAGGCTTAAAGCACAACTGAACTTTGGTAGAAACTAACGAACATGTTTCGCCATCATTTGGACTCATATCATGGCCAGGTAACTACACAACCCAAAGTTCTACCAAAGTTCAGTTGCGTTTTAAGGAGACATGCTTCAAATCAGCGTGGCTCGAAATTATGAAACATATGGTGTCTTACTGCAGTCAGAATTACCTTCATATGTCCCGATTTCAAGAAGAGTTCCACTCCGTTCAAGATTCAAGAAGTCATTTACTGACAGGAAGTTGTAATCTATTCCAGGGACCTCTCCGTCACGTGGGGGGCGGGTCGTACCTGAGGAGAACATCAGAGAGAGAAAGGTTAGTTTACCCTGAAAGCACAGCCAATCACATCCTCCGATGACACGAGCAGCCTGTCACTCCTAGTAGATGCCACCCAACCGGAAGGAAGGAATCATTTTGTAATAACTAAATGGGCATCAATTCACTTAACCTCATCTCAATGACATCATTAAGAAAGCGTGCAGAATTAGACTGAGCACGCTGTAAAAGTCAGCTAAAATTCTAACAGGTGATAAACTTAAGAAATAGGAAATGAACTAAGCAGTCAACTTAGCCGTGAAATAAACAATGATGTCAAATTTACTCAATAGAAATACCAAAAACAAAGAAGCACAACGCAGTATAATGCAATACAATACATTTCATACCAGTACAAATGTGGAGAGCAGAAAAGTATTAGGAGAAAGGCCACACTGTTGGAGCGCAATAGTTCCGGCGTGGCCTAGTTTCTTTCTAGCATCTGGATGCATAGCTCACATGTTGCTGCTCACAATTTACTGTCCTCTCCTTTCCCCGAGGAAGTCAATACTGCAGGGTTTGCATACTGCAAGGGGCCAATGAGAGAGGCAGTTTACCTGGATCAACCCAGCGTTAAAGCAACAGCTGTTGCAGGTTAAACACCAGCTAATGCGTGTACTCTGTGCTCTGTGTTCTAAAAGAAAATATAACGTCCAACATATCATCTCTGGTAACCATGTCGTTTGGCCCAATGGCAACGACGGAAATGGCAGTAACAACGAAGACCGTGAGAGAGGGAGACCAATAGGAGAAAGGATAGGATATACGACCTAACACTGCGGGAGCAAAGCAGGAGTGTTGCACTTCTGAACCCGTCAGGGATGACGATGCAAAAGGTGCTCCGAGGGCATGTTTTGGGTGGTTCAGCAATCTGGCCTGTGAAGGGCCGCGCGCGCGGCGTGCTAAATGTCTCCTGACAGGTCGGCGATCGGTGTAAATTCTGTGTGAAACTGCTTAGCATCTCGTCGGGGGGAACGGGCTGGTACGGCGGTGTGATGTTAATTGATGTAGGGCCATAGTTGGCCCACTCATCTTCCCCTGCTCTGCCAACTGCTCACTTTCATAGTGGTGACGACTCCCCAAGTGATTAAAACAATCCCTGGATCAAAAAAAATATTTTTACATCCACACATTCACATCTTCTGGTATCCATTATCGAGCTAATGCGTATTTTGTCCTTCCATGAGCAAAACAGCCCAAAACCGCGTCACATTTTGGTTTCCATCTTTTTTCTATGGCGCTGGACTTCAATAGTTTAACCCGCCGCCGGTGATGTCACAGCAAAACACTATTTTAGAAGTAAAGAGAGATGGCCGAGGCCTATTGAGACCATGGCCGACATTTTGTGGATCACTTCCCTGCAATGACAAAGTCAAATGTTTTGATGAAATCTTTTCCTGCATGACACCACACAATAAATAGACTCGCCGGGAGATGAAAGATTAGACCACGAGAGGCAGCCTATTCTGGACTGAGAGCACAGCTACTTTACAATCACATTCACCAATACAAAAACATGCAATTTTGTCCATTCTACTGCTGCACAAGGGGGAATTTCAGCATGAAAACTATTTTGGCACGACAAACCATTTCATACCTCGGCACAATTTCAGCAATACAAGCTATTTCAACACCGGGGACTATTTCAGCAGAGAGTTTTAGCACTAGACTGTTTCAAGTTTGAAGTCTCTACAAAAGACAGGAAAGTATGCATAACACTAGAGGCTTATATAACACCACACTGACCTCTGTCTGTCTCTATTGTCAGTTCACCTGTACATCCCCGGATTCTTACATCTTGCTTTTCCATTCAACTACGAAACGATACAACGAGAATGGCTTACCAATACTCTATTCCACCACAATGCACTTTAAGGGAAAAACTAATCTAGCACAACAAAGACTGCAACATAAAGGAGTGTGTGGGCTCAAATATAGAGCCTTATACAGAAGAGTTCTTTCACCGAGAAGAAACAGGCCGTCTCAAGCCATTGTTGACGGCTGGGTACTCGACACCGCCAAAATGGGAAACGGGGTAAGCAGTCGGAACACGTCTCGTCAGGAGGACGGGGGGCGACGACCGGACGCACGTTCGTCAGATTGCTCGGCGAATCATCTCCATTCGCCCACATGGGAGTAGGAAAATGCCGCTTGCGGGCGACAACCGCTCGGGTCCCGACGCCTCCCACACGACAGCCACAAGGTTAGCAGAACCGCCGTCTCAGTTTACGGGATTGAAGGAGGTCCCGATCGATTACACGGGAAAACTGTTGCGCTTCATGCAATGAGAAGCGGCATCGTTACGGCTTTATGGCTGACCACAGTTCCCACCACCCAAGTGTACTGACTGCTGACAGCACCAGGGGCCCACTGATGAAAAGGAAGGATTCTAGACACAGGGGTGTGGTGCAGTACAATGGGAAATAAACAGCAATTATCTTAAATCCGTTACAGGTGTGAGCTTTCCATCCCGCGAGAGATTGTTTTCTCTCGCACTGCCATTTCAAACATTTTAGGGATTTATTTCTCAGTTAAGTGGACCTATTGAAAGACGAGGAAGTTGAAGGGTGAAGTGTGGACGAGGGGTATTGTTTTAAAGATGTTAAAAATAAACAACACTTTAACTCTCATACTGCTGAGCTGATATTACATGTGCAGATGAACACCTGGAGAGGTTTACGAAAAGACACACACAACTACACACACGCACGGACACACACGCGCATACACACACATACACACTCACACTCACGCACACACACACACAATCTTCCAGTAATACGGGATGCGTGCCGCTGACATCAAAGCTTATATGCTGAGATAGTTCTGGATTCAGTACAGAAGAGGGTTCTGGAAATGAAAACAATTCCACGGGATTTACAGACGATTATTATGTCTGGAAGAGGCACACCTCAATTTAGTCACAAACTGCTATTTTTATATAAACACAGACCTAAATAAATCTGTAACCTCACTCTTCAAGGTCTGGAACCCCAAGTTAGATCAATGAGGGAACATCGAATGTACGAACGTTTTCCCACGAGTGCAGACTCAATACAGACCGTTCACAAGCTCCTGGATCTCCTGATCGCATCACATGGATGATAAAAGGAGAGCTGATAAAAATAGTTCTGCAAGATGAGAGATATTCCTTACTAGCCCTTCAAATGTCAGCGACAATAAGTCACTGATATAGTGATATGCCAGACACTGCTTAGATATGCAGAATATTCCCTTTATGCAAAACAACAAAAGAGCGCTACCTTGATATAACGCATATAATATCTTAATATTTCTGTTTATGTGCATGCGTGTGCGTGCATGTGCGTGCGCGTGTGTGCATGCGTGTTGTGTGAGTTCAAAGAGCAATGTTTGATATGGCTAACAAGTACTTGTGACACAACATAGTGTTGTTTGCACGATTGCGTGGGAGGTATTCCGGGGCAAGGTTACACAAACAGTATATGTCATATGAATTAAGTTCAGAGAAAAGGATACATACGGTACAGACAGATGTGTGTAAATGATTGACAGCATGAAAATAGGTTTGGAATCTTGCCATTTTATACCACCTTTACTCTTCATTCTCACAGTAACTAATGTTTATTGCAGGTGCGTTGTGCCATATGATTTTCAAGCAATTCAGACATAATGCGTCTGTTTTCTGTCAGTGATTGGAACAGACAGGAATGCACTGCAAAAAAAATGTCTGTCTTAAGTGTTTTAGTCTTGTAATGAGACTTAAAATCTTATTTGTTTTCTCTAAAGTGAAAAATATTAGCTTGTTTTAAGTTACTTTTTGCTTGACAAGTGAAATAATCTTACCCCACTGGCAAATCTGGAAATGAATAAAACTATCTCACCCCATTGGCAATCTTTTTGTCTTATTTAGCAAAAAAGTAACAGAAATAAGATTCTCAAGTCTAAATATAAGATTACAATGCTTGTTACTATTTGGTTTTGGCAGGGTGTCTGCCTTCTTCAGTACACGGAAAGCCACAATTTGCTTAGAACACGGTTTATCTAAGGCCGAGTTCAGTCAGTCACGCCAAATATATTGCACTGCGTACAAATTAGTTGAACGATCTGTGAGGATTGCAGCCTTGCAATATTACCAATGTCAGCACATCCACTGAAAAACTAAAACTTATTTGGGTTTGTAATGCCTAATTATTATAATGCCTAAACGAAAAGGTAACCCGTTCAATGTCTTCACTGTTACAAAACCATGTTTACGAAACATCAGACTTTCTTCTGATTATTTCTCCGTTGCATGCCTCAGTCTATTTCCTTACTATATGAAATGGAATATCGCTCATTCTTATAGAACACTCACTGCGTGCCCTTATATAAAGCCAAAGAAAGTCAGCATTGTGCAGAAAACATTGTCATCACGGTACAATGCACTTTTAAAAGAATAAGCTGGTAAAATATGTGATGACTACAGGGTATGAAATAGATATTTGGCTCCAAGGGGAGTGTACTGAAGAAGGACTGCAGGTGCATCAGCGACAGTGTTACTTATGTGGTACAGAGGTGACAATTCTGCTTTGGGGTAAAAAAAATAAAATAAAATAAAAAATGATGGGGGTAGGAGAAGCTCATTTCTGATGACAATGCCTTGAACAATATTTTGAGCTGACGTAAGGCTATGATCTGATAATCCTTCAGATCCTTTCACTTAAGACAAAAAAATAAAAAAAATTAAAAAAAATAAAAAATCAATTCTCATTTAATAAAAAAAATGCTTATTTCGGAAGAGCAGAATATAGCTGAATCATGCAAAAACAACAACAAACAAAAAAAAAAAAGTCACGTACAGCTGGTGGCTGTGGAGTGATTTCTCAAAGCATTCAACTTTTTATAAGATTTTGGCATGTATAAGATGTTTTGCTGTAAATTCAAAAAAAGAAAAGAAAAAAAAGAAAAAGCCAATCAACAAACCCTTAAAAAAAATAACACAAGCATGAAGCTTCTTGTAAAATATTGTTGACGATCTTCGATGAAATTGATTGAAATTGACGATGCTACACCATGCAAGCATTGTTCTTTCAGTGCCAGAGGACAGCCCAGTGCCATACGGGGAAAATGATTAAACGTACACAAGAGAGACATTTTCGGGGAGAAGAAAACAGGATATAGAAGTCTGATCTGAAGATAAACAGTTGATGTCCTGCCAGAGAGAGAAATGGTACTTCCATTTGGGGTAATTCATTCTCAGCTCACACACAAGAAACCCAGTGGCAGTGACAGTATACACGTTGACAAGACACAACCTTCCTCTGTGGTATACTGATCTGTAAAGATTGCAGAAATGTTGTACTTATTCATGAACAAATACTGTACATTTATGTGCCGGAAAAGCGTTACTGGATCCGTTTATAAAATCAGAGAATGTTAGAATTGTGTAAAAAATTTTACATTGCATACAGTTGAAGTCGGAAGTTTACATACACTTAGGTTGAAGTCATTAAAACTCATTTTTAACCACTAACACAGATTTAATGTTAGCAAACTATAGTGTTGGTAAGTCAGTTAGGACATCTACATTGTGCATGACACAAGTAATTGTTCCAACAATTGTTTACAGACAGATTATTTCACTTTTAATTCACTATATCACAATTCCAGTGGGTCAGATGTTTACATACAGTAAGTTGACTATGCCTTTAAATTTTTAGTCACATATTATTTGCAAGCCATGACTTCCTGATGTCTGTGACCCAACAACATCAAAAGATTATTGATATCTTATTTTCTGGTACTCTTACAAGCGATACTATAACGTCTCTGCATTTGAATGGATCTCTATGGGAATTGAGGGGTGGGACTAGATTTAGCTGGAAAAATTACTTGTGTCATGCACAAAGTAGATGTCCAAACTGACTTCCCAACACTATAGTTTGCTAACATGAAATCTGTGGAGTTTTAATGACTTCAACCTAAGTGTATGTAAACTTCCAACTTCAAATGTACCTCTGATTCTACAAACATGAGGGACTCAGCACTTCCCGAGATCTGAGGTAAAATATTTTGCTGCATGGACAGTGAGCAAAAAATGAAAAATGCCTTTTCATGAAAAAAGGAACATGAGAATGACTCTCATTGAGAGAACGATGAGGAGAGAGAACGAGAATGAAAACGAGAGAATCTTGTATTGCCACTGCATTGACCACATTGCCCCTGCTGCTGTAGACGTTATTGCATGTTGAACAGTCTCACAGCAAGAACAGAACCGTGGATATGAAGTAGCGAGGTGTAGGAACCATGGAAAACCTTTTACCGTTTTGTATCTTATATCCAAACACACACACACACACACACACACAAACACAAGAAAAAGCACAAGGTGACACGACTAGTACAGTGTTAGCAGAACTATTCATCAAGGCCTTTCATAAAAGCACAGCGCATGCAGAGTTTCTACCTCCAGAGACAAACGGCTCAGTGGACCCGTACACTTCTCTTTTTCTGCCTTTATCAAAGTGGAATTTTATTCAAACAGCGAGACTAAAAGAAGTGTATGTCAGTTAACAAATATTCTAATTACTTTTTGGTTTTTAACTGCACCCCTCATGAAGTACACGATAGATGTGATAACTGAGATAATGCACGTGAGGAAATTAAATGATAACTCCGTGTGTATTGTATTTTGGATTTTGGGAGATCGGAACTGTTAGCCATTTCACTAGGGGGAAAATTGCCACCTTTTAAGGAAGATGCCCTTTCTATTGAAACATGATGCAATGTCATAGTATGTACTAATATACACTGCCTGGCCAAAAAAAAAGTCTAATATTAGTTGGACCGCCTTTAGCTTTGATTATGGCGCGCATTCGTTGTGGCATTGTTTCGACAACCTTATGCAAGTCACAACATTTATTTCCGTCGACAGTTGCATTCATTTTTGGCCGAGATCTTGTATTGACGACGGGAGAGTCGAACCACTCCGTAAAGTCTTCTCTAGCACATCCCAAAGACTTTCAATGGGGTTAAGGTCAGGACTCTGGTAGCCAATTCATGTGTGAAAATGATTCCTCATGCTCCCTGAACCACTCTTTCACAATTTGAGCCCGATGAATCTTGGCATTGTCGTCCTGGAATATGCCCATTGATGGGATAACCTGGTCATTCAGTACTTCAGCTGACTTCATTTTATTTCTGCATAATGTTGCTGAGCCTAGACCTGACCAATTGAAGCAACCCCAGATCATAACACTGCCTCCAGAGGCTTGTACAGTGGGCACTATGCATGATGGGCGCAACGGCAACTTTTTTTTTTGGCCAGGCAGTGTACAACTCAATGACTGGAGACAATTTGCAGATAGCATGTTTAACACTTTTGCAGCTGATATTTCAAATAACCATATTAGCTGTCTGCACATGGCAAGAACGGGGAAAAAAAAACGTTCAGTACAGCAAGATGAGTAAAAGATAAAAGGACTTCAAATTCACTTAATATAGACAATTAAATTTTCCCTTTGTGGGATGATTGGTCTTTTTACATTCTTGTAATAGCATGTCATCTTAAACGTAACACTTGGTTGCGTTACTGTATGCTCTAGCCTAAATGACATGTAAAAGAAAAGTTGGGCTCAACTGGCTCTAACAGAAGCTATTTTCAAATGCATATTTGCCTCTGTAAAGAGCCTTGCTAAGAAGGTTAGGTAGGTTTTCTTGGAAGATGCCTCAAACACTTTTTTTACTCCACATATAATCAGTTTTAGCTTCTGTTCTCATTTTTAAACTCTGATCTTTGCCTGAACATATGGGGGAATGGGGCCACATACAGTATATACAACTCTGAGTAAAAGAATGCGTAAAAGAACTCTCAGGGTGAAAGTCGGAAATCTGCTTAAAAAAAGTTTTGCATTTTCTACCTCTGCCTTTCGGTCACGGTGTCGCCATATCACACGGACCCCAAACATTGCGTACGTATGGTGTCCATCGTGTGCAGAGGTACGCAGATTTCTCACAGCATGTGTTATTATACATCTGAATTTCTGCGTGGAAACTCGCTTACGCGGCTTTCTGAGGGCATTTTTCTGCTCAGCACTGTTTATACATGTGGCCCATGGGCTGTGAAATATCTACTCTTTCCAGGTTTAAGCTGTAATTTCTGCCTGTTGAATAATACACGGAGATATCACTTAGAAGCAGCATTTTCAGCCACAATACTTACTGTCTCTTTATGAATTGCAAAAAAAAAGTAGTTCCACTTCTGACTGAAGCTCAAAGGGCTGTTCCCTCCTCTTCATACAAAGTGACACGCTACGCTAAACTGCTCAGCTATGGCACGATGCAGAACAGAATTTCAATTGAATGATTAAACCTTTTCAAAATTTGCCTGCGTTGCATTACACACGTTCAATGCAGTATCGTCAATCATTCAAGAAATACAGTCACAACTTATAACCAAATTACACATCTGATCGGTCAACTAACACTATTACAGAATGAACGTGGCGGTGGCTGATAGATTTCTTATTGCTTATCCAGTTGGAAGACATTTCAGGTGCTTTAAATGAACAGGAAACCATGGTTCCACAACCTTTCAACGGTTTAAGAGCCTGACAACGACAATTATTGATATAACACAGTGGAGCTAATTTAAAAAAAAACAGCTTTTGTTTAGTGTGCATGGCCTAAAAAGAGTTCTCAGCATTCTTCAGAGGCTTGGCTTGGTGCTGATTAAGTCTGGGCCTGGTGTCTGCAGAAGGCATCTGTAATCAATCACAGAGAGCGTGTGGCTGTAATATCTCAAGGTCTCCTGAGAGATCTCAGCCACCTGTTCCTGAAAAGAGGCCAACAACTGCCGCTCATAAGTGCAAAGGGTCAGTTTACCCACCATGCACTGCAAGTTACCACTGCATATCATTTGTTTTTACAGCACAGTAAAAGAATATTGTTTAAACTGAGCTTCGCATGGCATTGTCTGGATCTTCACCAGGTTGTCAATATACCGCCATAGTACATGCATGAATTTCAGTGTGAAAGAATCTGTATGTCGAAACAAACTGAAAGCAAAAAGTCTACATGATCTTACACAGAAATAGAATGCTTTACTTGCCAGGAGACATTCTGCTCTGTTGCTAATGACAACCCTGGAAGGAAAGACTCACTCCAAGCCATGCCTCGGAACCAGAAGCGCTTCGACAACCCTCTATTCAATCCACGGCTGAATAAAATCACTAAAAACCAGACATATCGGAGTGAGTGTGAGCACAAGAAAGGCAAATGCATGATAAAGCAACAAAAACATTATAACGAGAGGAATTCCATCACATTTTTTTTATGTACGTGTAAAGTCGTGTCGACGGCATAATACTGAAATATCAAAACACAGATTTCCTCTGGACTCACCCCAAAGAGCTGAGGGGCAAACGGCAAACCGACAGCATCAGAGAGAGGGAGGAGCTTTGCCTCGGTGCCTTTGAAACCCCACATGCATGACTATCACTTTTCCTGCTTGTGACACAACCATAACACAAGACATCCTATTTGTTGGCTGAGAAAATCGCAAGCAACGGCCCCCTTCCAAGCTGCACACAATGTGAAGCAATTATCCCACCCCGCTGTCAAGCCTTCCTTATCTGCGTAGTAATTACTCCATGTGATACAAGCCTGTGAACTTAATAAGAGACGAACCTCACAGCCCTTCAATGGAAAACATCCTCTGAAGAGGCCGAATTACAGATGTGTAGACTTCTTTTATCCCTATGTGGCCTTAGCTATAATCACGGGGCGATGTTGGGTAAGAAGGGGGAAAGGCATTGCTTTATTAACCATGTCTAGGTACTGTTTTGTCCATCTGCCCCTTCTCTGTCATTTTGTCTTTCGCTCTGTGTCATAAATGAAGGGGAAAAGGAACGAATAGGGAGGAGCATATCTGACCACGTCGCAATGCCACAACACGTTCTTTCGTTCCCGGGCAACTGCCGCACCAAATGTCACTAAGCGTGACTAGGTGCATAAATATTCTTGTAATTCTCCAAAGGTTAGGAAATGAAACACTAATCATCCAATCAGCAGCTGTTTGCTCACAGCCCCCACTCGCCACTGAGGGGGGAGGGGTGGCGGTGCCAAATGGCATGATCCTGGGCCAAAAAGAAAAAAAACAATCACCTAATGGGCCTTTAAAACCTCTAAAGCACGCATGCACACGCGCACGTGCACACACACACACACACACACACACATCCCTGTGCCGTGTTGTTTGATAACAGGAAGCTGCGGCGGTGTCCTGGGCACACCTTTTATATATAAGTGTCTGTGGGGAGGAAGCAGCTTCTCCTCCCTTCAAAGAGCAGTGGGTTATCGCAGTGAATCAGCATCACTGCTCCAGCCACAACTAATGCAGACACTGTGGGGAGAGTAGCTGCTGGAAATGCCTCCGCATGGGTAGAGCCAGATTCGCCATGCTTCACTGCCACCATCACCATCAGTGGTTCTTATGATCTGCGCTGCTCTCAGTTGCATGGTCACATAACACTGGGCTCTATCACCTCCATAGCACTGACCTACATCACCCCTGAAACACCCAGCTCTATCATCTCCATAACCCTGAGCTCCACCACCTCCATAACCATAGATAGAACCATAGATTAGTCATACGTCATAGTTTAGTGGCACAATTTTTGAGACCGTACCCAGGTAAAATGGTGGCCAGTAACCATGGTTCTATATCCACGAGCCAATCATCAGCTATCTGGCTTCTGAGACCCGATTATGACATCACACAAAGACATGCAAAGCCCATAGAGAGAGAAAGCCTTGCCAACTCAAATGACTGCAATGTAACAGAAAAAAAGTGCAATGGCATTCTTTGAGCATCAGGGGGCAGTGCTGAAGTTATTTTCTTCCTAAACGGTTCAAGATATCATTAATCTAAGTGCGTAGAAAAGCATATTTTCTTATCTGCTGTCTGCAAACTTTCTCCAACTTACAATAAAAAATTATTATCTCTTACAGATTTGGGTTTCCGGAAAAAACTTCCATTGGCCCCCCATTTATTCTCCTCTGTTTAGCCCAGTTTTAGTGCTCATAGTCGCCCCTACACGTGAAACATGATATTCATGCAGTTGGCATATCTCTGTACTACAATCTCTGGTTCAAGGCACTTTTGCCATAGGTTCCTATTATAGCTGGCTAGGAACTGTACCCAGGTAAGATGGCTGCCAAATTGTTCCATTTCAGAATACCAGATTACTATTGCATCACATATTTCACATCTATGGTTCTATATCCATGTCCATAACACTGAGCTCCACCACTACCACAACACCGAGCTCCACCAACTCCATAACACCAAGCCCACCACCTCCATAACACTGAGCTCCACCACTACCACAACACTGAGCTCCACCATCCCCATAACACTGAGCTCCACCACCTCCATAACACAGAGCTCTACCACCTCCATAACACTGAGCTCCCCCACCTCCATAACACCAAGCTCCACCACCTCCATAACACCGAGCTCCACCACCTCCATAACACCGAGCTCCACCACCTCCATAACACTGAGCTCCACCACCCCCATAACACCGAGCTCACTGAGCTCCACCATCCCCATAACACCGAGCTCCACCACCTCCATAACACTGAGCTCCACCATCCCCATAACACTGAGCTCCACCACCTCCATAACACCGAGCTCTACCACCTTCATAACACTGAGCTCCACCACCCCCATAACATCGAGCTCACTGAGCTCCACCATCCCCATAACACTGAGCTCCACCACCTCCATAACACCGAGCTCCACCACCTCCATAACACTGAACTCCACCATCCCCATAACACTGAGCTCTACCACCTCCATAACACTGAGCTCCACCATCCCCATAACACCGAGCTCCACCACCTCCATAACACTGAGCTCCACCATCCCCATAACACTGAGCTCCACCACCTCCATAACACCGAGCTCTACCACCTTCATAACACTGAGCTCCACCACCCCCATAACATCGAGCTCACTGAGCTCCACCATCCCCATAACACTGAGCTCTACCACCTCCATAACACTGAGCTCCACCATCCCCATAACACTGAGCTCCACCACCTCCATAACACCGAGCTCTATGACCTCCATAACACTGAGCTCTACCACCTCCATAACACTGAGCTCCACCACCTCCATAACACCGAGCTCCACCACCTCCATAACACCGAGCTCCACCATCCCCATAACACTGAGCTCCACCACCTCCATAACACTGAGCTCCACCATCCCCATAACACTGAGCTCCACCACCTCCATAACACTGTGCTCTATCACCTCCATAACAGTGAACTCTCCATCATTTTCCAACACAGAGCTCTTGCACTGGAATACTGTGCCGGTATTGATAGCCTCTCTCATCTCTGCCACGATGGCAATAAGTACATGCAATTTCTACACCATTTGCTTTTACGACCCAAGAATCACTCAGTTCAGCCTCATTTGAGTGAGAAGAGGCAGTGAAGAGTAGAGGAGGAGGCGGCCTGTTCATTCCGAATGCCGGGAACACAGACGCGCAGGGCCCGAAACCACAGAGCGCTCTATGGGCCCGGCTGTCTGAGGAGAGTAATCCCTTCCTGTGCTCGGTCCGAGGTGTTGATTCAGTTACAGGCTACGAGCTCTCTGCCAATTCCTCAACCCGACATGCTACCTTCTAACCATTGTTCCAGCGCTGCCCGAGAGCTCGTTAACATAAAGGTCTGTCCCCTCCGCAGGATGCTAGGCTCTTTTTTTGTATATACAGTACATATGAAATAAACACCATTCTGTTTTCTGTTTCATGGTTTCATTGGCAAAACGACAGCCTGACGTTCTGTCCTCTGCAGGAACAATTCCTACATGAGACTGAATGTATGTACATGTACATATGCACACACATACACAGATGGGGAGAGAGAGACAGAAATGGGAAGCTGTTCATGTAACAAATAATGAACACAGCAAATGCAGTGCAGGCTATTACAATCATAAAAAAACACATCATACTAAAACCTATAACAAAGGGGGACAAACTGCTCATTCCATACGAGTCATTATCATTTTGTCTTGGCAGACAATTCAGCTGAATTCAAGCTCATGTATATTTCATGCAATGCAGACGTCACGTTCCCCGTTTCAGTGCTGTCGTCTATTTTAAGGTCCCTCCCTTTCGGCTGCACCCTTTACTTGCTGATCTGTGAACCATGGAGTGTATCTTCACAGACGGATCACTGCAAAGCAAAGAGCTACAGCCCGACGTACTGTAAGCTTGACAAACTAAACGTTAACAACAAAAAGGACCTATAAAGCAACCTGTCAAGTGCTAGACTTACAGTTCAAATTATGAAATATGACTGGTAGTTGCTCTATTGAGCAACTATAACCATTAACCATTGACCAACAGTACCAGCGACTTACTGTTGTGAACCAATCACACTGTCTTACCTTTGAAGAATAGTCTCTCGATTGACTGAGATCATAAGTTGTGGATTCAGGACTCACGCTCCTATCACAGCGTAAAAGCTTAATTTTTTACGTTCAATACATAACAAGCAAGCTTGCACAAATTTGATTAGCTAAAAAAAAAACGCTATCATCCTGTCATAATGAACGTATCAACGACGGTGGCAATATTTTAAAGAAATGTCACAGCAAAATGGAAAAGGCTGGCTGTTGTTGAACTCTAAAATGAGGGCTATAAATAGCATGGTGTGAGGACGGGTTTGTTTCCCCCATGCTCCTCAGAACACCCTTGTCCCTCGTCCCTAGAGTTACCGCTTTGATTTTCAGCTGTGACCTACATTCGATCCTCCCCACAAGGGCACTTTGGGGTTGCCGGCCGCCGCCGAGTTTACAGCGGTGAACCGATACGTCGACGAGCCCAGATTCCACTGGACTGCTCCTCGAAACCTTCGGCAGCTTTGAGGGGAACCAGCAAAGCATTTTTAAGGTAAATTTTCAACAACCCAGGCGGAATTCTTAAATCCCCAAAGCGAATTCCACAACTTAGCATTCTGCCACTGTGTCCATATGCAGTATGTATGAAATTGAATAATTCAGCTTCCTCTATACTGTGACTCCATAAGAGAGACATTCATCCATACAAGGTCATACTTGTAGCTCCTGACATGTCTCAGTGGATTTGAGAAATCGGTCCATTATTCTTTTGGGTACCGAGATTCTAGGTTTGCTATTCCTCTGATATCTAAAGTAACATCTTTATTTAGCCAGGTAGGTCAACCGATAACTCGATTCCCGTTTTCCGCGATGACCTGGGGAGTCAACGTGGGTAGGAATGCGAGGAATTTTATAGGAAGTTAATTTGGCCAGGAGGCTAACTTTAATGACCACAGTGAGTCAGGACCCCAGCTTAACATCTCATCTGGAGGATGGCACCTAATACAGCATAGTGCCCCAGGGAAGTCTGATTTCTGTGTGGTCCAGAGGGAAGAGTGCCCCCTACTGGCCCACCAACACCACTTCCAGCAGCAGCCTAGTTTCCCCAGGTCCCCATCCAAGTACTAACCAAGCCTACACCTGGCTTGGCTTCAGCAGTTAGCAAGGAGGAGGGTACGCAATGGCATGGCTGCTTATGGTTTGACGTCAGACAGGCCATTGTGAGATATTCACTATGGTGGTGATGAGCAGCAGTTTGGTGGCTCAGCACTGGGGGACAGTGAGGCTAGTAATGATGGGCACACTAGGAGGATGAAAGGTCATGAGTTGTATGTTAGGCGGTCCTCTTGTGGGACGCCGGCGCGAACTGAACCCTCCTTTTTCTCTCAGTCAGCTATTCTAGGCAGAGCAGCGGGCGAAGTGATGAGACTTCTCGGCCTCATTGAGGTCATAGCTGCTGCATTACAAACAGACACACAGCGTAGCTGTGAGAGAAAATAAAACCCATGGAATATATTTGGTTGGACATATCGAAAACAGCTGAAATCCATCTTGGTGTGTCCCCGGTAAGGGCACCTGAACACTTTTACTAGGGTTTACACGTTGAAATACTTTTACAAGAAAAACAAATAGGCCCTTAAAATCAGAAGAGGAGAAATCTAGTTGACTTCTCTGGTACAGAGAAGCAGAGCAGCAGCAGATCTGCTCTTCATGGAGAGCGAGGGAAAACAATGACCCGCGGTGACACCCTGCTGATTAGACTGGCGTGTGTGTGTGTGTTATCTCAGGGTGAGGGATCAAGCAAACTGCTTCATTACAGCACAAGACTGGGGCAGCCCCGTTGTCAAAACCCCCATTAGCATACCGATCAGCCACCTTCCTAAACAACTATGTCACACATCTACCCACATCCACCCACATCCACACACACACACACACACACACAACACACACGCACTCCAACTTGTTAACATACAAAATGAATCAATCCTACCATGCTCATGCACTCTTAACTCGTAGGTATACATACCTGCTTGCCACACTTCCAGTGAAACCAAGCCTGAGCCTGAACCTCCTAAACAAACCAAACAAAGTTGCTTCTGCTTGCATACACCCTTTGCTGAAACCAAGGTCACCGTCTCAGCTACACTGACTGCCCTCCGCCCCGTCCCCCCCACCAAAAAAAACAAAAAACAAAAAAAAACAGTGTTGCTCTACGCTATGTTACACAGGTCTATACCTGAAGCCAAGAGTAGGTTTGGCACTCAAGTGGAATACTTTTTTTACTAGTGTACTCTGCTGTACCCTATACCCAATGCCATGCAACACTCTGGTGCTGATATTCTGTGGAGAACAAAGATGGTAAATGTGTTGTATAATTAACTGCCCTTGAACACATAAAACTACTATATCTCCTAACTACAAAAGTGACAACATTTTCAGCTTGAACACTTTATATGACCATTCAGTGTAAATGGTTACAGAGACACTCAAGGAAAACAGAAATAACAATTTAGCCCTATTCAATTCAATATGTATAAATGAATGGTTTTCAATCCCACTCTTAATTTGTTGTCAGAACAGTAACACTTTGGCCTTGGTGGTATTTTTTAGTACATATAAGAGCCCTGGGGCAGAGATCATATTGGTTATAATGAGGAAAACCAGATTTGAGAGCCATCTGGGCACTGAATGATTTAAGAACAACGAGTCATATATTTATAGGATGGTACCCCTGAATGTAAGGAACCATTATGTGTACAGCTGAACTCACATAGCACCTTTAAATGGTTTAACTGAACCAATTGAAACTGACTGATTGCAAGCACTTAGATTTTATACGGCTAAATACATATAAAATAGATTCTACGAATATGAATATGGGACTTGAAAGTTGATTTGAAAGTAGGCTTTACAAAAGCCGTGACCTCATGTAATATTGAAGGATTGGACCAAAAACACAAGAAAAATTCCTGTTCAGAAGATGGTCTGCAATAAAATAGGAAACACAGGCTTACGAATGAAAGAACTGTGTAATGCAAAATCAATATCTCTGTATAACAGACAGCGTACCTTAAGTGCAAGCACGTGCATCCTTGCCCTAAAGTTCAGCTTTGGCATTCATTGCACACATCAGGAGGCACAACTTTATCCCCGAGTTTCAAGGCATGTCAACGTCAATACAGAATACAGTGTGTCAAAAGCAAACTGCAAACAAACATCTATTTTTTAAGCTAAAATCCAATCGGCAAAACCTTCAAATGTTAAAAGAATATGTGATTTTTAAAAATGTATACAATGGCAAACGGTAATGGTAGAGTATTCTAGGGCAATTGTAACAGGGGGCAATTGCAACACCATAAAATTGCCCAAATCTAAAACAAGCTAGAGCTGAGATTCTATCCAGTAAGCTAGCTAGTTTCATGTGTTCAGGGTTGGGGGCAATTGTAACAAAAAATTGTGTCACAATTGACCCCTGTTACAACTGCCCCCAGAATACTATACATTGTCCAATAACAATCTTATGAACTATTATGATTAATAATTTCACATTCCATGCAGCATCTCTTCCTTACCAAAGTTCTTAAAAAGACAGAATGTTTAGTCCATGAATGTTAAAAATGCTACCTAATAATATCATATTCCATGTAAACATGGAATTCCACAATTTTAGTTCAGCAATATGGAATACACAAAAGTTTATCCCAGCAACATACGCGAAGAAGGTACAGCTAAATAGAAGCGTCAACCGCAAGAAGGGATTCAGCCCTGCATAGTGTAATGGCAAACTGGCGTGCAATGCTGGTCTAAAAGCTAATACATATGGCTTTGCACCTGCTCTATTGTCCGATTAATTCTGCCAATACGGCCGCTGAAATTATGCATTGCACTTGCACCGTGTAATTTTCAATGAGTGCATTAATATCATTGTTATTATTATCAGAAATAGGTTGTACCCCCCCCCCCCCGAACGAAAACTTGCAAAATGATTCCGCGGACACAACGCAGTGAAGACGAACAAGGGTACCGAGCAAGAGGAGTGATTTTGGGGCAGGTTGGAACGGGGGAAACATGTTCAGACAGACGGACGTCTGTAGGCCTTCCTTTCTTTCAGCACACAAAGGGACATGTGCTGTAACGACGGATCAAACATTACTGACCCCGAGTCACAGACGGCCGACTGTGTTGATATGGAGATGTGGCCCCGGGAGGAGTGGCTACGACGGGCGAATCATGTGACCGCCGCCAAAGAGGAAACATAATAGGCAACTATTGACATGACGTGAGGATGCGGGTCATCTGGAGGTCATGCTTTGCGTGGCCCCAGGGACACCTTCGGAGGCCCATGTAGAGCTAGGGGCATATTGATCATTACCTCTGTGAGAGAGAAAGTGATTGCCGTGTTCCGCGATAACGATCGACTTCGCAGCGAGACGGAAAGTAGGACAACAACACATTTAGGAAAGATTCATTATTACCATTGTTCTAAGAATAGGGACACTGTCATTACTCCTCTTTCATGCACTCAGGTCTGTGAGGATGTAAGTGATCTGCATCTTTTTTTTCTCCTTTGAATATCTGTGAAGCCAATAAAGCTAAATTATTACAGTAGAATCGATCAGATTGTAGACCATTGATAGAAACTCATACAGTATTCATATAACTTAAAGAAAAATTGATTTGCTAACCTTTATAAATTGATCGTGTCAAACGTTCTGATTCAGGGTATCAGTGTAAATACAGAAAAAGACACATGCCCAGATAGTGCTGTGTTTGTTCTACGTTAGAAGAAAGCTGTTACCTGCAAAGCCTGATTAAATTTTTCATGAGTGGGACCCAGATAATGTGTGGTGGAAGAGGTCTTATTATGGCACCCTGTGCCTCATAATCAACACACGCTGCAATGTAAGAGCTCGGCAATGATGAAACTGGCCTTTCATGTGTCCATGAAAACCTACGCTCGCTTCCCGCTCTTTATGCAAATTCAGACAGAGCAGAGGGAAGTTTTTTTTTTTTTAACATTTCTAAACATTTCAAGCAAATCAACTGTGGTTGTTTGCAAAGGCCATGTGTCCATGAAAGCCACAACACAGTTTTTACTCTTGCTAAAGGATATGTGGGTCAAAACCAGAACCCAATATATTAGTTTTGCTCCTTATGAATAAATACAATAAATCATAACGGAAAACCTAACAAAAAATTATTTGAAGCTAATAAAACTGGGTTGTAATTTTTGTTTAATTGCTGTATTGAAAACATTTATATTTTAAAAATCTCAGGTTCTCTAAAGATGGCTATTGCATTTGTAAATTATTATATTTTTTTATATCAATAGTTAATCATTACTTAGAACAATGATTAAATCTAATCCTTACTTTGTCCAAGCGGTGGGGGGTTGATGAGTGTCAAGGCAACTTAATTTCCTTGGGTATGGTTGGCCAAGTGATGCCTACATCTAGTGTAGCACCAAGGAATCCTTGATGCACAAAATTGCTAGTTATTCCTCTCTCCTCCATTGATTTTTCATTGGTTTTATGCTGTGAATGTGGCCTGGCCTACACTCCACATAAACATATTGGTTTAATTTTTATGAGGATACTATTTAATCTTGCTTAAAACACCCACACACCCACACTCACACAGACACATGCAAACACACACACATAAAATCCCTTGAAAGAGTCAAAAAAAAAAAAAAAAAAAGAAGAAAGAAAATCTACTTGTTCATGCCTGTGCACAATGGCATGGACCTTGAGTGGTGACATTTGAAACCTTCTCCTTCTGTCTGTGGCCTGAGAAGCTTTAACAGTATCCTACAAAAGCCATCTGCCATGTTTAACCCCTGCCATGCTGGAGCTTGGACCCTCCACCTGAAAACTCATTAATTTTGTGTGAATTATGGGTTATTGGTATAGCTTTTTGAACAGATACAGCAGTAGAGTAGACAACATAATGTGACATTTATAAAACTTTCAGGGAGGCTATGATAATTA
Organism: Synaphobranchus kaupii; assembly: GCA_029718625.1. NCBI lineage: Eukaryota > Metazoa > Chordata > Actinopteri > Anguilliformes > Synaphobranchidae > Synaphobranchus > Synaphobranchus kaupii. Next base: position 100,207,162 of record CM056380.1, read on the forward strand.
AATAAACACCAATGCAGTCAATTAACTGCGGATTCCTTGGAGGGACTCTTACAAGAGGAATCACAGCACATGGGGCTGCACATGGATAACCACAGACTGGATATCTACTGGGCAAGGCAAGCTGCACCATGCTGGTAAGGTTACGGCAGGTCTGGTGACAAACGAGGGCAAGCCAGAATGGTGAACTATTTCAGCACGGCAGAAAGAAAATCCATCTGCCCCCAAAAGGGTTAATCCACAATAAAGGCCGCTATTTCCACCATTTTCCAATCTACATATTGCCTCTTTGGGCTCATCCGGACCCCCCTCGGAATCCCACCACCAGCTCCCTCTTTTTAACGAACCTTGTTCCGAATGAATATATTGTGTGACTGAGCGTGAAGGTTTGGCAGTGATGGTCGGGGGAAGGGAGGACAGGCTCACTGCGAAGAGGCTATAGATGCACAATTATATCCAACACAACAGGCCATTCTTTCAAACCCCCCCACCACACAGATTTCCTAAAACCCTCGGCTCTGCTTTTATTTGCAAACGGTTAGGAGAAAAAAAAGAAAGGATGGGGGGAGGGGGGGGGGGGGGGGGGGGGGTGATGGTGAGAGAGGAAAGAGAGGAGAAGAAAAGCTAAAGGCTACAAAAAGAGAATCCAAGGCTTAATAATCCAGAAATCATTCTAAAACGGCTCCAAAGATGCAATCATTTGTCCTTGTTTTCTTTCAGTAAAAGCTTCCGCTTTACCAAAGGCAAGCAGGATGAGAGAGAGAGCGCTTTAAACCTTCCATTTAAAGAGAGCTACAGAGAGCCAGAGGGAGGGGGGGGGGGGGGGGCAACAGACAGAGACAGCAAAGGAGGTGGAGGGGGGGGGCATCCTAGATACCTTCCCAAATGCTCGCTACCCAGCCATGGCAGAGAGTAATGGCCTCCAACACAGGCAAGTATGTCAACGGCTCACAGCTTAATTCAGCCGCGTTCACAACGCACAGCCTGGGCCCAGCTGGCACAGAGCATCGCTTTGCCATCGCAGCTAAAAATATGGGCACCCGCCATGGCACAGATCTGCATAAGCTCCATTCTCAGATGCGCTCTCTCTCTCCCTCTATCTCTCACGCTCTCTCTCTCTCTCTCTCTCTCTCCCTCCCCCCACCCCCACCTCCATCGAATCCCGGAAGCCAGTGCTCCATCCTGAAATGCAAACGTAAAATGTCACATAAATACCTCTCCGCCGCTTCCTCCTCCACCTTTACTCCAGCAGGGGATTGAGAGAGGCAGAGATCCCAGCAGGCTGGATGCTAAAGCCGGGTGTTTTTCCCCCCAGTGAGCGCATCAGCTGCTCGCATCTGAGCCAATGCTCCCAGGCAGCTGCCTTTTTTCCCCCTCTCTTTTCTGTCCAAGCCCACAAGCACGGCAAATTAGTTGTCCTGCCCAGCTTAGAAGCTATAAGCCAATGTGATCTATTCAGACTCAAACTCTAGTCTGAAGCAAATGTCTCCAGCCTCACAGCCCCGTACATGTACCCGCCCACCTCAACTCAGACACTCTCTCGCTCGCTTGCTCTCGCTCCCTCCCTCTCCTCTCTCTCGCTCTCCTCCCTCCTCTTTTGCTCTTCCCCCTCCTCTCTCTCTCTCTCTCTCTCTCTCTCTCTCACACACACACACACACACACACACACACACAAGCGTCTACACACACGCGCTCTCCTGACAAACAGGGTAGTCGCATCACCCTGTCGCAGGTCATGTGACCCACGGCAATCAACACTCCAAAAGCAGAGGAGGGGTGGAGGCAGGATTAGGGCAGAATGAGATTTAAAGATAAAGCAGGCCGGACAGGCCCTGTATGCGCATGGCCTCATTGTTTAATTTAACCCTGTGAGTGTGTAGCACCCTTGGGGAACCCACAGTATGCCATTTCTGCTCCCAAATACCACCATTCAGGTGTACTCTTACAAAATGCCACAGCCAGGTCAATGACACACTGAATTATGCAGCCATCATTTTTGGTCATTTACTTATAATAAAATATTCTTAAGGATTTTCTGTTCACATTAAAGATATTGCAATTGTGGCATATGCATTCCAATTGATTTGATCGTCACAATTTATCATACAATAATTCCCTATGTTCTGAGACAGTATGGAAAATACTGTATCCTCTTTAGAAATTTGGTATAGGGTATACTATCAAATATCCGTTTTCTGAATGTATTCTGGAACAGTTAGATTGCAACAGTCTACCCATTTCAAAAAGGTAGATTGTTCAGGCAAAAAGGAGTGAGATGTCTAACTACAGTACAATGGTTAAATAAACATTTGCTATTTTTCAGTTTTCAAAATGGCCGTCCAAGCAACTGCCTTTTCTCAAGCTGGTAAAATGCACGACCACCACTGTTCATACATCATACCGTTCATATATGGCATGGGGAGATCGGACAACATTGCATTTGAGATCGCTGGCAGAAATGGGGCCGAGTAGCCTAGATATACTTCCTTCAGCTGGCCTATAAAACCAGTGACATGTTGAGTCAAGCCACAGCTCCAACATTATGCATCTATCTGATCTGAATAAATGAATGACTGATACAAGGGAAAGGGTAGAGATGCTTACCTAGCGAACAGTGAGTGCCATAAGAAACAAAGTGGCTGCTTTATACGGAGGTGGCTGAATCAGCTAAAGCTTAATGAGTGTTTTATATTTATTTATTTATTTATTTATTTATTTGGGATTACACATCGGAACAGCCATCTTACTTCACATCGGGAGGAATACTTGCTTCATTTTGTTCTGGAGCTTACATTTACATTTCAGCGGTTAGCAGACACTCATTTTTAGAGTGACATACAGATGCCTTTCTACCATTTATACAAATGCATATTTTTACTGACGCAGGTCAGGTTATATTGGCACCTTGCAGCAGGGCAGCACCCCAACTGGAAATCAAACCAACCCAGCAAGCCCAGCTCCCTAACCGTTATACTACTTCTGTGATTAACAATGTCCATTGTCACAATGAAATGCAGACACATTCCAAAATAGTTAGTCTCTTTTAACACCCCACAGAAATCACTCAAGATGAGCTAATCTTCAACTAATACTGAACAAAAACAGTAATGTAGTAATGACTCCTACTATTCTATTCCAGTTAGCAATCTCTTCATGGTTAGAGCTGATTACCTCAGTTTAGTGGATTTTTTTAAACAACTTTTGCAACCTCTTTTGTTACCCAGTAGAAAAAGAATCCTTTAGATCCACCCACCCAGAACAATTTAGCCAAAAAGAGGACGGAATGATGGTGAATAGCTTTGTACTGGTCTCTTCTCAACCTCTCTCGTGGCGATCGACTTCTTGTCTTGCAAATCACCACTACCATAAAACATTTGTTTGGGAAATTTAAAGGAATAATTACTGGTTATGCAACCCATTTCTACATGCACAAACCCCGCAAACCATACACTTTGGCATCCATGACTGTGATGGACATGGGAACACAACATAGCCATATGGTAAGAATTCATAACAATTCATAAAATAATGTGTTATAAAAAATTTTTTTTATTTTTTTTAAACAGCTACCAAAATAAAGGGGAAATTTCACTGATACCACAATATATATTAATCTATACACTCCAGAGAAAGAACAAAGTTAATGACAACATACAATAAATTAGCAAAGGACAACTGGATGACTTGTCAATAGTCATTAAATGATGAAGATATTCAAAATCAGACTGTTGGAGTGGTTCATTGCCTGTCACTCCCCATAATGCAATTCTGCCTCAGACTACCTCCGAGACGCCATGTCACCCGGGACAAATTCTCAGTGAGAAAGTCACTGGACAAACAAAGCTTGAATCAGAAAGCTTAAAGTGAAAAACAAAAATAATTGCCCACCTCCGGAGGATTTATTTAATTCATCGTGGTTAAAATGGCCTACACGTGAAGTCCAGAAGACTCAAGGTGGGAATACCCCCCTCATCACTGTAAAGCGCTTTGAGTCGCCGGCCGGTGAGAAAGGTGCCACATAAATGCAAGGCATTATTATTATATCAGAATTCACTGGGTGACATGTTCCTCACAAGCTTCTGGATCATGTCATTAGGCCATACTTCTCCAGCCCCACTAAAGCAAGTTGCAACTACACCCACAGGAGTGGAGAGGATTGAAAAATTAAGAGGTAGAATTGACTTTAGTGTTGGTGAAGACACAAAAAAATGTTTTTTTTTGTGATGGGAATATTCAAGACTGACCGAGGTCTATGAATGCATGAGCACTGTTTGCGTACATTGTCTGAACCATGGTGCATTTATTTGTGCAGGCATTTAATCAAACAGCTGAGCTGAACATCTAGAAGACAGAGTGGGAGGGAGAAAAAAATAAAAATAAATTAAAAACCCACTCATATTTCTGCAGTAAAGAATAAAGATCAGCATAAAACATTCACAAGGCCAACTCCTCATAACTGGAACAAAAGTTTCCATAAGTAGGAAACTGCACTGAAAAGGAACTTATCCGCGCTGCTGTGCGGTTATTTTAGATTGTGACCTATATCACGAGACTCAAGGCCCAGATAGCGGGCTACGTAATCGCTACCTTCAGATTTCATCACAGAAAATAGCGGCAAAATTTATTTAAAAAGGTCAGTCGGTGAAACAAAAACAGATTTCTGCGTTCCCCCTGAAAAGGGGTTAAAGGCAGCCAATAATCCCCGGTGGGGGAATTAAATTCAAATTGTATGATGTGCAATGAATTGAGAGAGAGGCTTGCACTTCCTTCACCCGAAGCCACCCCAAGGTCGAGCTGTCAATCACGCTGGTGCTAAACTGTGATTGGTTGGATGGTTGTTCTGGGCATTGGCTATGTATGCTGGTACCGGCAGTCAAAAAAATGACAGCAGGGGTATTCAGACAACCTCAGAACTATTCACTGGGTAAAGATTGGCAATTAACCCCCACTATGGCCGAGCTGTCCGTTTCTATTATTCCTTTTATAGGGAACTGTACGTGGGGCTTACTGCCACTGGAACCAGTCCACAGTGTATGTGCTCAGTCCCCAGTGTGGACTAGCACCTGCACTACCTGTCTTAATCGCCACGCTCTGCAAACCCCATTGTTCTCCACTGCTCATTCCCGTGTGTCTCTCTCTCTCCCTCTCTCCCTCTCTCTCGCTCCCTCGCTTCCCGCTCGGAGGGGATGTGTAGCGCTTTCTGTTCCTCTGTTCGCGTTACGGCATGGTGGACCGTGAGCGCTGTTCCGTGACACGAGCAGCAGCCTGAATGAAGGCAGAGCGGGGGGGGTGGGGGCGCGAGGAGAAAAAAAGGAACGACTGCAAATAAAAAATAAAAAAAAGAGCCAAAATCCAGCTGCCACGCTGTTGGAATGTAGTTTATTAAAATGTGCTTGCCCAGTTCAAACCTGCAATGCGGATGGAGGCACGATGCTTTGCCACACGTCCCTCCTCCCCCTCCTTAAAAAACCCCTTTGTTTCAGGTGGTATCAGGACCTGATTTTGGTGCGTTTGTGATGGATGACCCCCCCCCCCCCCCCCGTACACTCGGTACCTCCCACCCACCTCCCCCAATCTCTGGAGTACAGCAGTCTTCAGCCCTGTAAAAAAAAAAAGATGTCTGTGTACCGGTGGTCCTTCGACAAAGCCTGCAGGATGAATTAGAAATAAAAAATCACCACGACCACTAGCCATCTGTCCTTCCGAAGCTAGGATGAGTCTGCCTGTGTGTGCCTGCTTCCCTCCTCCCCTCCTCTACATCCCCACCCCCACCCCTACCCCCCATCTATTTAGCCTATATACAAGCCATCGAGCATGCCTTCACTGCGCTGCACTTTCACAGAGCACACGTTAAACACATTTCTGAAACGAGCTCTCGAGTCCAGGGGAAATTAAAGAAAGCGCCACCGACCATAATAAAAACGCTCCCACTTGCCTGGATGTGGAGAGAGCGAGAGAACCCAGAGAGAGGAGCGGTAATCCTGTCTTTTTTGTGTGCGGGGAAACAGAAACTCGTCCTGAACAATGATCCCAAACCTCTGAGCGGAGAGAAGAGAGAGAGAGGGAGAGAGAGGGAGAGAGAGGGAGAGAGGGAGAGAGGAACAAACGGTGAAGGAGAGAGGGTCGACACGGGCTGGGTAACCGCAGGGAGGCTGGCAATCGGCGGACTATTTGAAGTGAAAGAGAGTAAACTAAGGGAGGGGAGAAAGAGGGATTGGGTGGTCGGTTCGGTAGTGCTGTGTAGTGGAGGTGGTGGTGGGGGTGGTGGTATTGGGGAGGAGGGGTGGGGGTAATGCTGCTAGGAGCAGCTGACTGTGCGAAATGAAAAAAAAAACGCGGCAGACTGCCTTTTATATCGCCGGTAACATTTTCGGCTCATCGCAACAATGACCATCTGTAGCCAAACTGGAGTCGAAGGAAGGGAAATTGGCACGGCAGTGTCCACTTCCTGTGGGTGCAGACACCTGTTTGAGTCGGGGAGGGGAGTGGACGACGGCACGCTGCGAAATGAGAAACAATCCCGCCATCGCAAGACCGACGGGCCCCCGGGGAGCAGTGAGACAGAGCGTGGTGCTATCTGTTTCCTCCTCATTTCTGCCTCATAGGATGGCCATTGTTGGGCATATTTGCAGCAACCATCTTGTTTCCCTCCCCGTCTCCACAGACACATCTGCCTTATCGCACTTAAAGGGACAGTGTCGAATTATCTGCATCATATTGTCCCATTTTTTTCCCCATTACCAAGTGTGAAATATTGCACCTTTCTAATTGCAAACCATCTGGCTGTTTGTATGGGCTGGGGGCTATCACTGAAAAACATTTTTTTGGCAGATCTTCGGATGAAAACTGTTAAAATACATCCGCACACAAAATGCCCGCCATTGTGCGTACACCTCCTCGGAAAGTTTCTGGGACTGTCCAAAAAATGCAAAATCGCCCCCCGTGAGCCACACTCTCACACAAAGATAACGTCTCCCTTTCTGTGGGGGTCACACACCACCCCCTCTGCCCCCCCCCCCATCCCCCCGGCCCAAATCACCCCAGGCCCTTCCCCCACCAGGGGCCTCCGGCCACCTGGCCAGATGACCTGCTGGTCAAGCCATCAAAACATTGACTTGTTGGACAAAGGAGCAGCTGCAGGCCTACACACTCATAAAATTCCAGGAGGTGACATCGCCCTCCATTCATTCACAGGGCAGGGAGAGTATCACTCTGATCTTATCTCACAAGCCTCTTGTTCAGTATTAAATATTCAAATTCCCTCTCAGCAATTTGTTTTTTTGGAATCGAGGATTTAAAAAATATTTACCCCATGCAGACAATAAAGGGGAGGGATAACAGGATGATGCTACTTACCACTGCATTGTGAGAGCGTTGTGGTTTCTGGAACAGAGTACTGAGGCTAATTTCTAAAAGAGGTTTTCTTATGTTATGTGTATAGTGAGGGGCTATGTATATATACAAAGACAGTATGTAAAAAGTTCTGTAATTCCTACACGGATCTGCACTTTAACCTATCCATTGTCTTATTTCAAATCCAATGTGCTGGAGCACAGAGCCAAAACAACGAAAATTGTGTCTGTGTCACTGTCCCAATACTTTTGATTGTGTGCCATACTGTAGGTCTTTGGTCTATCTTTGGGATATCCCATAGACGAAAGACCTACAGTACGACACAAAATCAATACTGTTCCACTCACCAGAAGCCATGATCCCCTCATCACATTTCATAACGCACATAAATTGTACCTTGCTAACAGGGGATATTAATACACAGGAAAGCACATGTGCAGCATATCTAATGCTGCCCGCACACTGGCAGCATGTCCGAAGACATCCCTCAGCCTTGGCTCGTCAGCTTTACTTGCTAGCAACTGTTCTGGACATTCTCAGATGATTCAACATGTCAAAACATTGCAGATAATTATGTCCGGATGTCCTTGCGGTCTGCAGTTCCCAACGACAAAACAGCAGAGCGCACCACACGATGGCCAATAAAGGATGAGGATGGCTTGACTTGCGGTTGTTGATCGTGGTAGCTAACAAAGGATGATACACAATGTGGAAGTGTAGTTGGACAGCTAGCAAGCAAACATGTGTACTTTTACTTTGCACACAACAGTAGAGTGGGATTACCCTAGACATTACTTAGGAAAAACTGCTTCACTGCCCCCTGCTGAACTGGAGTGTTACTGTCATTGGAAAAATACACTTTTTCAGGTTTCACACTTCCTCGCATCCTATGGCCACGATGACATTGCAGTTTTTAATTGTTAGAGAATAGGTTCAGTCAGGACTCTTCCCCTCCTTAACAGTTCGTGAAATTAAGTACAGGCTACAACAGAGGCCTTGCAGAGGATGTACTCATGTGATTGTACCATATCACCCTTTGATGTTCAGTGGTGGATTAAAGCACAGAGCACAGGGAGTCCCCAGAATACCCATCCACATGGTGCCAGACTGACACAAAGCTGGTGGCTGCCACCTGCTGTGCACCCCTCCCTTCCCAATACTCCATCTGTCACTTCCTTCACCCCTCTCCCATCCACTACTCATCCCTCTTCTTCATGGTGCTCCCGGGGTCTTTCAACCAATCAATCAGCAACTAAATCCATCACATTTCCACATATCTGTGCACCATGCCTCAATGCAGAAACCATGGACATGTTGCAGTGGATGCATATCAGAGGCCAAGTCCATATCCTGAGAGCTCTTACAGAATTACAGGTTCAATTTACATTTTATGGCTACATTCTCAATAACATCAGAACCTGTTCGCCGGACGCAGCATTTTTAGTTGACTTTTAAACGTTCCAGGTTCAACTGTTCGCCAATAAAGAACTGCACTAAATGAATTAAACAGAACTAAATTGATACACTGCAACTATGAAACATCTTATGAATCCCAATTTTGAAATTTGTTTTGGTTAGTGCAAAAGATGAGAGTTTCAAATGGGAAGTCAACATCTGGAATTATTATATAATAAGGAAGGTGATAAGATAATTAGAAGCAATGTCAGAAAATCTGTTGACATAATCAGGTGGTACAAAGGCGTTTTTTTAAGCATGGGGAGAAAACATCATTTTAGGTGAGAGTAAAGATGCCCTGCTGATAGTTCAGCATTATTCATTACTAATGGATACAAAGGAAGAAAACACTTGACTGACACTGTCTCAAACCCATGCGCTTTGAAACTCAAAACTGAATAAGGATGTTTGACAACTGTAACGCTGTGATGACTGCGGTTTGATGTCAACAGCCGTGTTATAAACAGACCCACACAAACCTACATTTGGATTGTGTTGCAGTGGCTTGCCATTTCTGTAACTGCGCGAGTAAAATTATGAATTATTTGGATTCATTAATTAGTTAAATGAGCATCCTATTGCACACAAAAAGGCTATTAATGTTAAAATGGAGGAAATGCTACAGTTCATTACAACTGTAGATCAAAACTGGAGGATGAAATGGGTCTTAATTTCATGAACAACATTTATTCTAGACTCGGTTTAGAAGCCGTTACCAGTTCTTCTGGTCCTTTGCACAATGCAGTCCCACATAATCTCTCATTTCTGCTGTGAGAAATGTCAGACATATCACAACTCACACCACCACTGGATAATTTAATATTCAATATGCAAGAGCCAATAACGAGTGCTGAGCTTAATATTCAAATGCACACACAAGGATATGAGATGTTTATTTAAAAGGCCAGCCATCTGGGTTGACTGCTGGACCAAAAGAACTGTTGCTCAGAGCACATGCAGTATAATTCTCATGAATAGGCCTGAGACATGCGCTCCATCAAGCGGAGCTGAATCCTACCGACGGTTATAGTATAACAGGGCAAATGCAGTTACACCCGAGGAGCAGGCAGTCATCCAGAGGCACGCAAAAGCATGTGATCAAGATTACTAAACTAGAAATAAACAATTAAATAATCTAACAAAAATATATATTTCCCAGAAGACTAAAACAGTGTGCTGGGTTGTCAAGTTCGGAACAAGACATACTGCAGTTAATCACTGCCTTTATTGATCGCTGGGAACACTCTTAGCTCATTGATTAAACAGCATTGCACCATTCCACTGTAATATATACTTGCTGATTAAATTGATGAAGAGAAATGAACACATTTACCATGCATTTGCAATAATTCATTGTCTTACTCTAATAGCAACCGAATTAGAGAAGCTAGCAGAAGCACTCAGAATCTATGACTAATTCCCAAAGAGCACTGGAGCACAGTCATAGGCCATGCTGTTAACCAACACCAACAGCTCATGCAACACTGCAAACTGGCAGGCTCAGGCCCCCTCCAGTTGAATAATGAGACAAACTACTCTGAAAGCAGTAATACCCACTCAATAGTCAGGATATCTGCTCCAAACACACCCCATCACTGGAGGCCCATACTGGGCCAAAAGACAGTCGGAAAACAGTTGGGACCTTTAGTGACCCTTTAGATGCAGAAAAGTGAAACTGTGAAATAATCTGACTACAACTAATTAATTCCACGATTAGTGGAAAATCGCTCTTGTAGCTCAGCTCAGCCACCCCTACAAAATCAATAACTGGTTATCCTCAATATCATGAACAAAAGTGACCCCCACAAAAGCACTATTCTGAGCAAATGCTAATGACTAACTATTAGCATCGCAAACAAAATAACCGCTGGTAACAGGGAAAATACAGATGCATCTGCTTTCTCGAAAAGCTTGCTTCAGAAAGTTGTTGGTTGCACTTGTTTTGGCCTTTAACCTAAACAGCTGAAAGGCCAAGGAAGGACAGCTTGCTTGTATTTCATTGCAAAACACATCTGCACCATTGTAAGAAAAATAAATGGGAAGATAAGTCTGACGACAAGAACACGCAGTTATGACCGTCATAGCATGGTCTTGCAACCCCTGAGGTTTACACATCCTGACTGTCGATTTTAGTTCACCAGAAGCCTGGAGCAAAGGTCAAACCAAGAGAGAACCTCACAGGAAAATGGCAGAAAAGCAAAACATAGTCAGAAACAACTCTCTGCAAAAGCCACAAGAATTACCGCTGGACTTCTGACACCAACAGGGCTCCTGAGCCTCTGTTAACTCACACAGAGCCTGCAAGAGAGGTCAAACAAAGGCCTCAAAGAACACTGCTGGCTGACAGCCCACACGACACTCCCACCACCACAGGACTTCAAGCACACAAGCCCAAAACAGGAAAAAAGCAAGAGGACAAACAACACACTCCTCTCAAATCCTGCAAGCACTATTGGGACACACTTCACACTCAGTTAACTCATGGAACCCCCACCTCAGGATAGGTATGGTTAGGGTTTAGTCACATTCTGGCACATTTCGGCTTTTGAGTTCTATCTGACATTGTGAACCTACCTCACTAACAATTTGAACGGACAGCAAACATGACATTTTACATCAAAATGTTCAATACAATGCATCAAAACTCCATCATAAATCATGATCATAAACAAACTCAATATGTTTTGACATTTTCTTATCATCTATCATGCCCATTTCAAAATGAGCCTCATAAACTCAATGCACAGGGGTCACCGCAGGTTTACTATGACAACCAAGATGGCTGCAGCAGTACAGCGCACTACATGTTTCAGTCTCCCGCTCGACTGTCCCGTGACACCAGGCATAAGCAGTACCGTGACAGCACCAAAAAGAGAGGATGTGGAAATGAGGAAGATGAGAGGAGGAAGAAGTACTCACAAGGCACAGCGTGGCGGTACAGGTTATCTCTGATGGTCTGCTGAAGTTCGTGGTCCGGGGACGATTTTTGAAACCTCTGGCTCAGATAATGCTTCAGATCTTTATTGAGCTTGTTTCCTGGAAAACAAACAGGAAGGCATGTGTTGATGAGCCTAGGCCTTTGCACACAAATGGCCTGCCCTTTCGCACGATTCCAGGTAATGTTCTTATTCACACAATAAGTAATTCTCAAGTGTATTGCCCCCACATCTTCATGCTTGAGATATATTTCTGAACCTTGGTATTCTGATAATAAACGCACACGTACACATACTCTTGCATATGGATTAAAATACTGAATGTAATATTGCCAATACCATTTTTGTGAGTAACTTATTGTTAAAAGAGAAAATGAAGATTCATCTTTCCGTTTCAATACGATTCGGCCAGTTCATTGGGATATTGGACCAGTTTTCACCTTGCTTGTAATATCAAATGTCCCTCTGTTATTTTGCTACTGACAAAAATCAATCAGTTTAGAGGATGGGCCTCAAGGAGACAGAAGACCAACACTGGCAAGCCTCCTGAGTCAGATAGTCTGGGAAATAAATCAGCAGGCACCAAAAGAGAGAACATGATTGGACAAATGTTGAAAAGGTAAACCAATCAGGCTGCAACTATAAAGAGGTACCACCCCTCTGCACAAACCCACTGCTGATGTAAAGGCAAACAGTAAGAAAACAATGTCTGTCCGTTAGGGCTACAAACAGACACACATCTTAGCACAATATATTAGCACTTGTACCAAATTCTTACGTGCAAATAATTTGGAATATACAGATCCTTTCCAAAAAATTAGAATATCATGGAAAAAAATTTTTTTTTCCATAATTCCATTCAAAAAGTGAAACTTTCATAGATTATAGATTCATTACACACAAAGTGAAATATTTCTAGCCTTTATTTGTTTCATTTTTCATAATTTTGGCTTACAGCTCCAGAAAACCCCCAAAACAGTATTTCAAGAAATTAGAATAGTGTGTCGAAAATCAGCATTTACTTCAGTTATTTCAGAGAATGAATGTTATAGACTGAGTGTCTCACACTGTACGTGGTGGTTTTTGAAGCACTGACTCCAGCCTCAGTCCACTCCCTCTGCATCTCCGCCAAATTTTGGAATCGTCTTTGCTTGACAATCCGCTGAAGCCTACGGTCATCTCTTTTGCTTGTGCACCTTCTCCTGCCACATTTTTCCCTTCCACTAAACTTTCTATTGATATGCTTGGACAATGCACTCTGTGAACAGCCAGCCTCCTTAGCGATGACCTTTTGTGGCTTACCCATCTTCTGGAGGGTGTCAATGATGGTCTTCTGGCCAATTGTCAAGTCTGCAGTCTTCCCCATACTGAACCAAACTGAAATACCTGTCCAATTTAATGACACATCTGTAGAAAAACTTTGCAGGTGTTTTGAGTAAATTAGATGATTAGAGTGTGACACTCAGTCTAAAACATTCATTCTCTGAAATAACTGAAGTAAATGCTGATTTTCGACACATTATTCTAATTTCTTGAAATACTGTTTTGTGGGTTTTCTGGAGCTGTAAGCCAAAATTATGAAAAATGAAACAAATAAAGGCTAGAAATATTTCACTTTGTGTGTAATGAATCTATAATCTATGAAAGTTTCACTTTTTGAATGGAATTATGGAAAAAAAACAACTTTTCCATGATATTCAAATTTTTTGGAAAGGATCTGTATATTTAAATACAGCCGTATGGAAATTACAATGCCAATTCTGTGAAGGTTATGACCAGATGACTGAGGTAATATTGTACGGTTTGGTTATCTTTATACAGCATTTGTTTCTTGGGTTTCTCTGCACTACACTGAACAGTGATTCATTCAGCCTTTCCCCCCCTCTGCTCCACCTTTGTCATTGAGATGATAAAGTAACACCGTGATGGATCACTTTTGATGTGCCAATAATACAACTGCCATTTTGTTTCCTCCTTCATTTATTTCCCAAATGCAGCTGCACATCTGATGAAAGAACTTGATGATTTAATTAAAGGACACGCATAGACAACCTGGGAGAAATCAAATCTATATCAAAGGGAAACAAAAGGGATGCATTTATTGACTGTTCTAGAACGTACAAAATGAAGGCATTCGAAATATCCTGTCAAAAACATTTTCTTTCGGCAATTTCTTTCAGTCAAACATATGAAATAACTATAGCTGCAACCTTTCCCTCACTGTCTGAAGGATACCTGGTAGCGCAGACTACAGATGACAGGATGACAGGTAGTGTGAATAATTTGCCACCCATGGCTACACCATCTGCCTCTCGGATACAGATTGCCTACAAAGTGAAAAATTCAGGGAGGAACCAAAAGCTTTTTGTTTATATGTCGAACTCAGTACTACCAAGGAACGCATCAGCATTAGTCCCTCCCTCCCAGATAGTGCCTCCTGTATAATTAATCACAGCCTGCTCACTCAATCGCACACAAACTGAAACAACAATGCTACTGTACATCACTGTGACAACACCTGAAACAGACTAGAGGTTTTTAAGCACTCACCACCGCAGAAATGGCTCGCATATTCAGTCACATAGCATTCAACTTGTTTTATACAAAGACGCATTAGCAACGGTTAGCATGTATTTTTCATGGATTCTCTTTTTTCCTTCAGTACAAGTGGCAAACATTCCCCAGCCCTTCCCTGAGACAGTAGGATTAGAGAATTCCCAGCGGACCCACGCCAATCCCCACTGCTCAACCCAGTTACTCTTTATACCCAGTTACTCTAATAAAGTCACAATGCTGGAAAACCTACGTGCTAGCAGGAGCAGGGTACCCATACATTCTTTAAACCGAACTGTGTCACCAAAGACATTTTTTTTAAAGTTATAGCTTCATTCACATCCAGGTTTGACTGGATAGCACATGATTGTAACCATAAACTAACAGTGCTCAAACTATAATTGGCCAAGTACTTCATCTATTTCTAGTTCTATTAAGGCTACATTTTACTACAGATTACTTTTATAGCTTCAGGCAAATTGGGATTCACAGTCTACACTGCTTCACTGTACTTGTATGAAAGAAAAGAAAATGCATGTGATTGCAGCACAAAAACAGTAGGATACAGTATATTCAGATTGGTAAAAACGGTTTGTAATTTATGACAAACAAAAAGGCCAATCTGATCCAAATCTATCAAGAGTTGTATAGAAGCTTTAATGAGATCACTTTTCGCTCTTCCACAAAATACTGAGCAGTTTAGGCCTACATTGCAATAACAAGATTTATAAATGCATTGTGCAATTCTATGCAAAAAGTATCACTGCAGCAAATTGGGTTGAATAAAACACAGACACAAGGTACTCAACTGTATAAAACGGCACTGTCCACGCTATCTTTTCTGTGAGGACACAATGTTTAAGGAGTGTATTGATGCAAGGGATTAGTGTGCAGCTTTCCTGGTGCCCCATCTTATTGCTCGCCTTACTGGTGGAAATCAAACGAATGGAGGGGGATTGTCATTCTGACCTCTCTGCGCTATTCCCAATAAGAAATGCACCCTGAATACCAAATTCTGCTTTTCCAACCAACCAATAGGATTAACTGAAACTACAGGCCCGGAATCAGAGCACGCATTCCAATCAAGGATAAAAGTACTTCTAGAGTCCAATCTGACTCAACACAACACAACTGGGAAATCAAACACCAGAAATCTTGAAACTACAGATAAGATAAAGCTGATGTTGTGGGTGAACACATTAACATTTTCTAGGGTTGTGTAGGCAAACCAAAACAATAGCCGACAAAACAGATAGCATACTTACAATAATTGCAATTGCAATTCCCATGGTTATTTTTTCAATGCAATAATAGTTAGCCATGTAACTATATTATGATGGAAATGAATATAACACAGCACACTTTAGCTAGTCTCAACAAAGATCTTGGATACAATATGCAAATTGTATTACACTGCTTCAATGATGGCTGGCTTCATAGTTTCTGAAACAGTACAACTATACAATGGTCGCAATACCCATGCTATCCAAAGACACAGCATATGGGACAACTTGTTTCGTTTGATTAATACATTTCCTCAATACATCTACACAATCAGCAGCTAGCGACCAGCTGTTTTCACCCCCAACTAAAGCAAGGCTGCACAGAACTGACATCAACCCCCGTCTGAACCCAGCCGCATGCAATTCATTGCATTCAAATCAAGTCGGCTGCCCTCGACGTCCCTCCACGTGAGGGGCGTGCCTACCGGACTGATTTTCTTTGGAGACGCCTTTGCAATCATCAAGTCACAGGCGACAGGCTTAGAGAGCGGCATGCAAATGTAAAATACTTCTGGACCTTTTTTTGACAGGGTGGAGAATCAAGTCAAATCCAGGATGCTGCTCAGAATTGTACTCCAGGAGCAGTCTTCGAAAGGTAGCACGGCATTTTTTTCTGTTTGGAAGACAGTCCAATGAATTAAAAGAACCAGAAGTGGTTGCCATGGAAACACTGTCTGCTATAGCAGGACTGCAAGTAAATAAACCTCGAGGCTTTATTGTGATGGTCGAAGCAGCGAAATACCAGCCAACAGAGCCAGCCCCCCCCCCCCAATACGATCCCTTCTCAACACTGGGCTTATATTTTTTGAAGTACACAAAGAACACTTACAGGCACAATTAGCACCATATTTGGAAAACTGGGAGATTGCATGTGTTCCAGAAAATTAAACAATATTAACACACTTCGGGGTGTTTTTGCGAGCTGAAGCTGTAGGCGTGAGCCAAAACATCATGAGAACAAATTTACGTGTACACTAATATACGAGGGTCAAAAACCTCAAATGTAATTCTTTTCAAACTCTTCTCATTGGGCGCATCGCTGACAACATTTTACAAAAGCTCAGATATGTGGCAGACATTTGTCTTTCACAAAGAAAACCCGAAAAATGGAGAGCTGCTACCGTATAAATGTTACTGTTGTGACCATTCCGCAAATTAAAACTAGAAACTGTGACAGTGTGTCAGTCACAAGCAAAATATGATATTGTTATTTTTTGTTATTTATCATTCAATCTACTAATTATTCATTAATAATATTGCTTAAAAATAAAAAATTTTAAATGCACACGCGCACACACATGCACACACACGCACACACAAGCACATAAAGATGCAATTTATCCTAATACAAATGCCCTTATTGCAACCAATTAACAGCTAGAGTAGGTAACAGTGTAATAGTATTCACAGAGGAAACAAACACCCACTAAATGACAAGACCTTAAATGACCACACATTTGGCGTTTTAACCTAAATGACCAAAGGCTTTGCACTTCATGTGCAGCTGCCAGCACCGAGCAATGACAGAAAATAACAGAACACCATCAAAAGCCCAAAGTTAATATCAGGTTCTGCATTCTCGTATTCACTTCCCCTCATCATTGCATTTGGAGCCATCAGAGGAATAGTGAAAATTGTTTTGATGCTCAGAGATTAGTTGCAGCATGAACAATTTTTTTCCCCCCTCAAAAATGATAAAGCTTTGAGGCCCTGAGGGCCGAATGTAAAATAGACGGCTCGCGAGGAGCAGAACCGCAGAGTGAAGAGTGAAACTCGCTTCAACGTGAGGCAGGTCAGTACAGCAAACGTATGTATGACACGCACCATGCGTAAGACACCTGATTCGTTCGTACATCACGCCACTTAGCAGATGACTGGGATTAAGCCGGTAAAGTCACCTCACCTAGAGTTCAGACTGCACTTACAAACACCTGATTCATACCCATCCTGCACTGGCAACCTGGGAAAATATAAAGCTCTCTGCACTGCAGCCTACAGAGGAGGGGAAGCCAATATTCCAACTACAAACGGTTATCTTTTACAGGAGTCATTGCACTTCGAGTCCTGTGCTCTAATTGGTTGATATTTCCCTTTAGGCTGTCATATGCTGTTGGGTGTTGAACTTGCTTATTTATATTCTGGAAACTGTCTTCTCTAATATTAAAGCTGTACTGGATACAGACATGCCAAATATAATAACCATTTGGGATACCAATTCAAATTAAAGAGCCAGGGCAATAAAAAAATGATGATTCTGGTCAGCTGACATGGATAAAACCAT
The DNA here is from genome assembly GCA_029718625.1 of Synaphobranchus kaupii. Lineage (NCBI taxonomy): Eukaryota > Metazoa > Chordata > Actinopteri > Anguilliformes > Synaphobranchidae > Synaphobranchus > Synaphobranchus kaupii. Next base: position 100,225,020 of record CM056380.1, read on the forward strand.
GAATTAAAGTGTAGTTCTAAGGCATATGTAATGAACCCACTGGGTAGCAGATGTACCCACTTTACTGAAGGACATTAGCGCTGCGTAGGAATTCCTGGCTATAAATTCAACATCCAGTGCACTTGGAGGAAAAAAATAAATCACTACCCTTGCTGATTAAATGGGTTATGTGTCCAAGAAGGTCTCGAAACGTGTCAAATGTTACATATAACTGGTGAAGCCTCATGGGAATTTCCACAAAATCCCCTCCGTTCTGCCTCATATCGCATCACACGACAGACAATTAACAATTGGTGAGGAATACAAATGGGCTTTATAATGGTTTTCATAGGTACATCTGGAATACATACAACGTTACGCATCAGGACAGCGTAGCGTAATGGTTAGAGACCTGGGCATGTAATTATGAAATTGTAAGCTTCCCACATGGGCACTGGTGTTGTACCCTTGCTCAGGGTACTTAACCGGAATTGTAAATATCAGTAAATATACTGTGGGATGAATTGTGTGTACAACAATATAAACTGTAATTGGTTCAGGAAAAGATTTTACTACAGTATTACCGAGGGGAGGGATTTTGTAGAGTTCAGTTCATGGAAGCACTTTGGCAACAACAATATGGGCATTTGTTGAGGCATAGTGAAATAAAACAGTATTTTTATGTTTTTATTTTCTCCCAACGAAAAAATATTATGATATTCACGGGATCTCTTTTGTTTGAGTTATTTTTTCCCCACAATAAAAAAAAAAAGGTTGTGCTTATTTCAGCACTGAGCAAAGCCACTTTACTGGCACCAGACAATGAACTAGTCCAGTGTATATAATTACGATGTTTAGTGTTTAAAATTCGCTGCCTTTCTCAAATGGCCATAAATAAGTGAAAAAGTGGCCATTGCATCGGTTGTTGGTTTTATTGCCGTAGCTAGTCTATAAAGTTTCAGCGGTCACACACACTAGCATTGATTCTTCCTGTAAGGAAATGGCGCATTTGACATCACACTGAAGTATCTTTTTCAAAGCACACAAAACTAGCACATGTACACAAGTACAGATGTTGACTAAATCTTCAGCTGTATCACAGCATGCCTTCCTAAACAATGCGCGATTATTACTGGGGGTATTATAATCAATAATACTATAATCAAATGTATCCCAACAATCAATCATGTCTTCTATACTGTATCCCCAAAAGACGTAAACCAATTTCCCACACCCTTTACCATCCTCGTGCAGATTGTGCTCTAAACGCAATCTAAAACAATATGCACTATATGATTCTGTTTTAGTCACAGCATGCTGTTAGACTTGTGCCACGGTTTTTATTATTGTCATTATTAGTATAAGTGCAGTGATAGTCAGCCATTACCTTATGGAAATGCAATATACTGCAGTATATTTTAAATATATTGTGAAGATAATTTTGATATATTTACAATATACGGCAGTACATTCTTTTTCCGTAAGGGTTGGTTTGCAAAGCATGTTGCATGAGTTAGAAAACAAGGGAAAATTCAGCAGTGCAGTTTCATGATCCCAACGAAATGTTCTCAAGGTTGTGATCCAGGTGCCCAGTGCTTTCTGAGAGACCCTAACCCCCTAAAGAATGTATAGAGTCCAGATTTCCATGGTGAATATAGGAAGAATTGAATGTATGTGTGGATTATTGTGCTGCTTGTGGGATTACGGCAGGGCCCAACGCTTTGGCCCTTTGTCCCAGAGTGCTGCTCTCTCTCCACATGCACGCTGGCAGGGACACAAACACAACATAATCCCCCTGATATAAACTCAGTTCACAACCTTCCTGTACCACGCTGCATCCAGACATCAAAATATTCAACATCCGGCTCCTTCACAGTAAAAAGAACAACCATAAGAATAACTGCACAATGGCTATATGTATGGGAGAGCTGAGGAGAACCCAACAATGTCAGCGCTGTGAGAATAAAACGGGAACATTTTGTTGTGCAAACTTTAGATTCCTGCCTTTCATATGAAAAACTAATAAAAAGCAAGGAGACACTGAAAGGTTTGCCATTTCCCCGCGCGTCAGGCGGAAGAGCGATTCATCGGCGTGTGGCTGAGGTAGCGAGCCTCTTCTTTGACAAGCTCGCCCTGGCAACGGATGAGAAAAAGTGAGACGGCAGCCGAGAAAAGGTCTCCGCAATATTTCACCGGAAATCTCCGGAATCCTCGAGGGGCCTCTGTCGCTTTAAGCTACACCGCGACGGAGCGTGCCGTCTGCCACGGCTCAGGGCTGAAAGGCCATCGTTCCGATTTAATCCAGGCAACAGGTGGTGATTGGGCCATTACTCACTGTAGCAGAAGGCTCTGCCCCCTTGGCACCATGCTCAACTGTCAACTAGCTGGCTTCAACTTCAATTAACCGTCAACCCAAAACCCATCCCTCCACTGTCTGACCAAACCTACCTCTCGTAAGGAAAAATGGCCACCTGGGGGCCTAAGATGTGGTCACCCATGATGTCATGAGGAGGATCATTCTGGAACATTCCCCGCACTGTAAGGCAGCGTAATGCCTTGTGTACACTACACGACTTTCAAAATCCTAACAATCGAGATTCTAATGAGCATTTATTGATCGTCTCTTAAAAATCGCAAGTGTTTCCATCCTAGGAACGCTCACAGCGACACGCATAGTCACAGGCTATGGTCGCGCGCAGCAATCCCGCAAAGACTGCGAGTTTTCTTAGGTTTTTCTTAAGATCTTGAAAACTGTAAAACCATGACTAAAAATCCTGTTTTAACATACTGCCACGCAGCGCCTCCAGTAACCATTACAGAACCCTAAATCTAGTCTGGCATCCTTGCCCTCTTTTCGGGGGGTTATGTTGCTGTAAGTACGCTTTAATGACAAAAAAAACATGTATTTTCACCATAATCTAATCGGTGCATGTGGTCATGCTTTCTAGATAGCATCTGTAAAGTTGATATGTGGCTAAGTGCAATAATCGTACAAAAGATGACAGGATTGCTCAGTAAGAACTGCCCATACCATTTCTGGATTCCACAGGATAGACAGATCTGGATGTATTGATCAGCTAACCAAATGATATCAGCAGATTGATTTATGAGGAGCCCTTTTTTACCCATTTATTACCCATCCACTTTTGGCATGGCTGTATCAGTGATGCTATGTATTCTGTTCGTAACCAGAATGAGCATGGCGGTCTTTACAGCGTGTCCAATCTAATCAGTCCTTGGCCAGTCAAAACCCAACTCTTGCAGGAGAAGATGACACATTAATGCATGTAACACAGAACCTGAAAAAAAGCAGTTAGCTCAGTGATTTATGGCTTTACTTAAATCTCTCCGTAGCAGGGTGCACAGATCCCAGCCTGGATGTCATTACAGCGCCATTGGCGAGTGATCTGTTATCATTAACTGAAGCGCATCGCCTCACGGCCGAATGGCCTCTGCAGAACCACCACATTCACCTGGAATTAATGGCCTCTTTCTTCACTAACAGAGTTTATGTGGAGGCCCATCTTCATCTTAGTCCTTGAGATAAAAATCATGCCGTCTCTCCCCATTCTGGCCCGGCCGTTATATAAACGGGCTACATTAGAGCACATTATGGCAATTCATATCCCCCCGCCTTTTCCACGGAGATTCATATTTCTAGTTGTGGTTACTCTCATTATGTAAAGCTGAATTAAACTGAAAATGCTCTGCAATCCTTTCTTAAGCTATTTCCTCCAAACTAGCAGCGCAAATGCCACAAACCCAAGTGGAAGGTGGTATGTCTGGGACAATTCACCAGGAGAAATGGTTCTTGTGGAAAGAAGAAAAAAAAACAACATGGCTGTTACTGCAACTCTTGCAGTAATTGCGCAAATTGACATGAGAAACTGGTTAATCAACACAGCCGGCGAACTGGACGATATTAATTGTGATAGGGTGCTACTAAACTCCGGACAGCAGGTCACATTATCACAATTTAACGTGGCGCTCATAGGCTCCCTTCCTCAGCACCCACGAGATCGCAGAGTATTTACTGCAATCTAATGAAGGGATTTTTTTTTTATTAAGCTAAAGTGAGATCTGGGATCTTAATCAATAAACAGGAATGCTCCCCTGGTATTCCCACTTCATTTTCCGACTTACAGATCACCCCAAACGACACAAGCACATTAATAGCTTTGAAATAAATAAGTAAATGCATATGCATAGTTCTAGAGAGGGGGAAATGCATTAGACAATATACAATATTTGTATAATAATTTGGTGGCATCTGAAAGCTGACATTTGTTGCATAGCTTTTTTCCATAATTAAATAATGGCAGAAAGATAATGTGCATTATACCCTGTACACAGCATGGTTTTTAAAGCTCTGTTTGGAAGATGGGTGCACGATTTGTGCGAGATAATAAATAGTTGTTTTCTGAGGTTTACAAAACATCGTCCTCTATTGGTTTGACAGAGGTAGGCCTACCTGTATTAACGAAAAGGATAATCCGTGCTTCCATGAGCAGATACTTACCCTCTCCTGGTCTTTAAATTGTTTTTAAAAGTGAAATGGTTACGCTACACTATTTTTTAATTAATTACTTTAATACTGCATTTCAACACGAATAGAGAAATGGATAGCTATGCTCAGAAAATACTGTATTAAAAATAACGAAAGTTAAACTTCTTTTACACAGAGCAATGTTATTCACAGCCGCCCCGCATGACAGAGTGACTGTTTGCTCTTGAGGTCGTGTGAGTGCATTTAAACCAAAGTCATTTCAGACAGATGGCCCGTTTGATGTTGCAGTTTTTTGTGCGCGAGTATTTAACCGGCCGTGTTTTCCGACAGGCAGACGGTCCGCTGGCTGTTCGCGATCGCTGCGCGAAGATATTTAAACGGCCCTGTTTTCAGACAAACACGCTGCCTGTTTTGGCGGCGCGGCCGTTGTGTGCGAGCACTCAGACGGAAGTGTTTTCAGACAGACAGAAGGCCCTCTCAGCGCTGTTGTGGGGGGGGGGGGGGGGGGGGGGTACATGTGCGCGGCTGATTGAGATTCCGGGCCCGTCTCTTAGCTCAACACTGCCCTCTGTGTTCCTCTTCATTAGGCCCGCCTGCGTCACGGGCTCTGTCGCCATGGCAACCGGAACCAGATAGCACAGATAGCCCATTCTCTGAGGCCCGCGTGCTGCCCCCCAATGGGGGGACTTGGGAAGCTCAAGCACGCGAGCGTTGCATTGGTAATTGTAGGCAAAAGATAAAAGAACAGCATATGTAACCTACTGTACGGCATTTCACAGAGTAGTTCACTTTTTTTTTTTAACACAGATTTTACATTCAAGAGAAGGTAATGACACAGCTAAAAGCTCTGCAAAAACAAAACCCATTTAAATTTCGAGCCTGGGGGGAAGGGCCACAAAAGGCTTCCCATTTCTAATTCATATATACAGTAGAGGCAGGCAGGATGTTCTCCATAAGCAGAGCCCTCCCCCATCACACCCACCTGGAAGTGCACCTTGAGCCCACCTAAGATGACCTGCTCCCGCTATTGAGAAAACACAGCCGGGAGAAAGAATGGATTTTCCCGGAACCCTTTGGGAAAAGTGAAAACAGCCTTATGATCAATTTATTTCCTCTCACGTATGCAGTGAGGAGGGCGGCACACTGAGGGGATAATGTATTCAGTTTTCTAAACGCTGTTTCTAGGTTCATACGGCAGTTTGCACTCTGTTTGATCCCTCATATTCTGGCACAGAGGCCTGCAAAAACACGCATAAATCAGAGCAAACAAATGACCCAATAAATAAGAGTTCTGCAGTCAGGACCGCCTCTAGTCTCTCATTCGAAATGCTGAAATAATTATGAATTATGGTCGGAAGGACCAGACTCGGTATCAGTTTCGCATCGTTTCATGACTTTCCAAATCTGACAATGTGAGAATCAGATCCCGTCCTAATACTGTACTAGAGAATGGGAACACTGCACGGAGCCATGCTTAGCATTTTCTCCAACAAGTGCTCCCTTAATTTGCATTGCTAGGCTCTTCATTCGAGGCACACATCGTCAACCTTAAATCCACACACGAAGGATGACATAATAAACAACAAAAGCCTTGGGAGGATCCATTTCGCCAGTCGACAGGGGCACCGAGGGAGCAAAGTGTCGTCTCTAACAGCGAGCACGATTGTTTACAGCAGCGCGATTGCTTTTATTGATTCCGGCCCTTCGAGCAGAAATATGCTCCCAAGGATTTGTCTGGAAAGCTGAGCTGTGCAGTAGTCATTTACACGGCTCTTTCATGTCCGCAGGAACGCGGGACTGAGTGCGTCACATGCCTCTGAGTCTCGGCGTGTGCGGTGTGACGCTGTGCACTGCACGTGCTCCATGGCTGCTCTGTGTTTCTGTGCATTGAGCTGCGTGCTCCTGTAAGCGTTTGCACGTTCCGGGGCCCAGAATATGTGTTACGCGTTATTCTTCTCCGTATGTGGGGTCTCTTTGCCACCGGTTTTGACGTTGACACCCCAGTCCGTGCCTTCCTGGCTCTTCACTCTGAGGTAATGTACCGCTGACATGTTGTATAGATACCCGTTCAACCTTTTTTGAAATGAAACAACCAAATTGTGCCCAGAGAGGCATAGTCTGCACATTCTGATTCAAACTGAACACAATTAATTTACTGTTCATAAAGTCTCAGATATCTTGGCTTATATATTCAATTATATGTCTCAGACCAGAATCGGATACAGATACAGGTGTCTGTCTGGAAACAACATGTGACTCCTCGCAAAACTGCTTTTCTCTCCTTAACTAGTAAAGTCCACTCCCTTTAACACTCGGTAGCAGTGAATATAGAGTAATTATAGAGGGCAATACGAGCTTGACCAGTATGATGGATTTGAACTGTTGTAATCATTTCTGCCTCTTTCTTGCCCTATCAACTATCTTCTGTAGTCCTGACACTAAGGGGGTTAATGGCTCCACACATACCAACTCAAATACCAATCCAAAACAATACTGCGCAGTCCAACATTTTTTCCATATCTGTGAACAGGAGAGGCTCAATATCTCAATGTTTTATATATTTGCGGAATCAGCCGTTGCCTAAGTAGATTAACATAAAGGCCCGAGAATAATTCTCCTTCTGAAAATGAAGGGACGGCAGAAATCAGGCCCCAGGGAGCGTTTTTCGTCCTCCCGATCTGGAGCTTCATAAAAAAATCAGTACAGTTTAGCGCAATAAGGCTATCACGCAAGCTAATAATTGTCGCGCTCAATTTTCTGATGGCTCATAAGGTTTGAACTTTTCAACACTGTCGTGGCGCGGAGATGCTCAGATTTATGTCATGGTATCTGAGCAGAAAATAACCGTGAGGCACTGGCAATATTGCAACGGTACAATTACTATGCAGGCCTTTAATATTTCTGAGTGATGAATTTTCATCCCAGAGAAATACTTTGTAGCTTGGCTCAGCTGGTGTGGCGTATTTCAGAAGCTAATGTTGCCGTTATTGATTGATTTGTATAAGTCAGTCGGGGGGTATTTGCAGTCTGTAATTGCCTCTCCATCATTTACCTTCTTATTGACAATTCCCATTAGGCCAATCCCTGGCATTAGTCTTCCCCGCTGCGCAGGTGACAATCCTCCTGACTGGCTCTCGGATTTAAATAAGGTCCAGGGGCAGCGGCTCACGCTCAAATAAAGGGGGAAAACGCATTTCCCAGGAAAGAACCGTCCCAATGCCTTTAACCGCATTGCCCAGCTCACCGAACTGTGCCCATATCTGATCTGACTTTAATACTCCAGCTCAAACTCTTTAATGGCTCTGGGACATTTGTAAACCTCCACTCTATCTGGAAAACAATTCTGATAACATCTCGCATGGAGGGAAATTACTATTTATGATACACAAGTGTTCATTACAATGGGATGAGATTATCTGTTCCCGATGATCCATTATGAGGCATTCTTCTTTCTATAACGGCTCCTTGTACATATTTCATAGACCTTTGTCAGTCAACCCCAGTCAATAAAATGAACACCACAATAAGATTAAGGATGCCATAAAGGGTCTTTTGAAAGCAGAAGTTATCAAGCTGTGAATTCTTTTTTTTTTTTGTTCCTTTTTTAGCGTAATGAAAATATATAGCTAAATATTTACTGAACTATTCAGACTAAGAGCAGCTGAAGTAAACAAACACTGCTGCAATGCTGCAGTTGGAATACAAATCTGCAAACTTGCGTGTTCCCCAACCACTGTACCACACTGCCCCCCCCCCCCCCGAAACTGAGGACATATTTGCAGGGCATGGACATGCTGTGACCCTGCTAAACCTCAAAACACCAATCCAGAAAATGCCCACATGTCACCTGGACGCTACACAAGTGGACTCCATGCAGCTGGCAAGGCGACCCGGGCCTTACCGCCACACTGGGCCTCACCGACGGCGGCCTGTCTTACTGCCTGCAGCCACACGACGATACGGTCAACCCGACCACACGGCCCTTCCATAGACACACAGTCAAATCTGTCCTATGTTTCCCCCATAAGTGACCCCAAAATACTACATAACTTCAAACTTTGTTCTTAGCCCCTGCTATTTTCACATGCTAACCCTTTTAGGTGGTTGTGTTGTGTTCCTGTTGCGTCTTGTGAATCTGGCCACGCCCCTCTCTGAATCACATTGTGGGGGGCTTAACCCCCCCCCACCCCTCCAGCACTACCTCCCTCCCTCCACGCAGTTCCTGTATGCAGTTACTAAATAAATACTGAGGCCTAATCAAATAGTCCTTGATAAAGCACAGCAACTCTCACTGTGATAGTGGCTGCCTGCTGTTTGCAGCTCAAGGAGCAACCGAAGTCAATACATAGTACCGCTCCCCTGTAAAGAGTGTGCAATTATGAAGCACTGATTGGGTCAAACACTGATCACTCATCCACCATCAGTTTTTTTTTCTTCCTTTTTTTCTTTTTAAATACAACAGCAGGCAAACCATAATAAATAAAAAAAATTGGAGCACAGTTTTTTTTTTTTTTTCTTTTTTCCATCTGACCAAAATAGTTTCACATTTCAACATTGGTTGAGTATGTTGCTTCATCTAATGTAGGTGTTTCTGCTGTCCCTCGCAGTTGGTCGGAACTGCTCTAGAGATTATGTCCACCAGGGGGCGCATCTCTTCAATGTCATTGACGGAGAGATCCTCTGTATTAAACCTGGCCCAGATTAATCTGTATGACATGACTTAACCCAGATGCTTACCATAATCAGAAATGTTCTCACATCTAAAAAAATCTATTTAATCACTGTTAATGCTGATTAAATGACAGGCATTTTAGAGCAGGGAAGAAATCAAACTTATATTATTGTTTATTTATAAATGTTATTTTTATATTTTTGTTGTATTAAATTTGTTTCCTTGTTAATATGTATATGAAATGTTAGCATTGCATATAATACTTGAAAGGGCAAGACAGGTTTCACTGACGGGCTAAACAGGAACAACTGATCAAATCAGCATGTACTAATGTAGGCCTACATTTCTCTATCATTTATTTTGTTACATAAATCATTTTAAATCTGTGTGTACAGAAACATAGGGAATAAAAACCTGAATCTAACCTCAATACTACATTATTTAATCACCATAATGCTTTTCATTTAAAAATACACAATTTTACATATTACACATCATTGTTTTAACAAAAAAGTATTTTAATTGCATGCAGTAAGATTGATACTGGAACAATTAAAGCAATTGAAACTGAACTGGCATTGCAGCCACATACATATCCTATAACGCTCCTCAAAATGTGAGACTTAATAATAATTGAGACTTCTTGTTCTGAGTCTATTGTCCTGAGTTGAGTATTACATAATTCCAAGGGATAAAATTAGTCCACACAATTAACAATAAGTGGCACTGAAAACCCTGCGCCTGAATTCATGTATGTGTAAAAAATAATCTGGGTCTTTCCCCATCAGCATATGCTGACTTTCCAAAGTCTTTAATTAACTCGACAGAGAAGGGGGGGGGGGGGGGGAGAGAATGGAGTCCCTCCCATAGTTATTGTCTTTGTCCTGTGGCTCACTAATTACTCTGACTGATGGCTTCTTAGCCAGGCCTTCCTCTTCCTTGGGTATCCACCCCATCCGTGTCAACCCCACCCCTGGATGCTTCCTCCTACTCAATCTTTAGTGTGGGTACTTTAGGGAAATGAGGGGAAATATTTTCACAGGACTTGCCCAGGTCATTGCCCAGGTCATCCTCCCTCACACACCCGGTTCCCGCCTCCCTTCCAGCCCACTGCTCCTCTTTCCTTCATTTCTTCCATTTCATCGCCTTATAATCTTCCCCACGTGCTGTGGAGGATTACTCTTCCTCTTCTCCTCCTATAGTCCTTTCCCACCTTCAGTTTGCTCCTCCCATAGCTCCTCCCAGCTTTCAACCCAATCTCGTTTAGCCCCTCTCACCCTGCCTGTATTTCTCCCCCAACCACTCTATTCTAGCCCCTCCCACTGTCCACTCTCCTTGGCTACATCGTCCAGGCCCAGCCCAGGGCCACTCCCCTGCCCTCCCTGTGTCTGCCCCTCAGAGTGGGCAGCTCTGACCCAGTTTCCTGTCTCCGTGCTGCTGAGTCAGAGCGGAGCAGGATGTAGCACACAGGGAAAGGGAAGCATTATCCACAGCCCCGGCTCCACACTCAGACCACATCTGTTGGGTCTAATTTTAGCTAGAGGAGCAGTCTCTCTATATGCCCAAATGTACTGTAGGTGTACATGAGAGAGAGAAAGAGAGAGAGGAGAGAGAGAGGGGGGAGTGGTGCTGGGAGAGATAGAGAGAAACTATACTTCAGCGGTGTCCCAAACTCACTGTTCCCTCTTGAAATCAGTGCTGTCCCAAGCTCATTGACAGGGTCAACTCCAGACCCTTCAAGTCAACACTGTCCCAAACACATGGAGTCACAGCTTCTCCTTTACAGCTATGTCAAAGACAACAACAAACAACTAAATACTAATACATTTATTTAATTATTCTATCCAAACTATGTAGCTTTTATGCTGTCATTTCATACCAACTCAACCCTGCAATAAGAAACAGGTGCATTGCAAATCAGCATAACATTGGTTTTGAACAGAAGCAGGCAGTAACTAGATTTACTCATCTTTACTGCTGTTCCATCAGCGGTCCATGAGTCGGGTATCCCTCAAACAGAAGGTCTAGTCCCAAAGTAAACACAGCACTAACCGCAGGCACATGACTCCAAGCCTCTTCTCTCCAATAAGATAAACCCTAATATGAAATGAATGATTACAAGATTGCCCAAACCCTAGCTGCAGACAACGGCTCTCTTCAGATCAACACAAATGACATTAGGTGCAGATAGCTGCAATTTTCTCTCAAGGTTGCTGCCACTTTGAGTTGCTGCAGTTTGGTCAGCAATGGGTTGCCTGAACATGACCAGCAGATCTGGATTCTAATTTGAGTTTAACTCCACCCAATCCCTCCCGCCCCAGTATGACAAGTTTCATTGGACCGTCCTCTATTAGACCCAGGGCAGCGTATCATCCAGTAGGCTCAGTGGCAGGCCACTCACTCAAGAGAAGCCATCGCTGCTGACAACAGTGTTAGAAGATTAGCAAAACTGAAAGACCCCGTTTCGAGGACAGATTACTCCCTCTCGCCCATTCATTTCCCCCCCCCCCCCCCCTCTTCCCACAAACACGCTGTTCTCCACACATCTGACCGTCAGGACCTGCTCGCTCTGACATGGCTGCGAGCTGAAGCGCGGCTATTTCCTGCTAGTTCCGGTTAGTTCCTGCTTCTGCGTCACCGGCGGTATGCGGCCGATTGCTAGTCCCAAGCCTTTACTCGCGCACGGTAATGACACTCTTCCGACTACAGGGTGCGTGTAATTTACAGCGTTTTAACCCAAGAGCCTTCGTTTAAATACGCAAAAATTCCCTTTTGAAGAAACAAGCCCCCCAACCTAACTTTAGGAATTCAAAACCCAAAAAATAGCATGCTTGTGCTACCTCATTTAAATACTTTTATTAAAGGAAAGGGGTGTGTGAAACAATATAGTGTAGTGGTGGCCATGGGTAGGAATATTCCAGTCTTATCATTCATCCCCCACCCCACCCCACCCCAACACACACACACATAAGTAAGCACATACACACAGTAGAATGGTAACAAGCGATATGCATTACACATTTCAAGCAGGTGCTTTTTACACCAAACAGGCAAATATAGTCACGCTGTAGCTACCGGAGTGCAGGAACTTCTGATGGAGAGGGACACACACATACTGAGTTCCAATGGGAAGGACATATCACCATTTCTCCTGACCCAGAGGGATCCAGAGACAGACTCACTGTCTCCCATAAAGACTCTACCTTTCACTCGCTGGAAAGAAAGTTAAGCGGGCACAGGATAGAGGCTCAGACTTCAGAGGAGGTGATTTGACCTGATGTGAACACCACCAGTGAAGAAGCAGATTTTTTGCATTTTAATTTAATTGTTTATTCTTGGTTAATCTGATGAGATGTAATAAACAGAGAGGCACAGACAAAATGCCACAATTATACTGCAGAGCCAACTGCCACTAATCCACTTTTATACTGTCCCTGACTTAATCTAGCAGATTTCTCCCCACGACTTTGATCGGTGTTTCAGAAAACTACTTCTGTTACGCTTGAGAGCGCTTGCAAATGCATTGTCGACCTGTTCGCATCAGAAACCCAATTTGAAAAGTTCAATTCTGCCGGGAAACATTTTAGCGCCGTTACAAATGCTGCGTAGAATAGTTAGCAGCAGCCAACCCCCAGCTATCTGTCCAAGGCCAGCTATCTGTTTGTACAGATACCAGACTACCCTCTCTGTTTCTTTCCCGCATGATTGAAGATGTGGACTTTAAACAAAACCCCGAAACATAAATTATGGGACGGCGACAAGATTATCACAACCAGGAGCGAATACATTTTTGTACACTCATATAGACGGGCTGACGTAAACGAGTCCATTTGATGGAGAGGGAGGAGAAGGCTGCATGCATAACAAACAGGCCTCCGCCAGGTCCCAGCAGCAAGAGCGGTATCAGAGCTCACTGGCCGCCATTCAGCGAGGCCTGCTGCCACACTGATGCATTAAATATACGCGCCGCGAGAAGCTATTCTTTCACGGAAAGCAATAACCCACAGCGAACCTGAAATACAGCCGCCATTAACACAGCGTACTGCCCTGGCTACGCCAGCACACTAAATCACATCTGCTGAAGCCTGCTGCTGTTCCCATATCTCACTACAATGCTTCTTCATTATGGATCTATGTTTGGGGCCAGCAGCAATGCACGGCTCACACGCTCCTCGCTGCGGTGAAATACTTTCAATGGCGTCTCTTCCTTTAAATTCGCACCCTTTGAAACACCATGATTGACAGGCATCATCTGGAGTCCCATACAAAAACAATAGAATAGAATAGAATAACAAGTAATAATAATAATATGGTACACTCTCAGAAATAAAGGTACAGTGGAGGTATATTTTTCTTCTTTAAGAAACACATTTCCCAAATGTACCCTGAAAGTACAATAATGTCCTATCTGGGTACTAATAAGTACCTTTTCAACCAAAAAAGTTAGAGTATTCTGGGGGCAATTGCAACACCATAAAATTGCACCAATCTGAAACAAGCTAGAGCTGAGATTCTATCCAGAAAGCTAGCTAATTTCATGTGTTCTGGGTTGGGGGCAATTGTAACAAAAAATGGTGTTACAATTGACCCCTGTTACAATTGGCCCCAGAATACACTACAAATTAATTATGTATTACCGGTTATGGGTACAATTTTATGTACCTATAGTGTACCACCCCAGTGACAATCGTTTATACCTTTTTAGGTTCTTTGTGTACCTTGTTTTCTGAGAGTGTAGATTACACGGGCGCTGCTTAGAACCCCATGAAATACTGACGAGATGTAATCTGGCACTCTGTGTGATTACAGAACAATGTGTCCGCTCACCCCATGTAATCAATTACCACCACCTAGAACCCATATTAAATAATACTGCAGGGCTCCATCCATCACGTGCACTGCGCTGATTGTATAAGAGGGCATGTTTAAAATCAGTGCCCGCTGCTGACTCTGTTTTTCCCCCCCTTCTTTTCCTGCCACCAGGACCCTCCCCTTCTTGTTTATTTCCTCAGCGGTTTGTTTCGCAGATGCCAGCCCGGGCTAAAATCTGCTGGCCGCGAGCCAGGGCCACGTTCCTGTCTCTCAAAACTGCAGCACAGATGTTCCCCGGCGAAAAAAAAAAAAGTGCTGACTCGCAAGGAACGGCCGTAAAAGATTTTTACTAGCTCAGCCATAACTGCCCCCCCCCCCCCCCCTTCCCCCCCTCCCCCCTCCTCGTTACTGAGTGGGACCCCCCAAAAGCCAACAGTCAGATATTATCAGCCCCCGGTCTCTCAGAGGAGGCCGCCATAAACAACCGAAAGCAGAGAAAACAAACTGAAAACCATTACGCGCCTGAAAACGTTATATATAAAACAAGCAGCTTGGAGGTACTCGCTTGTCTTTTTCTTGTCCTGAATAACTCACGTTAAATATTGCAGCACTGGATTCCCATTGCCACTGGCTCTTTACGATAATGAGCAAAAACTTAAGCCCCTTTGATCAAAAAATATCAGTGCTATTAGCGTCCTATTAAAATGCTAAGGTGCTTTAAGGACTCCGGCTGCCGTCGGATTAAGATGGTTTAGGCGAAGGGAGGTGCTCTTTTTCCACACGGTCACAGCTGTGTTTCTGCTTGGAAGTGTCTACATCATCCACCTGGTCTGTCTATTGCTCTCCTCTGACCCGTAGCAGACGGCACTCCCAACAGGGCACTCTATCCGTGCTGTCACCACTCTGGTATGTTAAAAAGTCAGTCCGCGAACTAACCGCTGAAGGCAAAGCCGGGGCTTGGGCACAACTGTAGCCCACATCTGGCAGGGCAGCGCACAGCGATAAGCATCTCGCAGTTGGAGTGAAGATACGATTAA
The DNA here is from genome assembly GCA_029718625.1 of Synaphobranchus kaupii. Taxonomy (NCBI): domain Eukaryota; kingdom Metazoa; phylum Chordata; class Actinopteri; order Anguilliformes; family Synaphobranchidae; genus Synaphobranchus; species Synaphobranchus kaupii. Next base: position 100,240,027 of record CM056380.1, read on the forward strand.
ACAAAAACAACAGTCGCTACTTCACAATGGTCTACCCATGCATTGCTGAACAGAATGCTCTATGGCTGGAACTCCTGATGTTATGAACACAGCAGGTCAAGAAGGGAATGTGCTTGATGACCCTAGCAATAACCTTTCTTTCATGGGAGGCTTGAGGGACAATTCTCGATTTTTTTTTTTTTAATATGTGGAATGTCCACCTTACTTCAAAAATGGAAAGGTGCCCATTTAAAAAATCTGCTATGGCATTCACTATGCAATGATGAAAGATTGAGCATTCATGAATTCCATGATGGGTGGAGCAAACATGTTGTCAATCACTTGCTCCAACCAATAAATAGTTTTCTTTCCAACAGCAAAGAGAAAAAAAACAAATGACTGGTTCAAACACACAAGCCACTGATAAAAAGTGCAGGCATTCATGAAGTTCTCTTATCCCAACAGTTCCCTGTGGGACATCTCCTTGGCACTTAGAACCACAAGGATTTGAGGAAGACCATGGTAACTGAGCAACAACCCTGACCACTACACTGTACTTACGACACCTGACAAAGATTACAGGTTACTCAGTTCTTACCTGTAGAGATAAGGAATGATGTACCCATGGCGTCGATGTAAAAAGGTTCGTAGAACATGTGGAGGGGAAAAAAAAGACACTTGTTAGAAAACTGCATACAGAATAACTTACTAGTATATTATTGCAATACACAGTAGATTCCACTGAAATCAGCATTTGCACAGCATAAATAAATAAATAAATAAATATCAAAAGAAAACAAAGGTTAGGGGGAGGCTGGAGGTGTGAACTCAGACAGCATTGAAATGATCAGGAATATGTGGTGTAAGGACACAGACTCAAGCACAGTAATTCTAAATTAAAATGTTATTCACATGGAACCGTTATCTAAGGATATTTGAGTTTTGTATTGTTTTAGTTCTGAAAATGACAAATGCTGAAAATAATAGCTAAATGCAAGAAACCTCATTTGGTTCCTTTTTCCTTTTTCTTGGAAGCAACATTAAACACAAAAGGAACATAGCCTATTGTCGGTTTTATGTCTTGGTGAACAGGTACAACAAATTGAATTTATTGTGTGCAAAAACACCTAGTTGAAATCAATAATACATTATTACTGTTTTCTTGAGCATGTGCGTGCGTCTGACTTATGATTAGATTTTTCAATCTATGTGAAAACTATGATATGTATGGACATTGAGAAGATACAGAGCAGAAGGTCAATATAAATTGGGGAAATATATAGGTATATTGCTCACTTAATATAAAGTGGGAACAACCTAAAGACCCCTTAACCAAATCCCCTCTCCCAGCCAATACTGTTCTCAATTTACAGTGGTAGTCATATACCTCCTAAAATATCCCCATTCCTGACATTTTAAAAGATTGGGCCATTTGTTGTATGTTTATCTGCAGTCAAAAATAAATAATTAAATGTGTGTGTTTGGGTGTGTGTGTGTGTGTGTGTGTGTAAGTATGGGGAAAGGGAACAATAATTTCCTGTTTTTTTATTATTTATTTTTAAATCATTCTTGGTTAGTTATAATACTTGTGTGCAATCAATACTAATTATTTTTCTGGAAGCATTATTTAAAATGAATTTATTTTTAGACGACACTTCACCAATAATGTGGTCTGTACTGGAGATTTAAAAAACTTGATGATACAACCAACTTAACATGACCAGGGGTCAACGGTCTATTACCCTCCTGTATGCGTACATGACAACAGGATGAATCTTTCCATGCTTTCTTACATAGGTGACATTTATAGGAACATTACAGAATTTCCACAGTGAACATTATGTTGCAAGCAAGGATTGTGCTTCTCTCAGGGGTGAGACACCTTTAAAAAAATAGGCACGTTTAATTATCTAGCCAGCCCACACCAGAATTAAAAAGCAATCTGAAATGATAACCAGTCGGTTTGATTAAATTTCAGTCATATTCCCCAGTCTATTTATTGCTGATTGGAGAGTTGTCCTTGAAAAGGACATTAACAGTCAGGGGTGGGGCAAATGCTTCAATCCACAGATGTACTGCAACTTTACACAAATTATTAAAGGGGCTTTGGCTTCCAATTAAGCTAGGACACTTGGTAATTGAAATAATAGTCACTCAAAATTTTGACTGTGTGTTATGGGCCCTGAATCTGAGATGGCCTCCTCAGTGGAACTAATAATTTTTAAGAGTAATTTCTAAATGCATTTTTTATTTTATTTTATTTTTTTACATCTTACGACATATCAATACCATTGAAAAAGGAAAATTTCATTATAGGCTTCATACACAGGATGCATCTGTTCAACGGGTCGATAATGAATTTGGTAATTCAAAACCACTCTTGATTGGAGCTTTCAGTTACAGTACCAGGTGGTCTAGCATAAACAATATCTTAATTTTCAAAATTTTAGCTCCGTGTTCCTTTATTTGTGGTTAAATATTTTTCTGCCCAGACACCCCTAAGTGCAATGCAATGTCAGATACCCTGTAATAAAGAACTGGTAAATTAAAGAGTATCAGTCTTTTCTTAAGTCACATTTTAGGTCGGTCCATGACAAGGATCACAGTTCGCTTAATTTGGACCATGTGCTTTATGTGAAACACACCCAGTGATAACATTACTCCCGCGTCTGCAGCCAGTGTTTCCTTGGACAAGGTTATGACAAGCAATATATGCTGGACCAATCACTGCCCTGCGTGACTTTAACACCGGGTTTTACTGAACACGTATGGAGCGGCTGCACTTTCCTGGCGTAGTTTGTCAAAATCAGCGGTTTACCATGTAATCCACTTCTTTAATCGTTAGAAAAAGGCACTCGCCGGCAGAAATGTAATCTCAGGGGATTCTCCTTTTGATCAATCTGTGGTTACAAACTATTAACACATACATATTTCCTCTCTGCCACACACAGGACTAGCATCTTATTTGAGAGTGAGGCATCATGCAGGCATGAGGGACTGTGGGGAGATGGCTGCGAGAATCAACGGGCCTCAGTGGGATTCTGGAAATTAATCTGTCACATAAATTGGTAGTGAGCAGCAGCAGCTGACAGCAGACTGCACAAGAGCAACACCCCCAGAGGAGCAGGTTTACATCTGTATCAGAGAGACCAGCGGTGGAGAAGGGTTTGTGTAAGCACGCGCGCTTGGATACGTCCGTTAGAGAAGAGATCGAACAAATAAGGCCACAACCACGTGCTTCTAAAAATGTGCCTGTTCCTGAACAGAATCACCCTCCTTGGGAGAAGCCAAGTGCACATGCATATTTTTATTATTGAATAACTGGGCAAATATGCACCAATTAGCCTCAACGTGAGGAAAGATATCAGAAGCAAACAGGAAGAGCGAGCTGAGTGAGGAACTGATTGAAAAGCTGACCAGAAGATGATCTGTGGTTTTCCACAAGAGCAGCTCAGTGATATTTATTTAAAAGCACCTGTGTTTGGCTGTCATTTAGAAGTACAAATCCATTTTACCACGGTGGAACCTTGGCCTCCAGAGGTGGAAAATCCAGTTTCAGGAGGTAAAAGTCCGCCCCGGTATTTTGTCCCAATCAACTGGATTGGGCTAATTAGCACAATTAGCCCAATCCAGGTAGAGGTGGAATTAAGCGTAAAATCAGCTGGCTGAGTTCACGGGAGGAAGAAACACACGGCAGGACTTTTGCTTTGTGACCCCTGGACTTTCCACCTCTGCTGGCCTCTAATGCAGGGCTTATCCATACAATCTTTATACTTGTCACAGTATCCTTCCTTTACTCATCCAGAGGATGCCACTGGAAATTGCTCTGTATTGAAAGCACGGCTTTCCCCCCCCCTCCACACGACCCTGGCAATAGATTTTAGTCATGCTAAATTTGCACGCCATCGTTTGAGTGGAAGGCTTTAAACAGCATTTACCATGCATGATACTGATCTGATTTGAGGGTTTGAAATGAGGGTCACGGTAAGAGTCACATCCTGCAGAGATTGGCGGATGTGCAGATTTGCATAACAGCTCTCGCCAAAAAAGGCGATCACGCATGCGAGGTTCGCCGTTCCTGCTCTCGCGGGAGGATCAGGAAGTACTGGGTTATCTGGTTTGCGTAGCTCACCCACCTCCAATCTCAATTACTCCTGGAGACAGCGGCCCTAGGGCAGCAGTGTGAAGCGCATCGCACATAAACGCGGCCTGCAGCGCTTTTTCAGGCTCAGGGAAAAATAATTGATTGATCACCTTCTGAATCCCCCGCCATTCTGCAAAGACTTAACATCTTCGAACAAAGTTCACCTCGATACCCTGCCAAACCTGCCACCGCTACCTGCAGGCATCATAAACTCCTCCATCAGCCACATTAACTGCATCAACCTTATGGGAAACTTAAACAACATAATGATTGTGGAGTTGCTTATCCACTTCTCAAATTGTTTGACAAACGGTATCATATGCTGAATTCAAAGTGGAGGGAATACACAGTCAAAATTATATGAAAATGGTGGATGTAAGTTGGAGGTAACAGCGGAAAGTAGCAAACCGCAATGTGTTAAAAATGAGTTCGTTCATAAACACACTTGCTTATGAGCTCGCAGCAGACCCCTATCCTCCACCTAACTTGCTGACTGCTAACTTTCAGGATGCCTTGATTATCCTTAGTCTTACATCTTCCAAGTAGATCAATTCAGTGACTAATGCAAACTTTACATACACTAAAACACATTAAAGGTACTTTTACTCATTTATTTATTAGTTCATCTTCATTTACAAAGTGAGCTGCCCAGCAGGAAGAGGGAGGGGAAAAAAACTATTTAACTATTTAAATGCAAATGAGCTGAAATCAGATGGAATATGCAACATTAGGAGCCCATTGGAGTCTGTCCGGTCGGAAGCCCAGAAGTATATTTACAATGGAAGGGTCCAGCGAAGCATGCGAAGGCCGTTTTATCAATGTGAAACGGACCAGAACTCAAGAAGTGTTCCCACAGCTCAAACCCTCAGCCCAGCATAATCCTCCTGCTTCGGTCTCCCATAATGCAATAATACAATCTTGTGCTCAGCCCTTATAGGGCACAAACACATCTCAAATGAGGAATTCAGGAGAATGTCAACCGTGACAAACGCACTCACAAGGGCCAGCTTTATACTTTGGCTATTTCTGAGACACTATCCTTCCATTATCTGAGAATCCCACACTCCTACACACCGAATGGGACTTAATACCGGTCCACATCCTCTAATTCCTGCATCAGCACCACAGCTTTTCGGCTAATACCCAATAAAATGCGATGACCTGCATATTTCAAACACTTAACTTGCAGCATTGTAGCTCAACGGCGAGTGGTAGACGTTTATTATTGCCGTCAATTGATTTCCACTACAATCAATTGTGAAGAGTGTGAAGAGAAAATGAAAAGGTCTTTTCATTAGCTGTCACAGGTCACAACATTTTGTGTCAGTTATTAGGTCTTAGTGAGGGTATATCACAGATAGAGGGTAAAATCGGCCAATGCTTCACCTGCAAGAACCTTATTATTTAAATAATTCATTTATACCCAGATCTAATTCAGCATTTCTGCCCTGCTAGCATTTGGGCACTGGAATTCCATTAGTAAACACTCCTTAACATTACTGTAGCATATAACTTGATTTGAACTCTGTCTATGAAAGCCACTAAACTTACTCACCGCCTTATTTTCCTCACAAAATTTTTAATGACCACATACTTATACAACATACTAAATCAGCAGGGCAGGCTTGACAATTGATATCGCTGTATAGCAGAAACAAGCTTAAAAGAGATGTTTCCCCCCTTCAACCTGGTGGAGAGGTGCATTTCTATTCAAAGCAAAGGTAGCACAAGGGGAAACTATTGGCCCATTGCCGGACGTTCACAGAGATCAGTCAATACAGATGAAGTGGAGGCAGCATGACAGTAGTCAGTTCTCTTTTCCACTTCGTCGTCTCTGATACCCCTTTCACACCGAAGCAAGGACCCGGGTAATTCCCGTGTTTGCCCTTGGTGTGAAAGGCTCAACCCGCGTTATTGGACCCGGGTCCGCGACCCTGCTCACGACCCGGGAATTACGCGGGTCGGACACGGCTCTGCTTCGGTGTGAAAGGGGGAACATGGGTTATTCAACCTGGGTTTCAAACAACCTCATTGGAACCTCATTGGTTACGATCGGATGCGCACTTAGTACAAAAGTTCCGGTAACGCTAGCGCTAGCTGTAAAAGCAGTAAACAAACCGCCGTTCTTTCAAGCAACAAACAGCATTGTTTATGAGTCGAAACAATGGAGAATTGGCAAGATTCTGAAGTGAGAGAGCTTCTGTGCATTCGATGGGAAGAAGAGATAAAGAAAGACAAATTACAGGCACTGTAAAAGTTACTGCTGTCTATGGAAATATAACACGGCTACTTGCTGAAAGAGGCACTCTTCGCCTTCAAAAGCAAGTTATAAACAAACAGATAATAAGCAGCAGGTATACCCAGGTGCGAATGTATCACACTCTCCTCCGGCACGTTATTCAGCAACTCCCAGTCTGACAAATTGCTCAATCAAACAACAGAAATTAATTTTGCACATATAATCACTCAAAATGTATTAATTACAATAGTGTGATGAAGATGATCACGACTTTAGGGTGGGGACGAATAGCCAAATTGTGGGCACTGTAGTTATAGAAAGGATAGGTTTATAACTCCGCCGAGATAACAATTAATGAGTGTTAATGGGGGAGTGCAATAAGCAGTGACACCAAAGGTGGACTGAATTCGGCAGTGGTCAGCGCCAATTGTAAAGAAGTGAGACTTTATTTAACCCACAGACACAGTGGGAGGATTTGGCATGTTCGGCCAGCATTAAACCCAGCCAATATTGTAGACACTGAGAATTTACTAGATAGAACAGAGATAGGCAAAGTTCTATAAAAGCAAATGTAGATTGAAAAAGAGCATAAAAAAGGAAACGTACCGTTAGAATAATCTTAGGACACTTAGAATCATGTTTATTTAATTATACTCTTAAATATTAGTGGCAGAGATAATAAAAATTAAAAAAAACTGTTATTCTAGCTATGAAGACAGAAAAGACTTTCTGTAGATCTTGAGGTTGTAAACAAAATGGCATGTGATAAGTTCCTTTGCAATAAACAGTTAGATTCCTGGAATCACAAGAGCTCTGCTGAATTCCAGATCTCACCATCACTAATGCACTGAACAAGAACCATTGCATTCTTGCATGTTGAGCAGAGGTTTGCATTTAAGCACAGTATAATATTTTTTGAGACAACTGAATGTCTATCGTGAGTTTTAAATGAGGATATAATCTTATTTCCTTTAGTTTTTTTTTTTTGTTGTTGTCTATTTCTGATATCACTGTCTAACTTAACACCACAATGACAATCTTAAATTAGTATTAGCCTTCCCATATCTAAAATTTAACACAATTCTGATAAAGCCATTTAAGGTGAGTCTAAACATTAGTTAAAAAATATACACCTTAAGTGATATCATACAGTATGAGTCGGGGGGTGTGCAGATCTGTATCTGTTCAACCAACAAAAATGAGAAAATCATCTGTGTTTGTACCTGTATTTTGATAGAAACTGGAAATGGGCATGGTCTAAACCAGGAAAATTCCACCTGGTTTGCACAACTCTTAAATAAAGCCTTATAACTTTGTGGCAACACACAGTAGACATGGATGGCAGTATTTGAAGAGCACAAGTGTACCATCAAGACTAAAGTATCAAATTTTCTCAGTCGAGATGCATCAGCGTCCGAGCTGGTAAAATGTTATAGCTTGAAAACAAACTGAGCTATTTACGAATACAAAAGCATTTTTACAGTAAAAAAAATAAATAAATAAACATAAATATGGAAGTATTTGATATACTGGAAATGAATGCAATATAAGTACATTACATACGGACATTTAAAACTTTTTTCAGAATTATTTCTTCGGTGATCTCAGCATTGTCCTGATAGCTGAAAGGGTATACTATTTATAGATATTTTATTTTTTGCTAGCTGAAGTCTACTGCACATTTCAGCAGAGAGGTTCCTGTCTCAGACACATCCCTTATGCCACGCCCGCTCACGCACTTACTTTCACACAGTACTGTGGAGGATGCAGCCCAAACAGAAACTCCCAGGCCAGTTTTTATTTTTTTCATGCAACCACCCGTAGATTAAAGTCAATTGTCACACTATACACAATATGGGACACTGTAGGAAGGAGACAAGACTGCATTCTTCCCCATACCCTGTCTACCCAATCTTGGTCATCCCCACGCGGCTACCTTAAAATAGGCCTAGGCTATCTAGAATCATGATGGTAGCACACATAGCCTATCGCACGCAAATAAATAAATAAATAAATAAATAAACAAACGCCTTGATGTTCGGATAGAATCATTATGGGTTTAGGGTTCATTATACATGCGGTGCTGAATAAGGGATTCGGCTTCGGGCACACCCCTAGTCTCTATGCACTGGACATACTGACAGAAACCCTGCCTATGCACGTCAAACCTGTATCCCAACACTGGAGCGGCACAGCAACAGGTGGCAAATGAGCAATAAAACACTTAAAGAAGGCCGACTAAAGCCTGCTTTTCACTGACCACTGACCACCTCACAAAGCCAGACCACAGAAGGACCACTCACTCACACCATCTAGTGTATCACAAATAATGCTGCTCCACTCACCCGATGACAAAATAATGTGTGCAAAGAAATGAGTGGAAGCCTGTTAAACCTCACAAAGTATACACAAGGGAAGGGAAAACCGTGAATGAAAAAACACTGCGGAGAGGGGTCAAAGAGGCCTTACCCATGAGCAATCTCAGGAGCAAGTGAGACACAGCGATTCACGTGCCCCCACCCACTTTCCCTCAGTGCATTTCGAGGGCTGGCCTTTCATCCCATGGTTTCCTCAGATCTTATTAGAGATGAAGAACTTTTTTCGTGAACGAGAACCAAGCTGGTTCCTACGGTGAAGTCACATCAGTTTGGGGTTTGGGTACATATCACACAGATGGACAATTGTGTTTTTCTTTTCTTTCTTTGCTTTGTTTTTGAAATTCAGTTTTGGGTTTAGTCTAGGTACTGACAAAACAATCCAAGGATGAAGGGGGATTTCTTCTCAGGAAAGTCGAAGGACACCGGGGATGTAAATGTGACAAAGAGGGGATTTGTGCATGTTATCGTCTGTGTGTGAGCTTGTTTCTCTGTGACGTGGAAAGAATGAATTCAATAGTTGCCCTTCCAGGTGGGGTAAGCCTTGCTTCATCACATTCTAACCAAGTTATACCACATTCCCTGCAGATGACCAAAAATAAAGAAAACCTGACATCACCAACAGAAACCTACAAACAAGAAACCAGTAATTACTGCAATGCACAGACTCCAGCTATGCGTTATGCCACTGAATTCAAACACCCAACGTCCATCTGAGTAGTAGTTCTGTACAGAATTCAACCATTTCACTAATAATCTCAATAAATTTCAATAATTATCACTAATAATTAATTCAAATTTTTTTTTTATTTAGATTTTTTTTACCGTTGGTAATGATAAATAAAGACACAATTATGTGCATGAGTGTCAAACAAGCAGCCATAAAAACCTTGAGTAATTGGTCACAAAATAAACCCTGAATGTAATAAACTTCAAGTGCTGTTTCCCTATAGTGAAATGAGCGTTAGTTATTGGAAATACTTTTTTTTTGCAGATCATCAATCATCCACAAAATCCAATATACCAATATCTGCTTCATCACTGTCATAATTTATTTATTATTTTTTTTACACTTTGTTTGTTGGTTGTACACTTGAATCCCGATCGTCTTAAACGAAGCGCCGAAGGGACAGAGGCCTTCTTTATCTGCAGTGGAGGAGTGGGACGCGCCTTCCCAGAAAGAAGCTCTTACTGTGGTGCTAAACCAAAAAACACATAAACTTCAAAAAACAACAAAGATGTATGGTAGCACTCACCAACTTTGAGCAAAAGGACAGGGACAGTGCCTCAGATTCACCAATTTATTTTCGCCGTCAAACAAAGCATGCCAACGTTTTCGGCCTAGTCGGCCTTCATCGGAGCATGAACCCTTTTATCTGCCCTGCGCGTCGATAGATCTCCACCATCATGAACGGCGCTTTGTTCAACCGACTGGCCGGGCCTAGCGCCTCCGTACAGAGCTGCTATCAATAGAAGTGGTTTTATTGAGGAGAACAGCGTGGATTGCCCTCGCGGGCCATGAGGCCCAGCGCGAAGGCTGCTGATTAATACAACGCAAAAGCAAACGGGGAGACGGGAGTGGATAAACGGGCGATTAGAGGTCTCCGCCAGTCAGCTGCGAGAGGGCAGAAATGCCTCTGCGCCACAATACAATTAGTCAATTACATCAGCGCCCTCTCCCCCACGGCAGAGTCTGTCCACAAGGCCAGCGAACTAGAAACAGCTCTCCAAACATCATTTGGCAATGTGAGCGCCTTAACCCTTCCCGTGGCGGGTCGCCTCGCAAGGCAGCGGAGGAGATCGATTGGACTAACAGCCCTTTCACATGCATGTGGCCTCTGGGCCGTGCACGCGCTTTACTCCCGCTACACCTATGATCACTGCATTAGTCCTCTATAGGTAGTGCGTATAAAGGAGCGCGTGCAAAGCGCGGCGAGGATTTTACTTGAGAATCAAACTGAATCGGCGAACCGTAGCGCCACTGGCTCTGTTTGGGACTTTCCATGAGCTTGTCCCAGAAGAAAATATCTTGAAGCTGCATGTGCACAGGGTGTGTCTTTTTTTGGCTCAGTAAAATGCAGTAACGCCGCAACCGAAACAAAGGGTGGCCAGTTTCTGCCAATCCCCCCCCTTTGCACAAGAGGAAAAACAAACAGCTGGATGAAAACTGTGCGGCTAAAAGAATTATGACTTAAGCTCCATTGTTTCATGTTTCAAGTTGGGGAAATAGATGATGCCCAAAGGAGCGAGCTCATGATTTCCCTCAAATTCCACTCAAAGCAATCTATCATAATAAAGTTCAGATTTAAAAATTAGGATGGCTCTGCAGACGCACAGAGATGCTTTCTTGCTGTGGCTTTTTACGGTTATGGCATTCTTCATTAAACTTCATACTTTTAACTGTCATTAAAAATGCATTTTGAGGCATATTTGTTAATGCCGCCATGCTCATAAACACGCAGCATAACCTTGTAACGTGTCTAATGATCTATTTGAGGTATTCAACAAAAAATTATGTTGTATAGTTGTGTAATAGGAAATGCAAAAATAATTTCTGATGAATGACTTGGCTCACTCACATGGAACCAACCTGAGTTTCAGAGTTATTATTATCTTTTTAATTCCTTGCGTGCTTCGTCAATTACGTAAGCACTGCCCCGGTTCTCAAATTCCTTGCAAAGATTTAAATTAAACCTTACAGTCATGCACATATTTGCTTGCAGCTTTGAGTAGTTAAATGTTCTGTATAAAACATCTCTGGCATAGATAGTGGAACAAGGTGGGGTTCCTCTTAGCCTGATCACAAATTAGCAGAGCGTCGCTTGAAGCAGGTGCGGGGAAATAACAACCGTGTAAAAAAGAAGAATGGAGTGAAAAGACAAAACGGGTGAATAGAGGTGAACAAAAAGGAAAAAATATAAGAGTGGAAGCGGTGAGGTGGGGTGAGACAAGGAGAGGTGATAGGTGGTCCCGCAGTGACCACGGTCTTTAAGGAATTCCACAGAGAGTGCTGGAGGTTCCACTGGAATATGCTCCATTAAACCAAGTCGCAGACCTCAAACGGAGCTGCAGTTCGCTGTTAATTAAAGCCATTGATTTGCCGGGTGGAACCGCACTAGCTGTATACAAGCAGAGTGATGAGTTCAGCAGGATTAGACAGTGGGTCATTCGTTCCATTCCAACTCAAGCAGGGCCAATATTCTCAGATTTTGCTTGAGCATACCAAGGTATGCTCCGAAATGCTGATAAAGTGGAAAAATACTAGTAACCAATATTGTTCTAATTATGTAAATATATCACATATTTTCTTTCTGAACCTTCTTAAATGTTTTATTTAGTAGAGTTAGATCTAGAATGAAAAAGTGAAAGTGTGCAGTATGCTAACTGCTTGAGATTGAGGTTGCATGTGGAATATTGTGTGGAACAGTGGAAACCTTTGTGTTACAATAGCACACGCGAAACCTTTCTGCAATTTATTAACTACTGTTTGAAAACTCAGTTAAAATACCACGGCTATCCGACCACACCATATATCTCATCAACTTCATTTCTGGTTGAGTTGACATGGAATGACCCCAATACACAATCACTTCTTTGTTTATTGGCTCCAGTGCCCTGACTAACACACCTGACTACAGTTAGTTGTTAAATAGCATGTTGTGTTCACATGTACAGCATCTGGAAACATAACTTAGCTCTAAAAGCTGCTTTAAAGTAGCTTGAAGCGTATTTTCTTGCTTTAGACGTTAACCTGTGAATGCCCCTATACAAGCCATTATAAAGCTGGCTGGTCGTAAGAAAGTTCTGTAAGCATTTAAAAGATCTTTTGTTGCGCATAAAACTGTCTGGGTTAATTGAAAACATACACTAAAACACATCAAAAAGTAAGTGACCATCTGTTTAACCGTTACTACACTGCCTGGCCCAAAAATAAGTTGCACTCTAATATTTCGTTGGACCGCCTTTAGCTTTGATTACGGTGCGCATTCCTCGTGGCATTGTTTCCACAACCTTATGCAACATCACAACATTTATTTCCGTCCAGAGTTGCATTCATTTTTGGCCGAGATCTTGTATTGACGACGGGAGAGTCGAACCACTCCGTAAAGTCTTCCCAGCACATCTCAAAGACTTTCAATGGGGTTAAGGTCAGGACTCTGGTGGCCAATTCATGTGTGAAAATGATTCCTCATGATCCCTGAACCACTCTTTCACAATTTGAGCCCGATTAATCTTGGCATTGCCGTCCTGGAATATGCCCATTGATGGGATAACCTGGTCATTCAGTACATTCAGGTACTCAGCTGACTTCATTTTATTACTGCATAATGTTGCTTAGCCTAGACCCGACCAATTGAAGCAACCCCAGATCATAACACTGCCTCCAGAGGCTTGTACAGTGGGCACCATGCATGACGGATGCAATGGCGACTTTTTTTTTGGCCAGGCAGTGTATAATTACTAAGGGTTGTTTTGGCACTACTTGCTCATGGTCACACAATCTTTGAGATTTTAATGGCTAAACATTACACTGGCCTCTTGTTGTACAACCAAATTAATGCAATGTGACACAAAATGTTCCAGAAGTAGAGCGCTTTGTAAGGACTCATTCTAATTAAGCCTCTATGCATTAATTGTACCTCATGAACAGAAAGCATTAATGCAGACTTTATCATCCTCTGTAATATAAAAGACGTTTATGGCACTTTGAAAATGGCAATATTTCCAGTCCATTGCTATTAAACTGAATATTCAACACCTTGAGTCACGTCGGGTATCGGGTGTTCAGAATGCTGCATCTCACTGCCAATAAAAGTCTAGTTTTTAAAGCCTGACAGAGAGTGTCATATCTTGGCACCAGAAAACTGAGGCTCTTTACTAATGTGTCTGACTGTCCAGCTTGCTGGATTTTACATGAAAGGGCTGTTGGAGGTCAGGTTTCCAGAACCCGATGGAGGATAAACAGCGAAAGCAGACCACTCCTCATCTCACATTCTCCTTGGTTTACTTAGAAGAATGGGTGTGGCTGAATAAAATAATAATGGGAAAAAATCAGCTTCCTCCCATTCCCAAATTGAAATCAGATGGATTTAAAACCAATGCATTCTTTATTAAACTTACATTCTTTGGCCAGCTTTCCAAAAACGGTAATGCACATTTACCTAGAAAATATTCTAAAACATAAGAGAATGTAAGTGAAAAGTGTATCTAATCAAAGAAAGGATTTATTTTTAAGATTTAAAAAAAAATATATATGTACTATTAAAGTCACTGTGGACTGTACTTTTAAATCACTACAGAACCACAAGGTTCTGAAATTAAGAAAAACCACAATAAGAATATTGAAAAAAACAAAAACAATAATAATTTCCTGTTTGACCCAAGGAATTGGCATTAAGCTGAATCTATGGAATGCTTTAACTCACAAAACATCACAAAAAAACTCAGGAAAACGATCCCCTTGAGGGCTGAATGGAAGTTATCATTCAGCACAGATCTCATTAGTGTCGGAGGGTATTTAACAACCGATCCATATAAACAATGTAGCTTGGGGTCATAAAGCCAACTGAAAATTTATTCTGATTTAGGGTGGAGAAAAAAACAACAGATTTCCACGTAAGCAAACTGCATGGGGAATGGTGTGCTTTCTGACAGCACACTGCAGTATGTCAGGCACCCTGTATAAACTATTTAATCACTTTGCATTGTTGGTAATTCAGAGATTTAAGGAAAATGTACAGTTTCCTATCCAGGACTTATCTAGACCCCTGGCAGAGTGACATTTCTGAGTGATAATTGCCATCAGTCCCAGTCCCGCTCTCCAGGAGATAAAAATGTCCCAGAGACACTGCGCAGCCTCCAGTGGCGGGCGAGGAACGGCGATGGAGACATTTATGAAACACCTGAGCCGAGTGACACTGTTGTCAGGCAATGTCGGTTTGGCAATCTCTAATCGAAGGCCGTGAAAATGAAACGCGCTCACATGAGAGCAAGCAGCCGGAACTACAGCATTACGGCACGGGGCTGGCCAAAGAAAGATACGCGAGAGACGCAGTTTGTCACCCCCCCGGGCACAGCGGAGTTCACGAAGACCACCCCACCCGTTTAATGCTGATTAATGGCGCCGCAACGTTCCAGCCCCAATGAAATCCCGCGCAATCCTTCACTTTATGCACCCCCCCCCCCCCCCTCTCAAGCTGTGATCTTCTACAGAGTATATCATTCGGTAAGGTTGGAAGCCTTCGTTTTTGGACACGGGCCTGCATCCTCTCTTTGGCTTCCATTCAAAGTGACTGCGGGCTCGGCTAGCCTGAAACTCCAGCACAATTGTGGCGGGAAGGCGCGACGCAGCTACTGTACTCCTTTGCTCCCAAATCTCATTTTCTGTCTCGCTAATCAAGTTCCCCGCACCACTTTGTGTACACCTCACACTTCTCCTGATCTCCTGAACAGTCGACAACTTCAGCGCAGAAGAAATGAGAGGCGCTTTTCCTTAACACAACTCAGCTCGCCTGTGCTGCCATTGTAAAATAGTATTTTACTGTCGAAAACCTGACTTCAGTGACATAGTTAGGAAGGCCACAATAGGCAGATGATTGCCAAAACATTTTTAAAAATTTGAAGAACATGATGACCAGGGTTGTAAACACTGAGTGTTGTCAATAACATCCACAGAAACAATTGCTAACTCTTCCTGCGACTCAAGCTTTTCATCATTTCCATCGTATTGCTTGCTGGCAGTGAGGAAGGAGCCGTCTGTGCTAGCCAATAATGATCCCCACAGGGCCTCTGATGTGGCAGAGAGGTCACTGCTGTTACACTGCCTCTGACTCTAAAATTAATCTTATTTGACAGAGGGGTCACTTTCGTTGCACGGCGTCAAACGCAATTCTACTAGGCCTCTAATGTGACAGAGGTCTTTCTGTTATACTGCCTCTCGCGTGTCGGCATCTTACAAGGCCTCAAATGTGACGAAGGTCATTTTTGTTATACTGTAAACGGGGAGATTCTAACGACGTCTCATTTGCGAAAGGGAGGCGACTTTGGACTAGACCACCTCTCGGAGCCAAAAGAATGCATGCGTTATTGCGAATTCTGCGATTCTTGGCCAACTTACTGCACGTGCGAGTTGCAACTTATAGTTCAGGATAAAATGGTAATACAGTAAAAATGTAGCGACATGGCAATGTTAAGCTGTAATTACCTGAACCCTCCCCCACAGCATGTGGCCTTTTAAACAGAAACAAAGACCAAAGTAACAATTACACTGAAATTAAGTGGTATCAGATCTGTAAAATGCTACCTAAAGTAGATTTAGAGGAAATCACCAACAGTAGCAATTACGCCGCTTCCTCCTAAGCGAGACACCTAATTTAACAGAGACAGGAAATACAAAACAATACAGTGTGCATGTGCTTGTGAGTGTGTGTGACTGCTTTGTTAGCGACAGTCAGAAGGGGGAGAGCTTCATCATGCGCCATAAGGGCGCGCGCCGTTGCGTACGTGCGTCGAACTGGGGCGCGGATACCCCCCGAGGGAATCCGTAAAGGAGTATTACTGCTGCAAAGAATTTTCAAAAAAAACAACACTCCACTTGCGACTGCCACATGACCCGCTGAACGCACAAGTGCATCGTCGCTCTCCCATCTAAGCAGCTGTCCTCCATGTGAAATTAAACATCATAACACCGCCGGCGTGCCTGGAGTTTAATTCTGCCCTCCCTCTACAGGCAGTTTTGGCAACAACAAAAAAATGTATGAGTGTTCTTTTATAACCTGGAAAATCTCTAACCAAAGATTTTACATTCCTGGCATGCCCTTATTTGTCTGAGGGTGTATGGACATATCGTGACAAGGGCTTCTAAACATCACAGTAATCTTACTGAAACTAGACTTGAACTAGAGATACTAAGGGAACCGTTATATACCTGCACAGTCAGAGAGTAGTGCAGTCTGCTTATTGAAAAGGAAGAAATCATTATCCAATTGAGAGTACTTTTACCCACGCACTGACTGAACCCTCAATCCAACCCCGACTGCGAGGACTGCCAGAAAATGTATAAACAGAGAAGACTGAGTCATTATGCCAAACGGAAAGGGTTTGAGACACAAATCATTACACTAACAGTCCAAAAATTACCTCTATCATAGACTAGAGCTCCTTTGCTTTTCCAAATGATATAAACAAAGATCCCTGTCAACATAGCAGAAGGTAAGACAAAACCGTAAAGACATTAAAAAGAAGAAGACTAACCTAGAAATAACCTAGAGAGTTAACCTTAGCTCTTTAACATAGAAAACAACAAATAAGCATGAAATACTGATATATGAGAATGAGAGTGGTAAGACACAGATGTGCAATGCGGTAGCTCATTCCTGCATAAGTGACTTGGGGAGGGGTGCGGGAGGGGTGAAGGCATCTGGTGGGTTGGAATGGCATGCCGTTTGGACGGAGGGGCAAAGTGTGACCTTGGAGGGGAAAAAAAGAACTGCGACTTATGCCGTCACAAGGGAGGGGGGGGGGGGGGGGCAGCGGAGGAGAAGCGGGGCGGCAGCTGGGGACAGAGGCATCGCTATCCCGCGAGAACCAGCCCCGCGGCGGCACGGACTGGTGAAACGCCGCGACGCGAGAGCAAACAAACCACAGCGAGGTCAGACGAAAAGGCACGGAGAAATGCCACCAGGTACCCCGTGCGCACACGCTGCAGTCCGTGGAGCTATAGGCAACGCAGCAGCGCTGTACTGCAGAAACTGAGGCGTTTAAAAAAAAAACTGAGGCGTTTAAAAAAAAAAATGTTATTCGTTTGCCACACGTGGAACTCGATTCGCAAACATGGCAGTTAGGTGAGGGCAGATGACACCCGTTACCCAGCAGCCAAGCACTGTGTTTTTAAATCAGTCTCTTACTAATTAGATGCTTAAATCTCATTTGCATCTGTATTATGAACAAACATGACATTTACCGTTCCCACTTACCAGTAATTCAATTTTGAGGTTAAAAAATGGACAAGATCCAAATAGCAGGTGAGAAAAATGACGACGTTTGTGCAGACGTGAAGCAATGTCACGTCTGAAGGAATCTGGACAGGTCTCTGCCAAGTGAACAGCTGTCCCTGTATGCCTGTGGGTAGCGACTGCTTCTGCGACATATGAACTGCGTTTATTCGGTGGGGAGTTACGCAAGTGGCACCTCCGAGACCTCGGACATCAATTTTCTTCAGGACAAAGGGTATCATAGCAACAAGAGCCATTGGCAACAGGCCATTGGGGCTGCCACCTGCCCTCCTAGACTAATCCCCGAGTGAGGCATCGCAGCCCAATCCCCGTCCGCACATTCAAACCATAGCAACACACCGTGCATCACTGTACACTGCATGTATACACAAGATTGTTTTAACATTGGAGAGACAGTAGGCTGTTGCGCCCAAACCCTCCACAATGAATTAGATGTTGTAAAGAAAACACTTTGCTTGGTGCTTCAGAAGACCAGAAGCTACTGTAAAATAATTGTTTGAATATTAAGCTATTTCCATATTCACATAAGCCCCCCCCCCCCCGTCTCAGAGGAGCGTGTCCGCGTCCACTCTTTCCTGGGTTGGAATGTGGCACTCGTCCCTGTTTGATACTATCGTCCCCGTTTGATTACCATCACGCAATTCAAGCTGCAGGGGAGATAACGGGATCTTCAGACACAACAGAAAGGTCACAGTTAGCAAGGAAATGCTGAGTGTTCTGAAAGCCTTCCCTCCATCAGAGGACTACAACCTTATGGAAATGTTAGCATAGCGTAGCTTCCACTGGTGCACTGCAGAGTTGTGCAAACACCGGTGAAGCATTCCCCACTCATTAGACCCCTCTCCCAGGAGAAACGACCTCAAATCACACCTGCGCCACTGACCTAGCATACATGTGCAGTGCAATTCATGTTTTTAAATACTGCCCTCTGGCCTCATGGATGGTTTACTGCTGCTATTGGTCCAGCATGACCCCCTGAGAAGCCTGTGGTCTCCCGCATAATCTGTGCTTGGCCTTAGAAGCCCGCCAATCAATAAGAGGTGGGGCAGCTGCCTGTGGAGCCCTATCATGGCTTCTGATACCAGGCAGGGCAGCACTGCAGCCCTGAGCAAGAACAATCCCAGCCATTTAATTGAGTGGCTTGACTCTGCTGCATAATTAAACAAAAAACAATCAATCACTGAAACCCATCGACAGCATAATACTTTCCCGCCCCTCAACGCATTGATCTCGCTAGGATATCTTCACCGTGCATCTTTGCTTTCCCTGCCACCCATCTATACAAGAGCACCACATAGACCTGCAGTTGTAAAATGTAACAGGGAACATTCACCCTTCTGCACTGTCAATCTTACCTCACCATACCAAACTAATGAGAAGATGGAACCTCTCTCTTTCTCTCACAGCAAATGCTGGCTGAGTGCAATTAAAAGCATAAAAGGTCAAAGGTGAAACTAGCAAGATGTTTGAGACCCGGGACCCGAGAGGGGAGATGGGCGATGACTGGAAGGGAGGAGATGGAGACGTAGCGAGGCGCTGCCTCCCCCCGCCACACACTCTCCCGCCAGTTCCCTGCTAATTGCCCTCACCGTTATGGAATCCACATTTTCCCTGAGACAGGAGAGACTTCAGCACAGGTGTGACACACTGTGCTTCTCAGAATGGGGATGAATTTCAAATGAATTAACCAAAGGATTTCAATAGACTGCAATAAACTGCTAGAGTTATATCTATGTAGTGTAACTAATGTCATAGCCATTACTATTATAAATACATTAATTAAACACAGCATTTTCCAGCTCATAGAATCTTTAAATACGCTCATCAAAAGCAAACCTTGCTTCCAACTGTTTACTCCAATCCTCCATTTACTTTTTGAAGACTTCAACCATTTTCATACCATACACAGCCAACTAGACTAAGATATACAGCCCTAACTCTCTGATTATTCTACTTACACAGCACTTTCCTCATTTCCCACAGGAAAAAAAATATAAATTTCCAAGAGCTTACCTTTCAGACTCTTTTATTTGTTGTGGCGCAGCGAGAATTATGAGGGTGAGATTAGCAATCCTTCTCACAGTTGGACTAACATGACTGAACTTGCTAGTGATGTTTTCACTGTGAGATCTGCACACCTGACACTGTCACAATGGGAAGGGCCTGGTTCTCAACTCCACCTCTCATATGTGACAACAGTATTATGGTGAAGAAAACAGAGTGGGAAAAAAATGTATCAAACACATTAGATATTATCAAGTATCTGTGGCTCAGCTGCACAGATATTCTGCAAATTGCATCAATGACTTGTCTTATTATTGGTGGCCCAGGTTCTACAGATTGTGAAAAGTTTTGGACATCTTAATACATCAACCTCACATGCACCTCCACTTTGCAATGATACGTTTGCCACTTCCAGAACCGTCCGCATGAAAACTGCACTTGGATAAGCTTGAGGTTATGAATTGAGAAACAGAAACAGGAGGCTGGCAGCGAGACACCAGTGTGGAACCCGAAACTCCACTGCGCTCCAGAGTTTCAGAAAATAAGGCCACCCTCATTCCCCAACAGGTTAGACCGCATGTCTTTCCTCTCTTTCCCTTCCTTGGGCTCACCACTGACATCAAATATCTCCAATAACACCCTCCCTCACCAAATCTCACTCACAAGATCAAAAGCCACCAGGTCCATTTTTTTTCCACTGCCGTTTGCGTGTGGGCCAGTTTCTGGATTTAATTTTAAGTGTAACGCATCGTTACCATGAAAGGCCACTTACACTAGCAGAGAAATTTACATTTAGATAAATGATGTGTTAACAATTTTTTCACTGACAAATGCCAACCAGAGGTGAGTGAGTGACTGACACAAATTTTCTGTGAAGTCCTTTAATTTAATCAAAATAGCATCCCAAATGAGCCATGCTTTAAAAGTTATTAAATTCAAATAACTCAACCAGGACATGTGAGACAGAAAAATCAACTGCACACTGTGGTCTCTCCTGTGTATTTGGAAAGACAAGAGTCATCAAAATTTGAGTGGATTCTTAGAAAAGAAAAAGTCAGTCTCATGGGAGCACTGTCAGAAACTGAGTCTCATAACACAAAGTCACACAGGAAGAGAAATTCAAAAGCAAGAGTGCAACACAACTGCTCACCCCTCTTCCCTCATGCAGTTCAGTCATAGGCATAGTGGTGCATCGTGGCTAACCTTTCAGAAAACTCCACCATCCCCACTCCCCCTCAGTATTGCACTTGTGCAACCCCCGCCCCCCCCCCCCCCCCCCCCCCCCCCCCCCCCCCTCCACCCTCTTCACCCAAAAAGAATGTCAGGCACAATGCACAATCAAGTGCAGTACCTTCAAGATCTTTCTAGAATGCATCGCATCTCATCATTACGAATCGGCTTCTCATTTCTCATTTCAAACTGTGGATAGCTGCAATCAGTCAGGAAATGAGTCACATGGCCTGCTGTAGTCAGTGACACCAAGCCTGGCTTAAACAGGTTAGATGTTAGGGACCTGGAATTGGCTTCACGTGGCTTTTAATGACGGCAAAGCGACCGTTACGAGATGAGCGGCGGTAATTAATATCAATTAATATTAGCCACTGCTGTCATCGCTCAACTCCACCTTGTGGCTTCACCACAGTCTACACCCAGCACTTCCCTGAAGAGGAAAAAAGATTTTCTGAGCAGCACTAGTACCACCATGTTCTGAACAGTGTCCCTTGTGCATCTCAATGTGTATAATGAGTACTTATTTAACTAGCTTAATATTGGAGGTACTGTACCCAGGACTGAAAACCGACACCCACCATGAATTCTCAGATCCACAGGACTACATAGCCGCAGTCTGATGGATGAACAGGGAGGAGGTGGCGGGCTCCAGTGAGGTTAGCTGTTGTTAAGCGTGTGGTCGAGGAGCGCTGACAGGGACACACAAGCCGTACTGATGGATGGGGCTACAGGAGCCAGACGGACCGCCCTATGGCTGGGCCAGATGCTCGTTGCTCTGGGTACAGCTGCTACCAAAGGTGAGCTCTCCCAGGATAGAGAAAAGACTCCCCATTGTCTCTACACTCACAAGTTCCCTCAGTGGAAAATAAAGGGAACTAAATGTGTAAATCAAAAATAAAAAAGGACCTCTTCTCACAGTCCACAGTCTGATCGGGCAGTCAGAGAAACGTAAACAAGGCTACCACGGGAGTTTTAAAACTATTCCTTAATCGTCATACCAAAATGTGCCTATTTCTTCTCCTCCATTCAAGAAACACTGTCATACAATTAACTATTTTATTCAGATCGATTAATATCAGAACCTAGGCTGTTTCGGAAACCTGATATGCGATAAGCGGGTAGATATACATTTCAGATATGATGCAGATCAGAACTAGTCATTGAACAAAAATGCATAGTGCATACAAATGGCATACCAAAAGTAGTAGCCATTTTGTGAGTACATAAACAAATCATGTCATTAACTTCACAGGCAATCCATGGTAATAATACCCCTTTTCACCTGAAATCACATGCAATCAACAAAAACAAGTTTTAAATTACTTTTTACCTTCATGAAATTATCTTATAAAAGAAATTGACAAGAGTGTGTCTGCAATATAATCTTTATGCAGGATGTCATCTTCTATCTTCTACTGTATACAACAGAAGTCTGATTATAAAAACAGAAGTGCGTCGCATGGCTAAAACAGGCCTCTGTTTCCCTTTCCCTGTCAGTCAGCTATCCATCCTCTGGCCTGGAATTTTCCTGTGGAGCGTCACGAAATCTCCACAGCCCCTCTGACCCAGGAGCACAGTACCACTACAGGTTCTATTCCGCAGGATTACAAAAATTAGGCTTCACCATTTTACTTCATTTACCTATAAATGAAGATAAATCGTGCAAATAATTTTCAGTTTAAATGGGTTGTGCTCATGTTGTAAGCCTAAAAAGGCACAAATACAGGTATCCATCAAAAGAATACGAAAAACAAATGAATGATCCATAGTTTATATTTGTTCTTTAAAAATATATAATCCTTCAGTTTTAGTGTTTAGTGCTTTCAATTGGCCCACAGAGATTAAGGATATTTTAAATATTTAGAGATATTTCGGACAACCTGCTGGCTTCAGAAAGGGGCATTTTAGGGCTTGTGGTTTAAAACAAAAATAAATACTTCAAATTATTTATTTATTTGTTTATGTATGTAACTCCAAAGCAGCATGTACAGCAACAAAACGTCCAAGGCCAATTGAAAGTGTTTTGAGTGAACACTAAAACGAAGCAAATCCTGGGAAGTAGACAATATGCAGAAACATTTGACGGTCTCATTTTTTTAAAAGAGACGGTGAATGCGATTCTTTCATGACAACATAAATCCGACTGCAGTACGACCATCAGACTGTTCATAACTGTACGCAGCGTTCGGCTGTCAATCTGAAGGAGTATGATGCAGATATTTAACGTGAAATGATCAATGCTTTTCTGCACCCCAAAAAAGTGCTTCATTATCAATTCCTGGAAGGGGACAGAAGCGTTTTTTTATGCAGTTGTATACTGTATGTGGGATTCCCACGTGAACAGATCTCCAGCTACAGCGTCTCCAGGGGCCCATTAGTCCATCTGGCAAGCTTGTTTTTTTTTTTTGTGCCAGCTCGCTTCTTGTAATTAATTAATTATAGTTTTCGGCCAAAAAAGTTGTCCACAAAAAAAACACTTTGTAGGTCTTTTTAGGCACACTTCCCCATGGGGAAGAAGAAACCCGCAGGCTGTCCTCAATAGATCAAGATCGATTCAGTCTGAAACAAAAAAAAAAAATATTCAAAGTTTCAAAACAATTTTCTTACTTCAGTGCACCTTGTGTGCTCAGAACTTATTTTTCTTGCCAATGAAAATGCCTTTTAAAAATGACAAAAAAATTTTTATTATCTTTTCTCCCAAAAAGATTGTTTTAGGTTTATTGGCCAAATTGTGCATTAAGCTCCGGGCAGGCTTTGACGTCATCTTACATACTTCGGATATTTCTGCTCATCATGTTGTTTGAGGATTATACATCAGCAGGCACCGCATCAGAGCTAAAGAACATCCTCTCACAAAAAAAATAAAAAAACGGCCTACTGTTTTGTAACAGAAAAAATACTAACCTAAATCTTTAACATTAACCTACATTTCTTACCTTACATGTGAGAATTAAGTGCACCGTTACATTCAACATGTTCAAGCAGGAGACCGAGAGTGAGAGTCAGAAAACAATGGTCTTTGTGATTACAATGAGACCGAGATATTGCTTTCAACATTTACGGTTGTCAAATTTCAGGTATCAAAAGTAGAGGTGGGTAGTAGAGTGAAAACAGACACTTTGTCCCTAATTTTCTTAATGATGGTTTTTTTCCCTCAAAAGTATACCAATGGTAATTGCTCCAAGGTTACATTATGGGTGTCAAATATCAGAAAGATGAGAGGTCAAGATTGAAAAGGAGCCATTTTCCCCCCGGAATTACCCCGGTGGACTCCACATCTTGAAAGAAAGAGCAGCTCTGAAGCGAAGTGGAACAGGCCGACGAGAGGACGGCAGCCATTTGTCAGTCTCCTGCTTCCAGAACGGTGGGAGGGGAGACATTATGCAGATGAGGAGCTGCTGGAGACACTCCGGAGAACGCGGAGCATCAATCACGCGACGCGCGTTGGGCTGCCGAGTCCGAGACCCCTCGCGCGCATCACGGGAGCGCTCGTCCCTGACGCAGAGCCTCACGAACGTTCCGGCAGGGCCGCGCGAAAACCAAGAGCGTCATCACGTCAGAGGACCAATAGGGAGCGGGGTTTAATGAGCGTACTGTAGTGCTTTCGTGCTCCGGCCGTACAAACAATTCCCGCTGCCCATTCGTGGACATCCATCTTCAGGCGGGAAAAGAGCCCCGCGGGGGTCCAGCAGCCTGGCCAATAGCCAACGTGAAATATGATGGTAATACTTGCCGCCTTCTGCTCAAGGCCTGTAATGATTTCTTCTCCCCTTCACATAAATGACCATTTCCAATATCACCAAAATGACACAAATCCTAAACCAACAAAAATAACTTTCTGTGAAAGGTCCTACTGTATATAAGCTGGTATACAGTATACAGTGTCTGCATACGCACTATATAAAACCTTTATTAGCAATAAACACAATTCATGAATACTTATGGATACAGAAAAATCTGAAAGGAGAGGTTAACATCTTCCCAGACAACTTGACTGTTGTAGGGTGGGCTGCTCTATATCGGCTCTTCAAGTGCCGTAATTTACCACATCAGAATGTTATGGAAATGCATGATACGGAAATTGACACAGCACAATTTATGACAAATGTTTTTAATGACTGCTCACGTAGGCGTTTATAAAGGACTTAAGCAGAGGAGAAGGCATTGTGTAGCTCTTACTGAAAACCCTTGAACGTGTAACAGCAAGTATCGGTCCGGTGTAAGGAAGTGCCCACCTTTCGTCGGTAAACAAAAGTATTGTTTGATGTAAAAACCTATAGGCAGGAAACAGTATCTCGTCAGCGACTGTGGGCAAGCGGCAGAGGAGAGGTCAACATGTCCGCGGACAGCCCAAGCGCATTCCGATTCTAAACCCTACCCGGGAGCCTGTCCAGTTTCACCCAGAGACAGTGTTGGTCTTATTTCTGCCTCAGGAAAGCAGTCATACGTGATTAACTCACAGCAGAACACAGCGATGCACAGTGCCGAGAAGAAAACCGTGTGCATGAATGCGTCCATTTTTAGAACTGGGATGAGCCTGTGTTGTGCTTTAAAAAAAAGCCTACTGACTGCTGGCTACTAACTGACAAAACCGATGACAGGGATTTGGATACTTTAAGGATCGAATGCAATAATTTAATTAGGAAAAATTAATTAAATGATTGTGGTTTAGATCAGTACTGAGAAAAATGTTTTCATGTTATTAATTAAAGAAACATATTGTATGTGTCATAAATGGCACCACTTACTCCTCAGCAAAAGTGCATTGATATGGAAAATGTATACCCGCAGACAGGAACGCAGCGATGTGTAAGGAGACAGATGTCTTATTGATCCTGGGAAAAAACCTACACAGTCTGCCTGGAGCTGCTGGAGGAACACGCCAGCTAACGGGCTCTGCACACGGCCTGACACGCGGTCTCACGCAAACTGAGCTCCACGGGCTCAGGCTGTGAAAGCGAGGTCTGCAAAATGGATAACAGGGCAGACAGAAGTAATCATATCAGGGAAACGGCCGATCAAAAGAGATTCCACCGGACGCAGAGTGCGACGGAATACATTCCCTTCACGGTTCAGAAGGCTGTCAGAGGAGGAGGCTGCCTGACTGTAGTGTCAGAATGAAGGAGTCAAAAATGAGCCCCCCCCACACAGCTACTCCCCCCCCCCCCCCCCCCCCCCGGCACCACACCAGCCCGTCAGAGGCATTTTAATTTGTTTGCACTTGTTCTTTGGACACATGGGAGAACAGTGTGCCAGACAGCCATGGTCATCCCAGTACCTGTTCGTCCTCAATTTCTTAGTATTCCCACAGTTGCTTATCTTGGTTTTATTTCCTTTTTTCTAAAAAACCAGGTGAACTTACTCAACCACTGTAAAGGGTATTCCCAGGATGATAAATCATACAAGGTCTGCCACCACCATATAAAGCTGTAGGCATTGGGGGGGGATGTACTGTAGGGCCACAGGTGAATCTACGGTGAGATACAGAGTTGCTCCCCTATATTTCTTACTCAGCAGATTAATGGTTAGTGTCTGTCCTGAATATGAATGTTTGTGTCTTAAATCACTATAGGATATTACAATCAGTGTAATTTATATGGCATGTGTGATAAATGTGTGTGTGTGTGTGTGTGTGTGTGCCAGTAGTGTTCATTAAAGCAGTATGGATTCCTCGTTATGCACTCGCAAGGCAACAACACAAAATCTTCAAATCTTTAGCTGCAATATGCTATGCAGAGCAATTCTATAGAGCCAATTCATTAGAGAAACAGGCTTTAAATTCTCGAACTGCTGAATCTACAGACTATCAAACAGAGGCTGTGGAAACTGCCGCTGCAGGTTGGAACCTCTTCAATGGTGCAGGATTAAAATTAATATACATTTGACAAGGTTCAGGGCCCCATTACATTATTGGTGTTCATACTTCATTTCTTCTGCCATTTAGCCTCTGAAAAGCTTGGCCTTTGATCGCTGCAGGCCTGCCTCATCTTGCTCCCCGTTCAGTCTGTAAAAGTGTAACGGCTCGTATGCGAAAGCTGTGAAAACAGAGCACAGAGCTGACCGGCTGACTGGACAGAACCCATCGATGCCCGGCTTCTCATAACATCAGACCAGCCTGATGGGCAGTGTATAAGCAAAAGACACAAATGGATGGGGAGATTGTTCTTGACATCTTTGAGCAAACGTTGCCAGTTTAAAAACCTTCAAAAATCTTCATTCCATGGGGAATCTGTGGTCCTATATGGCTCAAATCTAGTGGAAATGGTGACATCATAAAAAGTCTCCAGGAAACGGGACCGGGCATCGTATGTGTGTCAATCATGAAGACTTTACACAATGCTGCGTTTCCCCTATAATTGTACAGGCCTGGCATGTTGCCAGGCCAACCGGAACCCCCGCAAGGCCAACAAAATCCTTTTATTTTATTCCAAAAATAACACAAAATTCCTATTAATTCGGAAATCAATAACCAATTGCGCTTCGGAGCCTCTGTGCGGCGCTGTTCCTAAACGTGAGTCAACCTGCTGGCTTCTCAATGTGAAAGTAAGTGTCTGACGTTTAAAATGTACTTGTGTAACTGCAATGTCACCGTATTTGTCTGGTTTGTGCTGTCAATACTACAACCTAACGGTACCACATGTTCATGACCATTATATCGATATGGTTGGATATAACATTACTTCCATATTCCATCATAATATTATTGCATCAGCACTATTTAAATAATCAACTAGCTAGCTAGCATTATACAGATACTTCCTCTAATAGCGAGCGAAAGCTATCAATGTTGTGACTGATCAGTGTGAGCGAGTTTGCAAAGACGATTTCCCCCACAATGCAACTTACGGCGAGTTATTACTACAATCAATAGCTAACGTGAGCATGGCGCTGCCTGTGGCAAAGTATCCATATCATGATGCCAGGGTGAAATTTTTGTCCAAGTCAAAGAAGATTAAGTGCAGCAATGAATCATGTGCACTGTGTTCATGATGTGCTAATGTTCCACAAAGGTCAGAGGATTGTCGACATTAATACACAAGGTGCTGCATAAAACCTTGGCAAAGCTGCAAAGTAATGGCAGGTGTTTTCTTTTCCTTCAATAGCAATGCTTAAGAACGACCCCAACAACTCTGTTGCGCTTTAGTTTAATCCAATGCAATTTAATTTGATCTAATATATTTGTATTGATTGTTCTAAAAAAAACTTGTCATTGAAGTTTGTAACCATGTTAAAGATGATCTGTATGCAATTTTGGAGTCTTAATTATATTGTGGCACAGGTTACACAGCTTAGTATTTGTGCAATAAATGTAGCGTATTAAGTCATCCTCTCCTTGTGATCATTTTGTTTAAAGTCTAGAAGACGCAGAGCAAACAAAAATTTGAATACAAGTATAAATTCTAGACCGTCTGGTACACCATCCGCCCGAAGCCAACAATGCCAATATCCTGCAAGTCTGTTTAGGGGTTTTTGGTGCTTACCACAAGGCCTGAAAGAAACTCTAGGGGAAACACTGCAATGTAATTTTACTTAAATGTCATTTTACTTAAATTTAAATTAAAATTTACAAGGAGCACATTGGCAGTGAGAATTTGAATCATGATGAAAGGGGATGCTATTCTGCACATAAATGTTCATTATATTGTCATAAGTCATAAGGTTATGGATTACTTTAATTACAATATGATTGGAAATACAGATATTCCATATCAGACCTGCATCATGTTGGTTACCCCTGCATTTTTTAGTTTGGATGGTTAGGGTTGTTTTTTTCTCTCGTTTTTTGTATAATGTTACTATTTGTGTTTCAAAACCATTACATCATTGTTTGCCTTTCCCGTGGTGCAAACGTCTGTGGCTTGTTTCCTTTGAATGATTTTCCTTGGAAACACTGGCTTCCTATTTACGATCAAAGCCTTTTGTTCTCACAGCCCCCTAGCCTTCACACCGTGCTTAAGGCTACATGCAATATACGAATGCTTGTTTCAAAACGAATGACGCCTCTCTTTGGGTTACACACAATTAGCCCTTAATGACAATCAATTAAGCAAACCATTAGTACGTGACAATGTATAGCTTTTTTCAGCTACAATATGCTATTGTAATATGTTCAAATTCAAGTATTACCTCAAAATTCCAAAAATACCATGTGAAGTAATGATAAAAATAATTTCTTTATACATTTTTGCATTGCACTTATTAAAAATGTTTTCCCTCACAGCAATGGATGCAAATCCCAAAGGGCATATTGTCCTGTAATTCACACATTAACTAACAGATAAAGCCCAGTACACATAAAATGCAGTATGCATGCATGTTAAATAGCAGTATAAATAAAATGCAGTATGCATGCATGTTAAATAGCAGTATAAATAAAATGCAGTATGCATGCATGTTAAATAGCAATAAATAAATAGCAGTATAAATAAAATGCCTGTAGCGCTACCTAGGTTCACTTCAGTATGAGAACTGAGGAATAGATCTTAGCCAGCTTAGCCAGCGTCAATAAGAGGACACTAAGGTGTAGTAGACTTCCAGGCCACAGGGCCCGGAGAGACTGGTTGAGACATAGCCTCTCTCCAGCCAATCGATAGCTTTGGACTGAGATGGAGAGAAGTTGCTCTCCTCAGCAAGTCGTCTTCACAGAGTGGGCTGAGCGCAAAAGGCCTCCTCCAGCACTAAATCCTTACAGAGAGCCGGTAAACTCCACTGTATCCCTGTAAAATCACACATATGTGTGTCGCAGCTGGCCGTAGAGTCCAGGTCAACCTTTCACGCCTATTGATTACGGCTGCCATCAATACAGCGTACGGTAAACGATTCACCGTGTATTATTTGATCGACGACTAAGTCCCATTCCCATTTTTTTAAATATTTCGCTGTATTAAAGGAATAGTTCGGAATTTTGGACATAATGTCTCAATTACGACTTACCCATGATGTAGTTGATTGATGGAAACCATTTTCAGCTAATTCCATGCTGTCCCTTCTTTTGGACATACACACGTTGCTAATGCTAGCGCAACTCTAAGGTAACCGGTAGCATCCACTACCAAATGTACTTAAACACTCCACAGTGCACCCAAAACAAATAAAATACCATGACAGTCTATCTGGGGAGCGATACTTTACGTTACCTACAAATGTATTGCCGGCACTGGTCGACTACAACAACAAAGAAGAGCAACAAGTTGCAATGGCCACGTTCGCTCTGCCACCGTACGCCGTACTTCCACAGAGAATATAGGTCAGCACAAAGTAGAGGATTCAACGATAGTTTGACTTCAAAAATGATGGTATAAACATCAAAATACCCCCGATAGACTGTCGTCGTATTTTCTTTTCTTTGGGTGCGCTGTGGAGTGTTTAAGTGCATTTGGTAGTGGATGCTACCGGTTACCTTAGAGTTGCGCTAGCATTAGCAACGTGTGTATGTCCAAAAGAAGGGACAGCATGGAATTAGCTGAAAATGGTTTCCATCAATCAACTACATCATCGGTAAGTCGTAATTGAGACATTATGTCCAAAATTCCGAACTACCTCTTTAAGGCAAAACCACTGAGCTCCATCCATTACAATAAAACCTTTTTTTTAATCTTTTCAAACTTAAAGTTCATGCAGCACGAGCAAACTTTTGGACTTTCTGATAAAAGGTTTAACTTCTGATAATAAACTAGAATACATCATCTGAATTAAAAGGGTTGGAGACCCATCCCAATCAACACGGTGTAACCATCATTAACATGCAAATCTCATGAACCTTGCTCAGCTCTATCTGGAAAAGATTAATGAAAGGCAGCGTTCCTTTCAGAGGTTTAAAAAAATGCCGGAGCTTCTTATGACGGAGAGCGAGATTCAGAAGCATGAGCGTCTCTTTTTTTTCCCAAAACATCTTAGGAGCCAGGGGGGTCCCAATCCCCAGCTTGGGAACCAGCGCCACAGACCATAACATGGTCTAAAAGTTGAACAATCACCCGTCAACCACAACCACAGTAGGATAACACATTAAGGGCTCTATTTTCAAACCAGCGCAAGGGGACGGTATAGTCAAACGCAAGCTTGTTGACAGCATCAACGTCTTAAAACTGGCGCTATGGCGTTTCTCAGCAATACCGCTAGGATCAACAAATTCTCAACATAACATCCTTTCGCTTGCGCTGCAGTGGGATGGGTGGCGCTGTCTGGGGCGTGTTCTAAAATACTTTCGGCTCAGTGACAATTTGAACCAACGAAAACCCATTGCGTTATGATCAGCTGGAACCACCTCCTAGCGGGAACGCAATAGACTCTGGCAATTTGGCAACTTATTCGTCATGTAGTTCTATGTAGTGTCTATAGGTGATGCCAACATTACACTTCCATTTAATGAACAAATAGCCTATAATTATTATTAATTAATTAATTTTAATTTAAACTACTAGAATAAAACAGGACAGCTTACAAGAAACTTGCGATCATGTAGGCCAATAGCCTATAATATACAAATTACACATTGACACAGTTGAATCATAAGCCTACCATTTGAATCATAATTATGCCTACATCACCTAATGTAGGCTAATTAATGCATTCGCCACCTCCTCCCGTGCCTTCCGAACTTCTGGGAGACGAGGTGGTGTGGATTGTGATCCATAAATTACTACAGTCCTAGCCTGTACTTCTGTTGCAAGTATGTCTGATTCCTGTGCGGAAAATCGCTCTTGTCGTTGACGGTCCAGTGCGTTTGGGTTGCTCATTATGAAATTGCATGGAGCGATTGCGTTCCAACTGGCTTTTTTTTAAAGCATGAGAACAACAATTTGATTGGCTACCATAGAGACACACCTTGGACATTTAAACCCAGCCTTTTAGCAATACCGCCATAAGGTGCGCCAAGATTGCTGTCATGAAATTACCAAATTTCTCGCCGACACGCCCTCAGAGCGATACCGCCAAGCGATTACTCTTGCGGTCACCATTGCGTTTGGTTTATTAAAATAGAGCCCCATCTGTTTCAATACCATTATGGTGAAGAATTGTCCACTTGGACCAACAAGGTCCACCCATGTTTTTTTTTCCCCACCATTTTGGCCATTTTCAGCATTGCAGTTGAACCCGGCTCATTTATGCCCATGCAGCTATGCTTATGTTTGGTATTTTTGGGTATTGCTTTTTTAATTCTTCTTCTTTTCGTCGTTTGGGAGAACTGGATACAAGTTGTTGGGGAGAGAACTCAATAGTGACAAGGTTATAAAATGGAGGGCTGGAGGACAGGAATGGCTTGTAATTTCTCAAAAATACAATTATGTGATGTATACACATTGTATGTGTACCACTTAGCGTGGCTTGCAGTATAAAGTACTGAGGAACCCACCAGTAATGTATGCCTGTGTACTTCACCTGTTCCATATGCAACCTCATCTCATGCTGTGTCTAACTAAATTATTTATAGGATGGATAATGAAAGGGACATTTTTAATGATGGGATCGGGTGACTATACACTAAACTGCATGGTGAAGGGTAGAGATGTTAAGGTAAAGTCAAATTCTGAGTTTCGACAGCGAACTGCTCCTCCCCCTGCACACCCACATCCCTGTGTAGTGCACAGATGGTTTGAAGTTAAAGAAAGAGTATTACCATCACATAATGAGTGATAGGTTAAACAGTTATATAGGATTTCACTTTCAAGAAGAAAAAAGAGAGACGGTATTGACTTATTGTACCACAACAAAGCATGAAAGAGAGAGAAGAGTCAAAATGAGACAATGCATTGTGAAGGCAACCTCTACAATTGTTTGCCTAATCACTTCCAAATGTCTCAATGCATGTCCACTCAGGCCAAAATGTCAAGCGCAATTTATCCGTCAGTCAGTCAAATGGCACGGTCCGCAGCCCTGCTGTGTGTGAAGGCTTGTTCTTGTTGCCATGGTTATCCCAGGCACCTGATTTCAATCCCACAAGCGTCTTGTTTACATGCTCCACAGTGTGCTCTGTAGAGTGCTTAAGGTACACTGCCCGGCGTTTAACCAGGCAGGGGGGGGGACTGCCCGGCATTTAACCAGGCAGGGGGGGGACTGCCCGGCGTTTAACCAGGCAGGGGGGGGGACATGCTGCTTTACTGTAAAGAAGGTAAATAAAAGCCGATTCCGATTCCCCATCGGAAAAAAAAAACACACAGGTGGTGCTGCTGTGTCGTAACAGCTCCACGCATGTCAGGCCCCAGGCTTAACTGACACATACCTCTCAGCTCACATTCCCTCGCGTGGCTCCGCCCCAGCAACCTGCAACAGGTGTACCAGAGGTATGCGCAAACGGGAGTTTCGCTCAAACTGGTCGGACGAGAATGACCGGGGGAACAGGTGTGCCCATGCGCACGGCGGTGCCGGACACGCCATCAAAACGCCCTCTGGTATGCGCGACGCCCAGAGCAGTGGAACAGGTGGGTCCGCTACACCCGCGGAACAGCATTTTACACCCCCGCCCCACCCACCCACCCCACCCCTTCAACCACGCATCCCAAAACATGACCCTTGTGAAAATACACGGTCCATGTCCCACTCAGGATAAGGAACTAAAGAGAGCCATCACGACATATATCCCTGTGTGGATCCACGTGAGCCGTCTCTTGTGGAAATAACCCCTATGACTCAAGGAGAACAGTGTAGACCTGCGCTGACCCATGCCGTGAGACGCGCAACAGGTGAAACCAGAGAGAAGGCACAGTCCGAACCGGACGAGCCACATTCCAGACAGATTCCACATTCCGAGACCACTTAAGCAGGAGCCATTTAAGAAAAAATGTCACTGACATGTCTGAGGGAACAACAACCCTGCTAAAGGTAGCACAGTCCCTCGCTACATTCCTTTACCCCTTTTCTCCTGTTTTTAAAGCTCTGGGTGTCATGTGAGATCTCTGGCGCTGCTGAGGACCTGTCATAGTATTTTTTTATTTTTTTCTTTCATAATGATTGGTGCACATTCCTGTTGGCTTTCGGCCAAATTCCATTCCTACGAGAAAAATGTCTCCCTTTTAGTCGGAGGATTGGAAACTCTTGCGGTCCCACCTCGCAGAACCCCTGAAATCCCACACAAATACAACGGAGATCTCAAGTCCAAAAAGGCATAGAGAGAGAACAAAGGCAGAAACATAACTGTATAGCGCAATAAGAGTGGCACAGAGTGGATCAATTCAACTGAATCCTGCAGAAAGATTACAGGAGACACGTGTATTTCAATGAAATAAAAAAACATTAAAGTGAAAAATAAAGGAACCTATAGCATATTCATGGGTCAATTACACAGTACTTCTCATTTCTCTGGAAAATACAGCCACTCATGCAAAACTTCTCTAATATCACCCATAGTCAAGGGAAGCTGCTGTCTACATCGACCAATATGAAAATTAACCCGAAAATGATTTATTCCTCTTTCTTGTTGAAACAGTGAAAATTGCAGTACTGAACTGATATAACAAACGCAGAGCTGATTTAAAAATATGCTATAAAACATGGTGTAAACAGATATCCCATATAGCCTTAGAGTGAACTGCAGCACAGACACTATCATTAACTGTGCTGTGCACAGACATGTGGGGCCAGAGTCGAAGGCCAGAGACAGAGTAGACAACCCAGAGAGAAATTAAAGATTAAAATCAGTCTGGGGTTTCAACCACAGGACCAAACACAAGTGCACGTTTTGAACACTGCTATCTGTATCGGCTGCACTTCCTCGAGATAACCAAAATCGATGCCTCCGATCGATGGGACTGAATTGATTTGGAGACTGATAGGGAAATAAAATGTTTCTTCAACGAGCTTCTAAACTCCTGGGTCAGTCCTAGAGGACGAGAACAAGCATCTGCATCAACAATACATTTCTCCCTTTCTTAACGAGCTGCTTTTCAGCTTACGTGGAGACCTAGTTCCTGCTTCAAACAGATGGCGAGATACAGTGCATTAAATGTCTATGAAATGCCACCCTACCAATTGTGCCTGAATATAGTCATCTACTGTAGGTCTAGATGGAGAAAAAAATAAAATCAGAAAAGGCTTTCTGAAGTTGCACATCTCTTTAAAATGACCTATTCCACTGAAACAACAGGAACATGGTCCATTTTATTTCTGGAACCAGCCGTAATGCACGCACAACATTTCAGAGTGCTCCACACATGTAAGTCCAGTTGATCACATATGTGCTGTGGTGTTGGTGAGAAGTGGGGCTGAGGATTGGGGTGGCTTGAGGTCAGAACTACCATACAAATGGATTCAGCAAAATCGGAGGTGAAGCGGTGCAGTAAACGGAGCATTTCACCGCTGTGGCATCTGTACGGCACCATATCTACAACATGACTACAACATGGCAGGGAAAACATAGCCAGATGTCAGAGGTATGAAGCATTGCTGAGGTTTTCTTGGTTTTGGGGCCTTCTTGGCACATCAAGACTCTCAGATTTCACAAAAATACTCTTGTTTTCATGAAAGACGACCCAGAGGCGAGGCCTTTTTTCTTTTTTAAAGAACAGAGCTCTCGAGACCTTTGAAGACATTTTTTCTTAAAGTCCAGTCCACCCATGTATTTTTAATCCTGAAACAATCCCCCAGAGAGTGCGCACACAACTGTGCTCCTGGTTCATTCTAGCCGTTTGATACTAGCGTGTCTAATATAACGGGCAGTTACTGGAGAACTTTTCAGCAAAAAAAGTTTCAGAAAACGAAAACTTTAAGGTCTGAGTGATTTGTTCTCAAAAGCGACACATGCTTATAATTGATTAGTCATGCTCTAATCTTCACAGACGAGGCCGCCACGGCCACCTGAATCATTCACAGCGGCCTTTCTCCTTCAGTCAGTACGTACAAAGTGATTCTCTGGACTTTCAGGTGTCTCATTTACTTCTGGATAGACAAATCAAAGAAGAAATGACAAGAGAGCCGAGACACTTCTTGTGAACAGGAATCAGTCACATCATCCCGCCGTGCATAAAAAGGCGGCGATGCCCCAGCTAAATCTGTACACTCTTTACTGTGGGCATAGGAGTGGCAGTTTTCAACTGATTGCAGAATTACAGACTCTCCCAAAAGAATCACAACAGCTCAACCTATTCCTGGAAAATTTTAACTAGCACAGCCCCAAAAAAAAACCTTTACTGACAAAAATAAAAACTTTACTATAGTTATTCTAACCTCCGAAAGGGCAATCCACCCTATGGTGCAAGCTGTACCGCACTCTTACTGGAAAGCCCCTCAGCTTTGTGGAAGTAATACAGGAAGACTGATACAGATTTTCAATAATTTCGCCAACATCCCCACAGCCTCCATATGGAGGTTTGCTGGTTTGTTACACTGGGGGGTGACTACAGTGTGGTGTAAACATTCACATGCGCAAAAAAGCGCATCCCGGCAGGCCGGAGGCCGGAGGCCTCGACCCTAACCCTGTTACGGCATGGGGGTCTCTGGTGTGGAGCGGAGTCTTCCAGAGCTACCGGCTCCATTTGGGAACAGGCCTCACAGCCCTGACCTCTCAGAGTCAGCCTGCGCCGTGAGGAAACGGCCGCAGCGAGGCGACTGGCGTCGCGGCCCTCGACCGAGGAGCACGTCACGCGCAGCGAGTCAGACTGGGAAACGGGCGGAGGCGAAACACTCACCGGACTGGGATAGATAATTACACGCCGCCCAAGAGATACTTTTTCAATTAAACTGATTGATGTTAGCGGGGGAAGAACAAGTAATGGCAAGACAGCACTGGCCATGAGTTCTGTTGCTAAGAGGAGGGCCAGTGTCGTGTTAAAAGAGACAGCACTTTAGTTTAAAACACATTATTGGATGAGAACATTGCCAGGGTAATGAAACTGCCTAGATACGAAGCATCAGATATTCAGTAAAAACCCCTTACACCACAAAATAATCAATCCGCACTAAATCACAATTCTTAATGGGCTGATGTCTCCTTACTTCATTTTCCACTCAAAAATAAATAAAGCAGTTGATTTAGTTTCATAAATTCACGGACACTGTTGGTGTACTGGTAATTACTCCACGGCTTGCTGTTGCACTAAAACACTATGCTATGATATTGAATTGCGTCAGTATCCCGCACGACACTGATATGGTTTGATCGCAGAAAAATTCAACTCATAAACTCTCCTTGGGTAGATACAACGCACAATAATGGTGTCTGTTGTTTGACACGAGATCAGTTCCTGCTGTAATATGGAAGCGCACGTCTATAACTACTACAGCCAAACCCAGTTCCTTGGTTCGCGCAGGAGAAGCTCTGTAGTCTTGGCAGTGCAGTAGCGCCCAGCCCTGTTGGGGGAGGCGCTACAGACGCGTGTCCACCTGATTCTGAGCGGGCACCCCTGCGTGGCAACACCTGCTTGCGCGGTGCCATAGTCATGAAGCAGCATGCTGCCATCCATCTCCCAGGTGGGCATCGTCATGGAGACGAATCCCCTCTCCCCGTTTCAACAGTGAGAGTAAAAACCATTTACCAGCCAGGCCGCATTGACGATTTGATGCAGAAAGGCTTCTCCAAATGCCCTTTCGTCAAGGACACAGTGCAAAGTCAGATATAATAAAAAACAGAACAAAAGAGAAAGAAGAACATTAAGCAGCCAAAGCAACTCCTTGGTGCCACATACAAACTTTAGACGCACAATACTACCTCAGTGTCAGTGTCACAGTTTGTCTCTGTAGTCTGAGCTGTATTATGGAGTACAGGCTATGGGTTTCTGGTCTCTATTCCCAAGGACATGTGTGTGCTTGGCCATTTCAAAGAGAAGCCAGCAGAATAAAGGCCTTTGCTTTAATGAGATTTGTGTAATCGGGCCCCAGGGCCTGGGTAGACTTTAATTAAAGGTAATTAGAAGGAAAATAGAGAGAGAAAATATTCCATCTCTTAAGAATTGGACACTAAAATAAGCATGCTCACAAAACAAATAAAGCAAACACGCAAGATCGCATGCAAAGATTCAACAACACTGCATGCATTTCACATGCCTGCATGCAAAAATGCAACATCACTGCATGCATTTCACATGCTTGCATGCAAAGATGCAACATCACTGCATGCATTTCACATGATTGCATGCAAAGATGCAACATCACTGCATGCATTTCACATGCCTGCATGCAAAGACGCAACATCACTGCATGCATTTCACATGCTTGCATGCAAAGACGCAACATCACTGCATGCATTTCACATGCCTAGCATGCAAAGACGCAACATCACTGCATGCATTTCACATGCTTGCATGCAAAGACGCAACATCACTGCATGCATTTCACATGCCTAGCATGCAAAGACGCAACATCACTGCATGCATTTCACATGCCTGCATGCAAAGACGCAACATCACTACATGCATTTCACATGCTTGCATGCAAAGATGCAACATCACTGCATGCATTTCACATGATTGCATGCAAAGACGCAACATCACTGCATGCATTTCACATGCCTGCATGCAACGACGCAACATCACTGCATGCATTTCACATGCCTGCATGTAAAGACACAACATCACTGCATGCATTTCACATGCCTGCATGTAAAGACGCAACATCACTGCATGCATTTCACATGCCTGCATGGCGAACCCACTTCTGTCTCAGAGCCAAATGTCAAAATACTCCGTTGTGATTCATTTTTAAACACTGTAATGCAACACAACCTCTGGGAATTAAAACAATGAAAAAAAATGTTTTCTTCCATATGGAACATATAACATAGTTCTTCCATTGAAAATGATCGATATTTACTCTGGGATATTTTCTGCTCTCTTTTTGTCTGTGGTTTAAACCTCAGAGAGTTTCAGACTGGGTAGGGTTATGTCTCTGAAGATCTCAGCATTAATGGGCAGAAATATCCCTCACAAGTTACGGATAATGCAGATACATGTCAAAGCAGCTTCTTCTATTCCGGTCTCTCTTTTCCCTCCATACTGACGCTCAATGCAAAGATTATGTATCCATATTTAGGTACATTTTTCAAGGTTCAGTGTGCCCTAAAATTTCTACATATGGAAATATAGTTGGTTGTGTTGTACAATGAACACATCGCAGGATTCTGTCACAGAACGCAATACCCGCAAATTGTCAAGGAAGCACTGGTGATATTTTCCGTCCCTTCGGAAAGGCATCTGCCGCTATGCATTTAACTTCACGTGGCAGTTCGGATGACTCTTTTGAACTTCTAAAGATGTCTGTTGTTTCAGGACACCGTATGTCAACCCCAGTGATGTGTGAAACTCTTTTAGAGGTCAGGCTAACTACCACAGATGTCCAAGAAGCCCACTTTGCTAACCCATGCCAGTGCATATTGAGAATAAGAAGACGCTAATCACATGCACCTCCCAACAAAATAAAAATAAGCAAATAAATAAATAAAATGCTCCATGATATGCTGCTGCATGTCCATGGGAGGCATGTTTCTCTGACAAGGGCTTTTTCACTCCAGGGATTATGATAATCTGACAAATAGACTGAAAATGTGGGAGGTATCAAATTAATGGATGAGTAGATTTGCCATGCAACTCTCCACTCTGGAAGCTGGAAGTTGGTACTAGAAACAAGCTTAAAATGTGGGCAAAGCCACATCAGTGGATAAATGAGATGTGTTAAAGAGAAAGTGTTTGAATTATATGACCTATCATGGTACAGGTAACTCGTGCAGCAGAACTTCAGATATATGAACTGTCCGGTCAACAAAAGGGGTATGAACTCTTCGGGGAATAAGGGAATAGTAAATCCACCGTTTGCCATAGATTACAATACATAGATTATCTTTGTTATTATAAATGATTAACGTTAAACGTAAGCAAGTCTTTCCTGTCCCTCTATAACTGCATCTTGGGTTAATCTAAAATCGGCGAGTTCGTTTCCGAAGGTGTGGCAAATTAAACTAAAAGGGTACCCTACCTTCTTGCCCACAATAAAACATGTTTTTAAGGCACTTTTTAACACAATATCAGATGCATTTATTCGTTACCAGTGCTAGACAGTGCTAGAAACAGTTTTAGTTGAGATGGGTCGTCAGAAGCTGCCTGTACGTTCCCCTTTTTAATGTACCCTCACTTTTCCTGGCACTGTAAGAACTATTGCTGAAGTGCTTTGAACTTGCAGTTCTCCCTGTGCATCCTTCTAGTGCTTTTCAGCTCTCTAGACACCGCACATAAGCTACATTACTTATGAAATTATGTATCGTCCATTTGTAATGTTTTAATTTTTGAGAATGCAAGACGGGTAGAATTTTTCCGCTAACAGTTGGTCAACTACAGACAGGCTATTATTTTGCCTCGTATGCTGGATTTCAGCAAGCTGGTGTAGAAAAAATATGTTCTAATGACATCCATCTTACAGCTTGTTTGATTGTCGGTTATGAATTCATAAAATTATTTATAGCTACAAAATAAGTCCCGGGTTTAAAACGGCTAGAATAACGCATATAACCACTCCAATACATGATTCAGATTAAAATAAATGCCTTTGACTTTACTTTCAAAGTAAACATACTACCCCCCCATTCTTGAAGGATTTGTACCTCTCATGTTCTACCATAGTTAGTTTGTGTTACCTGTATTTTTGGAGAAATTGCTGCTACCTCAGTTTCAGATTGAAATTCTATCCTAATGTGCTCCAGAACCACTTCTCTTTGTTATTCACTTCCCTAGTAACCTGGGTCCCTGAATCAATGGGATTATCTGTCAAATCTACCTAGCGCAGTAACAGAACACCTAACTCTCATATGCATGCATGCACTCACGCATACATACAAACACACACACACATACACACACACACACACACACACACACACACACACAAATAAATAAATACAAATTTATCAGGAAATCCTCTCATATATACCTATGAAATGAGTTGTGCTGCATCAGTGGACATAAGTCACATATTTATTTTCCTTTACCATCTACAAAGACAGGAAGCCCACTCTGCAGACGGGAGCAACCCGAGAGCAACCACCACACCCAACACCGGGAAGCACTTATAAGATGTGATTAACACCACTGTTGTGGGCCTAATTAAGTCAGCCTCAATAAGTGTTCAGCAAACGCGATGACAAAGCGCTCCGAGCGAAGAACCCCAAGGACCCGATGAATTACATGACCCGCGCAGGGAACGCCGTTTTCTGGAGCGCCTCCGGTGCCGATGCAACACAAAACCGGAGATCTCAGGACAGAGGGGTGTACCAGGATCCTGTCAGCTCCGGTTCCCAGGAATGCGCGGTATTCCGCCCACCCAGCATAGCTCCATCTCCAGTAGCGTCTGGACAATTCAAACTTCACCACAAGCAATCCATTCCCCTGACCACAGGCCCAGCGCGCTCAGGGGATTAAAAGTCTCCTGCTGGGTGCACATAACTATGTTATGGGGGCAAATTAGGTTTTCCCTCAGTCGGAGAGTTGCGTAAACAGAGTGGCCGGTGTGACAAATTCCATTCACAAATTCCCCCAGAGAGACTATTATCACGTTTGATAAGATATTCCATTTTGCAAGGCAAGGGTACAAGTATTGGACTGTTGAGACGTAGCAGCCATTTATTTTATTACCGTGCATCTCCAGTACAATTTGAAAAGAAATGCTCAAACGCACAGACTAAACTCCAGGAACTGAGCTGAAAGAAGTTAAGCAGGAGATGCGATCAGACCACTGGTTTCCAAAACCAATGCCTGTGACAAGGTCTTGCAACTACTGCATTGTGTGTCCGTAGATCAAAGGATTGTAAAGTGAAGTTCAACTGAATCGTATTTGCACACATGCAGATCATCCACATTGTATGCATATCAGAATCATATTGTGCATATGATTTGAGGAAGTATCTGTATGCGAGGCCACTGATGCTTTTCTACCTTGTTAAGTTTAGAACTCACCATGGAATGTGGCAGAAATTGAGTGGAATGTGATTTTATTTTCTTTTTCTTTTTTTAGTTGAACCAACCAAAAACTGATGCATGGAAAGTGAGAATCTCAAGGTCACACGATATCTTCATGAAGGGTCCTTTTCCACATTACTGAATTAATGAATTAACTGAATTTCATGTGATGCTACTTCAATAAACTCTGAATAAATAATAGTGCTCTTGCCATTTTACATGAAAAAGTAAATTATTTGAGTATCACCACAGCAGCTTTAGTCAGAATTTTATTTTTATTTTTTTTTTTTAAATGTAACACGTTTTTTTTCCCTTATAAAGTATTGCTCCTTTTATCTGCCATTACAAAGGAGTCTGCCTGCAAGCTTGTGTCAGCTGAATGATGGACATTAATCCAATGCACTGGGTTTATGGGGCGTACGGAGATAATTTTCACACAACATACCATGTGCACTATGTCAAGAAAAAAAAAAAACCTCACATTGACCTTTGTCCCCATCTGTACCAACATTTTATGCCAGCGACTGTACACACAGCATTATTTACACATCCAGTGCAAATAGAAACCAAGGACAAATTAAATAACACACATTCTTTCTCTGGGAGCCGCAACCCTCTACTCTTCCCATTGAAGAGCCGATTATAGAGATAGCCAGGAGTAACTGTGTTATATCACTCCACTGAACTGCTTCTGCCTAACAGTGAGATCCACTGGCTAAACAAATTATCAATTTTACGAATGGTTTCAGGTTTGTACAGGACTGAGAGAAAATGAGGAAAACTATACTAACACTACAAACAGATGCACAAAATAGCTATTTTACAACAGTTAGTTCCGACTGCGCATTGTGATTCGCCGAGAGGCATTCCCTGAGTGCTGATATACAGTGCAACATCACTCCGCTTTGTTTACATTCTAATTGATACCTTGTTGGAAAAAAAACGGCTCCGATTGTCTTCAGCGCTCTGCCTGCGGCCTCGTGGCTATGACCAAATCACAGCCATCCTGATATACAGTAACAGCACTCCCTCTCCTGCGATATTGCGCAAATCTACAGCAGGCTCACACCACGCCAAGCTGAAAGTCCATGGTGTTCCGATACTCACCCTGGACAAACATTACATCAGACTCATAGGGAAAACAAGAATCATTTGAAAAGTTAACAAATCAAGGTGAATGATAAGGAAAAGTCATTCAGGCCAAACCAGGCTCATAGTTGAGCCTACAGTCTAGAGTGCCTCATGTACTTTGCCAAGCCTGGTCTTGAGGATTTCAAGGGTCTCTGGTTCTACTACAAGTCCTTGGCAGAGGCCCAATCCGTTAAATGTTCCGCACTTCCACTCGCCACTTCCACTTGGGAAAATCCCTTTCGAAACCGGAAATTGTGTGTTGCCCTTGTC
The DNA here is from genome assembly GCA_029718625.1 of Synaphobranchus kaupii. Lineage (NCBI taxonomy): Eukaryota > Metazoa > Chordata > Actinopteri > Anguilliformes > Synaphobranchidae > Synaphobranchus > Synaphobranchus kaupii. The sequence continues at coordinate 100,283,283 of CM056380.1, forward strand.
AAGTGTGGTCCAATCCGTTAGAAATGCAAGTGAAGTAGGCCTATGTGAAATCAGTCCCTCGACCCTCGACTTGGCTCGAGGAAATGAGTCCACAAAACTACAGACACCAGACAGTGAAATTGCCCAGAATGCTTTACTGTAACCCCAAAGTTCCTGTTTCAGAAGTTGAAGTTTAACCCCTAAAGTATCTCCTGGGAAAAATCCTAAAAAATTGAGAAAGCAACATAGTATAGTATAAGAGATCTTATAAAAGTTTTTTATTTTTTTTATTGTACAATTGAAATGTTGAATAAATTAGGAAATAACATTGATTTAGCAGTTAATGCCGTTTTAAAATGATTATTTCAGGCTAGCTCACGTTAAATAGCTACATAATCAGCTTGTTGCAGTTACAGTCAAGTATCTAGTAGCTAGGCTAATAGCCAGCAAACAAGCCAGTGCGAGTTTATTAGCATGAAGTGGCAATATTTCAAACACGTTTTGCTTGGATTTCATATATAATACAGGCAGCTTGCCTCTTTAATACTCCCGCACCAAAGCCATCTGCATCCACCGTATTGATTGTAGTTTATCAATATATTTGATCGGGAGGTATTTTGTATAGTGTATTCTTCCCCATTCCTGCTTATAAGTTACAGTATTTTAAGGGTGCAAAATAATTTCTGTCTATCAATAAATTGATTGGCAATAATTTCCTAGCCTTCTCTTTTGCCATAATAGACAATGAAATATTGGTTGGAGTTTGCAGTCTTGTGTAATTTATTCTAATGTTTTGCATGGACTCGCTTGTCCATGGTCTTTTGGCATGTCCATCATCTCTGGCTCAGACAAATTTGCAAGTGCAAGTGTGGTTCACTTAAAAAATAATTCCCTTCCTTGCTCCTCCACATCGGTTTGAGTGCTGTGTCACAGTTTTGCAAGGGCAGAATATTTAACAGATTGGACCGCAGCCCTGGTAATTGTGGTCAACTATTCAGTTCTCTTCACGCGTTTCTTCTGGTTACAAAAGTTCCCCAAGAATACCATATTTAATCACTGAATTGAGATTATCTTGCACTGAAGGGCACAGGTTATGTTTCAGCACAGGTAACCATGTCTATCTTCTAAATGGATTGTAGTTGCATTTAAACTCAATGGAACAAATACGTACAATATACAAATATAAAAGCCTCACGCTGAAGCTGAAGTTTTATACGGGAACCTGTTCAGGAAAGTGAATTGATGTGATTTTCTATCAAGAAAAAAAAAAAAAACATACTGCCAACGTCTGAGGTTTCTCTTTTTTAACATGCGTATCGACTTCAAGGTCAGGAGCTCCAGCCCCTCCCACGTCTCCCTCATCAGGTGACTACAAGGCTGTTGACAGGGACCTCCATCATCAACAGTAATCTGACCTGACAGGTTCCTCAGGTAACAAAGCTCTGGGTGCGCCATCATCCCCTAAACAGCCCGCGTTACTGGTTCTGTATGGGAGACCGAAAGGCCCAGGGAACAGAAAGGAACCCTTATCAGTCTCCCAGAAGTCGAGTCAGATAGCTGGCCGACAGCTGAGTACTCTTTTTTTATAGCGATTAGCGCCAAAGTGAAGAGCTGCTTCTGGTAAACAGCTTCAACTGTCTAAAAAAACCTTTTTTGCATCTCAAAGGCAAACAAACGTCACGCCTCTTTGCATTGCTCTTCCTGCACATATTTCTTGAACTGCTATTAAATTTACCTCCTCACCACGACTGAATCACGTCATCCTATGTGATTCTATCTTACAAAGCATTGAGCAAGATTGGCTGTGGTAGAATTAAGGTATTCAAGCTTTTGCGCAAACTATTACAAAGACAAAACTGCTAGAGCCGACTGAACTCTCAACAGAAATGCTAATTTGACTAAGGCAGAGCATGATTTGTTTGCAGAATCCCTTTCACTTTTACTTTTTGCATGGACTCTGGCTCAACACAAGGCACAGCACGCCAGACCCTCTGACCCAGTTCTCTCCATGTGCATGCCCTGCCCTGACCCGATAGAACCATTACATCTCTTCAAAAGTAATCAGGCAAATTAAATCAAACAAAATCCTCCATTTCTGTACAATTCAGAGATGGAACACGCTACAGTGGAAATGACCCAGAAATGGGACATTCAAAAGACACAAATGTTGAAATTCCTCCCCATTACATAACATAATAGTTAATGATTTTCCCAGAACAAGTCTGTCAAGAGAATCAAGCAAGGCCACACATTGGCATGCCGGTGGTCCATATGTGAAGAACCCAATCCTGCCACAGATTACTCAATCCTTTCTTTCTTTGGCAAAGGTACTGCTTAAATTACAGTCAGAAAAAAAGGGTTATTTGGTTTGTCTCAATAGGGGAACCCTTTTTAGTTTTTTATGGAACCCTCTACGGTCTGTGTGAAAAGCGTGCCAAGTCTGAACCATTTTGCCCAATAAAGAACCATTGCACTAGATAGGGTTCCTCTATTGAGCCTTTTGGAACCCTTTCTTCTGAGAGAGTGACATTTCATTCATTTCAAACCCAGTAAAGCATTTAATAAGTGACTGTGGCACTTGATACTATGAATCTGAGTCTTTTGACATTTGTGATATTTTACACATCATGATTCATGTCAAACATCCACTAAAATCAATTAAAATATTTATTTTTTTTCTTCACAAAATGGAGGCATGCTGTGGGAATTGTCAATGCATATTTCCATCCTTTTTCAAAACTAACCTGAATGCTGAACCAAAACCACAACGTTTCAAAAAGTATTTGTTAAGTGTTTTTTTATTTTCTAGTCTTGGATATCAAACAAGCTCTAATTCAACCCGATTGGCATTCTAACCCGAACTATGACCCTTTCACATGATCGTTTACAGAGAAAACGCTAGTGTTGATCCTTGAAGAGATATGGGTACTTCAACCTTTGATAACCATAGATTCCACCGGCTTGGGATCTATTTACCCAAAGCTTTCATTACCCGTTTCCCTACTGCTTGCTGTATAGTATGTCATTTGGTTTGCCGACTTGCAGATGATACGTAAATTAAGGAAAGATTTTTGTCCTCTGTCAGGAAATCCATAGGCTATGTACAAATGGACTTGATTACAAAACATATTTTCCCGATTAGGACTGATTAGAGGTAAATTGTCTGAATGTATGCATTATTAATCTGGAACAAAACACCACCATATGACCATATCTCGATAGCATCTCTAAAGGGATCTGGAATAAGCCCAGCAGTGTTCTTAACACACAGAAGAAGGTGAGTGGTTGGCTGGTTTCCTGGCAAATAATTTGTGGATTTGAGCTGAATCACACCATGAAATGTTTGCTTGGACTGGATGTTTGGAACAGAAAGTAAAGCAATGCAGTGTTTACCCTGTAAAATTGTAGTAGTCATTACTAGCATAGGTGTGTTTATACCAAACTACCTCTTATTTTGAATGCATATCAGAAAATGATATCATATTTTTGGACATATTATGGCTCGATGTGTACAACCAGAATAAAGTGTTGGAAGTGGTTATCCTGTGCAATCCATATAAAGACCTTGTTGAAGGAAATTAATAAAATGGATAACAACTAAATCCAAAAACCCGGTGTCATCGTCTTGGGTTTTGATGTAGTCCATGGCATTTTTAGTTTTTTTAAAACAAACATGACATGAAAATAAATATATTTTTCATCAATACGCATGCTGATTTGTTTAATCCACAATGACCATTGACCTGTGTGTGTCAATTTTGCAATTTATCAGCTGATGAAAGTATGCTTGGTAAATTCAGATTTGTCTACAGGAAAATGTTTATACCACTTCCATGGTCTTCTCTGCATTGAAATGGTCCCTCCAGCAGGACAACAAAATACACAGCTTGATTGTTTCATACAGATGAGAATCTCACTACAGACTCCCATGAAAAGCAGACCACAGGCAATGGGGTCAACCCCATCAAACTCTCACTGTGCGCATACAGAAGTAACCAGGACAGCCTGAAGTGTTGTCTCTTTCAATAAGTCATTGTCCTTATTAGCAATATTGTGTAATAGAGATTGCTCCTATTGGTTTATCCAGACATTTTTGGAACTTAAACCTGTGGAAGCTGTGTGCGTGTGTGCAGGTGTGTGGGTGACAAGACTATATGTCCAGTAGAGAAAAAGTTTTGTTGTCATTGGTAATTCAGTGGCTACTATGTTATGTTAATTTAGGAAATTATTATATTCTTAGTAGCCTACATTCACAACTGTGTTTAATTACGTTACAGCCTAATCAATGTGCCTTTACACATGCGATTTATTTCGTTGTAAGTTTTATTTTTATTTTTTTTAAATTTGGTTGGGATGTATCCTATTGTCAATAAGATTAACTACAAACATAAACATAGCCCAGTGAAAATACATGGGGAAGAGTGAACTCGACAATGCCATCTCATGAAAGGGAAATGTGACGCTAATGGCTTTCCGAGGCTTTAGACATGATTTGTTCAATATAAATCGGACTGAATTCTTAAGAAGTTGTAGGCCTACCACTAACAAAAAGTTCACATTAATTTACCATACCACCTGCGCCTCCTATATTACCAAACTGCATTGGTCCGATACTATTTCGTCAGGAAAAAAGAATACATTAAAAACAAAAACAAACAAACAAATTGGACCCGTATAAAGTCGTTTACTTGCATCACTTACCTTGTCTGACAGTTTTCAACCTGACGGGACCCTTACAGTTCTTCATCACTGTCAGTAGGTCATAGAGGGGCAATCCAGACACGGAGAGACCCTCCACTTCCAGTATTAATTCCCCCTGCGTTAATCTACCATTTTTGTAAAGCACTGTATCCTCGTTAACTTGTCCAATATACGGAAACTCTCCATCCTCCGCGCCTCCGAGAAACTCCACATTCAGTTCACCGCGAGCGTCTTTGCCGACCGTGCACTCGTTAACTCGGGTGGTCCAGTGGTTTTTCCTCTGTATCACTTTGGACATGGTGAATAAAATCCGATACAAAACAGGTGGCCCCGTCGGCGCATACAGAGACAGCAAGAAATCAGTTGGTTCATAGAACACAGTTTCTTACAAAAAATTTGCAAACTTTCTTCTTTTTCTTGTAGCAGGATCCTTGTTAAAACGTTCCTTTTCCTCTGCAAAATCAAGCCATTCCGATTCGGTTGTCCACTTTAATGGAGCTTATGACCAGCTGCTTCTAATTGGCAGATTTTATTTTCCTGATTTTTCATATTCTATAACATATTTGCTATTTGATCCCTCTGGGTCGTTCTTATCCTCAATGATACAACCCGCTTTAGTTTCATTAGCGTCCAGAGTCCACAGTTATTTTATCTCCAGTTTATTTAGTTTTGTTCTTCCACTTTTCTTGTTTTCTTTTTAAAATCCGGGTAAGAAAGGGTTTCTTTTACCTTCGCGATGAGTTGGTTGGACGTTTCACATCGATCACGGCTCCTTTAAGCAGGTACGACGTTGCAGTCTGTATTGTTACATTTCATCCTATTCTGTTTGTTCCTGCGATCGGGATCTACTGATAGTAAAGTCAGCGCATGCGTGCACCTTCCCTCTGGAGCCCTAAAGGGAAATCCTGGTAGCACCTATTACAGGGTCCTAATGCTCCACTTTTCTTTATCAGGCGAAATGTTTACAAACCGTAAAATGGATTTTTAAACTTATCCAAAGTCATGTTTACAGAAGCTTACACAGAGAAATGATTCTAACATATTTACACAAAGGTGAATACATTTCATAAACTAGTTATACAATGAAATTCACTCATTAAAGTGTTCTGCATGAACCTATGAAAGCAACGGCAATAACCTCTTTTAATAGCCTATTGAGATCTGAAAGAAAACATTAACTAATTATGACCTTTGCTTCCATTTTACTGTTAGGATAAAATGTATTACCGTATTCTTTTAAAAATGTTAAAAAAATCTGTGACACATCTGCGTACGATGACCTGCACAGCAACATTCTTAGGTCTACATTCTGTCTCTGAGGAATGCTAAACGCAAGGAACACGCTAAAAAGCTTACCAGCGTGCTGATGATTCCATCTGTCAAAGGAGCATAATTCTGGTTTATATCTTTCATAATTTCATTTCCCACACTGCCCTGTTAACTGCTCATTCGCCTTTGTTTCATTTTTTACTTTGTTTTATATAATGTCTTTGTTTTGACATTATATAAAATGGTTGTAAATACAATTTGCTAGGACTATAATAATAATAATAATAATTTTGTTATAATTTGTTATTATTATTATTATTATTATTATGACATAGATGACATAATAACATGGGGTGGGGGGGCAATGCTGGTTAACTGGAATGAGAGCATCTGTCAGGAGTTTAGTGGGATCTGACGTATCACGTGGCTTACCTTAGAAAGAGCAGATGTTTTTTTTTTTTAACCTAAAAATACCATCCTAAGTACTCTCAGTCCCAGGAGAGTGGAACCAGCGACCAGGATGGGATGTGAAAACTGAATGCTTTTATGCTGAATCGTGATAGCTTTTCCTCAAATCGACTGAAAAGCAGCCTTACTCACAGAACGTTATTATCATTACACATAGCAGCAACTATTACCTGAGCACCTAATAAAGATCAATTTTACAACTTCAATATTTAACTAAAAGTTTATATAATAACATGGATGTTGCCAGGGCTCCATTTTTTCACTAAACTTTGATCTGGGGTCAATCAGCACATTATTTTCCTTTCTAGAAGCCTGTCTTTATTCCATTTCATGCAGGATTTGACCATAAGGTGACTTTAATTGTACTGCCAGTATGTTTTGATGCACATTGAGAATGAATATTTCTTATGTAATGCTGCACACTGCACTACAAATGCTCTGCAAAAAAAAAAAAATCATACAAAGGTAAGGAAACCTGAAAAGAATAATTTTCCACTACATTGTTTTCTACATCTGTAGACTAGACGCCTATTCAAATCCAAGTTAACTTCCATTTAAAATTGCCCAAAGTTTTAAACCCCTTCTGTGCAATGTTTTTCTTTTGTTTGTAATTGCATATTTGTGTGTTTCCAGCATTTCTTTTTTTTAAATGGAATGAAATGAGATGGGAACTCTTGCTTTGCCAACGGCTGGCTCGCTTGCTTGTCTGAGTTTATCTCTCTAAGAGTAGAATTTACTCGTTCATTTGCTCTTGTCCTTTCGGCGGGATGAAAGGATGAGCATTGCCCTTCCACATTCCTTACACCCTCCCCTGCCACACTTTGGAGTCTGCCAATCAAATCAGCCATGACCTATGGCAGGGGTCAGACAGCAGCAGTGCCTGCAGCTTGTCAGAGTGACCAAAATCTGTGGGATTGATGTTTGCAGACTGGTCTCTCTCTCAGTAACACCATTTTTATTTTTTTGCACTATATACTCAAACAATTAATGTAATCTACAGTAATGTAACATAATGCTACACTAAGGCTAACATAATGCTACACTGGATACGGTACCCTTGTACCATAATTATTACTTTTGCTTAAGGTATAGTTTTTAATCCATCCAAGTTCATTGATTGATAATCGGTTCATTTTGGTTATGATTTCCTAATCATGCATCTATAATGTTGAGATGTACACTGTAGTTTCCCAATGAATAAATATTGATGGAAAAGCTTAAATGTCAAAATATTTGTGAAGGGAAAATATGTTTTATACAACTGGATATTACTATAGATAGCCTACCGGATGTGTTATGTGGCTACAGTATTTTTATTGTTAAAGAAAATTGGTGTATTGAGATTTCCACAAACAAGAAGGCCAGTGTGCTTGTATGAGAAACTACCACTAACCACCACAATGGCTCAAATTGAAAGTTTATTTTAACCATCGCATATTTTACTACTGGCAAGTTCATCTTTGAATTCTGCAATGTCTTATAGTAAACATCCACAATCCATGTCAAATGCTTAAAGATTGACTAAAGGATAACAACTCTATTGACCACTGAAACAATAACTGCAATGAATAAATACATGCCACAAGTCTCCCGAGTGGAGATTGCGGGTTGAAAAAAATGAGCGGTTGTGTCAGGACATGCAATCAAGGCTGTTATTTCCCCGGCCATGGTCAAATTCCCGAGACGCAGCCCACAGCATTTTCAGTACGTTCCCTGCTAAAGAGAATATCACTTTCACTCTGGATCACATCCTCCTTTAATGCACTTTTAGTGTGGTTCTGGCAGTGCTGGGCTGTTAGACAATGTAATTAGTTAGAATCTGCAAGATAAGCCACGGGACAGGGAGGAGGCCTGCAGGTGTTGCGCAACGCCTGGAGCGCGGCCACTGCTGACCTTTGGCTGGACTTGTCTTTTAGGCCTCTCTTTTCACACAATCTCAGATATTCAAAGAGTGACTCATTCATTCCGCAGGTGGTCAGCAAGAGCAACGTGTGTCTCTTAAGCAACAGAGAGCGTGATGCAATGCGCCGGTTCGCTTCCAGATTTGCAGATGTCTGACGGGGCCCAGAAAACAAGACGCAATCCGATTGGCCGCCTGGGTTTGTGAGTCGTGTTTGCGCAGGCAGGATGCGCATGAGTAGTGGCCTGCCGGCGGGTTGTTCCTTCCTCCGCTCCATTCCCAAACCGCTCCACCGCGCCTTCATCCTCACGTGTGTAATCCGCCTGGACGGAGGTCCGCGCGGCCGTAGCGAAAACGCCTGCATCCTGCTTCCGGTGTGTCCCAGCAGGGTCTTTTCATGGACCTTTTGGCAGACAGACCATAGAAACCATAGCTCCGGAAACAGTAGCCTCGCTTGCTGCCTCACTGTTCGATTGACAGACTGAGCAGCTCCCCCGAAGTTACAGTGCCCACACTGTAAAAAAGATGGATATTTACGAGCAATATACCGTAACATTTCATGTTACTTCACATGTGTTTCACAATTTTTTCTAAAAACAGTCAGTGACCTTAAAATTACAGTGATGGGCAGGTATTTATTTCTTGTCCCGTTGTTTTACGGTCAACAGCTTCATGACACAAAACAGTCCAATTGTTTTTTTGTTTTTTTAAACGGTCTGTGAGTGTATTTTTACACAGTGACTGTATTTCTACCAATAAAACATATACTCAAACAGTACACTGCAAAAAATGACTGTCTTAACAAGTGTTTTAGTCTTGTAATGAGACTTAAAATCATATTTTTTTTCCTCAAAAGTGGAAAATATTATCTTGTTTTAAGTTATTTTTTACTTGACAAGTGAAATTATCTTACCCCATTGGCAAATCTTGAAATGAGTAAAAATATCTCACCCCACTGGCAGATAGTTTGTTTTATTTAGCAAAAAAGTAAATAAAACCTGCCATATTTTTACTCATTTCAAGATTTGCCAATGGGGTAAGATAATTTCACTTGTCAAGTAAAAAATAACTTAAAACAAGCTAATATTTTCCACTTTTGAGGGAAAAAAAGATTTTAAGTCTCATTACAAGACTAAAACACTTGTTAAGACTTAACACTTGTTAAGTCACAGTGTACCTTCATGTTATCATTATTGGAAAAAGTGGTCGCTTTCTTTTTCCTGCTTTCAAGATGCTCATACCTACCAATAATATGATTGTGTCTTTCCATATGAGTAGGCAGAATAAGAATTCTTAGTTTAGTGGTAATTTCCAGAAAGAAAGATTATATGTATATGAATAATGAAATAATGTCAGGAGAAGTGACTGCAGTGATATTAAAAGAAGAATATAATACATTTTACTAAGTATTACAAAAATACCCAGATCCATTTTGTAAATTAGGTCAAACGTATAACCAGCATGCAGTGGATGTCAAAGTATGGCTTCAAAGTGTTCAGAAATAGCCCCTGAGCTATAGCAGTCTTACATCTACTTGATTCATGACCACAGGTTAATCTAGATGAGGTGTAAGTGCATTACGGAATGATTAAATCCATAAGCTCCTTTATCCTGGGGAATCATACCCCGTGAGATTATGTTTTGCATTAAATAATATACGACACACCCTTCAAGTCTCCAAAAAATCCACCAACCTAACCAAAATCTTACATAGCATACCGCTAGACAAAAAAAATATGGAACTGATAAAGACATCCTGTAAAAGAAGAAAATCAAACTGAAGCATGTGTCTGCGTGCGTGCGTGCGTGCGTGTGTGTGTGTATGTGTGTTTGTGTGTGTGTGTGTGTGTGTGTGTGTGTGTGTGGTTTCATGAGAAAGATGAAGATCAAAGGTTAAAAATAGAATTTCTAAGGTCTATGATGTTGTTATATTTGCCCTTGATTGTGTTTTGCTTTTAAGAAAAAGTAAAACCAGGAAAAAAACAGTGGCTTATGGGTAAACAAATCAGCACTTTATTCTCCCAAAGAATAATATTTACCAAAACAGGACATTAGCGTTAGGCCACACGATAATTATCATTACAAACAAACACATTACATTACAAACTCAGGGGCCTACAAAAAGTCAGAGGGCTACAAAATGTGTCCCCCTCTCTGATGCTGGTCAACTGATCTCAGGTCAGTGCATAATGTTCAGAATCATGCCTCAATGCTCAGCCCAAAATTTATCTTCATCACAAACTACACGGTGAAATTTGACAATAACTCTGCAGTACCACCAGAAGCGCTCCCTCTCTGTTACGGCAGCGGCCATTAACCTGGTCCAAAGCTTTTAATGTGGTGTATTCTTTTTAGGGAAGGTCCATAAAAATCCTTCTAGCATCCCTTAGTTATAATAAGGTCTTCATACAACAAAGTATATTCTACATGCTACAAATTTAAGACCAAGGTACCCTTCAAAGCCGAGGGGGGGGAAATATAACCATAACTCATTTCAAACTGTAATTCATTGCACTGAGCCTCGTCATCTCACAGCAAGGGCCAGCGTATATCATTTGAAAAGTGCTTGTATTTAGCGAGCGGACACTTCACCTGGAATGCTAATAGCCCACACTGTGTCACCCAAGCAGCAAATAGAGTTAGAGTTCCTATAGAGTTCCTACTTCTCTCCCTAGGAGCCGACACCAGACATATTACGCTTGTTGTCAGTCTGCTCCAAGCTGTTGGCCCCGCAGCACAACGAGTCTTTCAGCTTTCAGGCAGATTAGACAGACGATAGGCATGCTGGCATTCAGGTCATTGTGCTCTTAAAACTCGCCTTTCAAAGTTTCCACCTGTGAAACAATGGCCTGTGTGGCCCTGCTTGTCCGGCAGAGCTTAATAACTAACTCACTGCTTTTACCCCACATCGCTACATCACTACATCACTATTCAAATCTAATTGAATGTAAGCACATGTGCATATATACATGTACAGTAGATTCAAATGTAGTTTGAATGTCTCATCAAGATCTAAGAGAATAAACTCATCAAGTCATCCATTGTTCCATAACACAATTAATCACTTTGCAAGCTGGAGGACATGCCTTAAAATGTTTTGTGTTAAGGAATTGTCTGGAATTGCACCTTTTTGATTACGGGCCAGGTTTCTTAACCACTACGTCATACACTGCCAATAGATCCCATTTGACTGAATGGGGAATAAAGCTGATCTCAAGAGATTTGTTAAGAAATTATCTGGCAAATATACTGTATAGCATACGGTGAATGAGGATTAATGAGCAAAGTGGCTAATTAGGTATGTATGCACTTACTCTGAATAATGTAAAAATGTGTTATATTAGTTAGAATTCTGCATTTACTAGCACAGACTATTCATTAAAGCAAATGATTATATTTATATATAATTATATAATATAGATTTGACACAAATATTATTTCATGCTTTGTTGTGCAGTAACAGCACACCAAGCCAAGCTAAAATTCATTATACCTTTGCCTCTTGTGCCTTATTGCTCTTGTACAAAATCAAGATGGTGGACCCAGTATACTTTACCAAGGACAGCCTGTTAGTCCATTGTTGAAAGCTTTTCTTGAACTCATTTCAATTTAAATTAAAGAGTTCAAAAATTCACAACCGTTACAGTTCAGTGGAATGCAGTGTGTGTATGTGTGTTTGGTCCCTTCAGTGGACAATGTGAGCACATTCTTTAGCTAAAAATGGCTTCTCAAAGGCTGTTGTATAAGTATGGCATCAGGTTTGTCATATGACAAAACTATTTCTTTCCTGTTTTACAATAACCTAAAAGTAACTCTCCTCTTGAAAGACAACTTACTTTAATGTCATCCTGCCTTTTTTGCTGTCATTTTACTGAGCGATTTCACTGCAGCTGCGACTACTTAACCGGACCTTTCCAACAAGTTAACAATGCCCCATTATGCATACGGCCTCCTGATTAAGCTGAGCTCTTCAACTTTGACCTCTTCGTCAGATTTTCAGATTATAAAGAGGAGGAAGGAGTTATAGGGAGAGAGAGAGCAGAGATGGAGAGAAAGAGAGAGAGAGAGAGAGAGACCACATGACAGCAGTGAGAGGGCCGGTCATGTGGTGCGTGTTAGATTTAACGCGCTTCCATCCTCCCGCTCGCCGTGTCCGAGATCTCCTCTATTGCGTAACCCCTCTGCTCAGCTGCAGGCCCGTGCCAGTGTGTTCTTATTTCCCCTCCACTGAGTCCCGGAGAGCAGAGCTGAATAATTCAGCGCAACATGACAGAGCCGGGGAGCGCGACCACTCCGCTCGCTCCGTCGGACATCAGCTGCCGCAGATCGCTGGAAACACAGAGCAGCAAATGACATGTTAGTCTGTTTTTATTTTTATATTTCTTTCTCTGCAGCACATACACACCCGTGCACGCCTCCGTAGATGTGAACGCGTCGTTCTGAGAATCAGTCGACGGCCACACTACACGCTGCGACGATGTGTTGTAATTCCGTGTCAGAGACTGGAACTGCAATGAGTTAGACTGTGGGTATGGCACTCCGGGCTTGGCGAAGGATTGTTTTTGTCTGCGCTATATGGGTCATTCCCGTCATTGGCTGCGGTGCCTTTAGGGAGACTGTTTTAGATTTTCCTCAGGTTTCAATTCTGATTACTTAAAGATACTTTCCTACGGCATACACAACACTACCTTTTTTCCTCATGGCAAAGGCTTGGTTCCTTGCCAGCCGGCTGAATAGATTCCAGAAGTGCTGGCAAAGACATAGGCAATCGCATGGACTGATTTGACTTTCATAATTGAATATACTATATTTTCCTTCCATGAAGTCATCATTTGGCTCAGCGCTAAAGTAAATGCATTCTATGGAAAGTCCTATACTGAGGTTCAAGAAGGGATTGGATGGATGTGTAATATACCCTATCATGTGGGATGGAAGACCTTATCCTCAATCAAAGGGGACCTGGGAATATGTCCCCCACACTGTAATAAGACTTTGAGTTCACTTGTTTTGGCATTTGAAAGTGTCACAAAAAAAAAAAAAAAAGATTGCACACAACCCATTGTAGGATGGGGGAACGATCACTTCCAAATGACATATGGGTAAAATGCGAACACATATCTTTGCCCTTGCAAAATGATCCCTGCATCAATCCTTTAATACCCGGTGAATGTATTGTTTGACATTCTGTGGTCAGGTGTTTTTCTGTTTGTTTAACCAGGGTGAGGGTATCATGGCAGAGGCTCTCGTGCACAGTGAAGAGTGGGGCTTGGCCTTGGCAAGTTCTTTAAACAGCCGAACAAGCTATCGCTCCGTGTCCTGTCAGTAACAGGATAGCGATAAAAAAAACTAAACTGTAAGCTGATAAGGAAAGTTTGACTGTTGACTGTGTGTTCTGAGTGATTAATCCTCTCTTACATTATTTTAAGTTTTGTGGCTCCTCTCCAGTGTCAGGCAATAACCCTTTAGACACACAGAGCTTGACTGCTTTCTGGCCACATGGGCTTCTGGGATTTATAGAGTTTGCAATATGCAATATGTACGCTCCAGTGTAGTTTATCTGTGACTGATATAGTGTGCTTTACATCCATCCTAGTTTCTCTGCATTGGACTGTGTGCTTTATTTAGACTCTGTCACTTGCACAGTGCGGTATATGTCTTGAGGTCTAGAGGTTAAACTGGTCTCTGTTTTAAATCCTCACACTGACTTTCTTTTAATGACAATATTATGAGAATCTTTTTTTCTCTTTTTAACTAATCTGCCAGTGAACATCTTTGAGTCCTGGCGTCCAGCACAAAGCAGGACCCCCCCCCCCCCCCCCCCCCCCCTGTGCTGCTGAACTACAGAGTCATTATTAATGGAACACATTTGCTCTTTGTGGAAACCTGAGCACATATTATTTCTTGGCGAACATGGCGGATTTCTCTATTTCTAACACTCTGTCCAGGGGAGCATATGGCCTGCTGTCAGAGGGCTGCAGGTGGTTCCTCTTTCCTGGCTGACAGGATCTGAGTCTCAATGTCAAGGAGTAGAACAAAGGCCCTTGCTGCCATATTGGAACCAGTGCACTACAACATGGACGGCCATTTTATTCTGCATTCCTAAGTGCACCGTGCCTGCTGTATGGTAGGCTATATTGCACATTTATACATTCCACATGGCAACTATACTGATTGCAGTGCCAAAATGTCTGCCACTTTAAGTATATGAGAGACAGAAAGTAAGAGAGACAGAGAAATTAATATTTAATTCAGAATGATCAAAAACAATAGGACAGCTGCCTGTACCAGACCTCTTACTACACAATAAAACATCAAATAATTTAAAATAGACTAAGCTCATGTTCTGTGCTGTTAGGTTTTCTGTTTAGTAAACCGTGGCCCCATTAAATAGGTTTCTACCAGTTGTTGAATAGTAAAATTGTATGAAAAAAATGTTTTTTTTTGTGTAAGAAGCCAGAAAGCGCAGCAAGGCCAGGAGATAAGTCAATTGAAACATTTTGCACTAATCTTTCCGAAGGTACAGGAATGTCACAAACGTCTCGCTGCATTAGGCAGGTGCAGAGCCAGTGTGAGAAGCTGGACACTGAAATTTCATACCGTTTTACTTATGAAAGGCTTTATTTAATAAGCTGTTTTAATTCCAGTTATGAACAGTTCAGTGTCCCCTCTTGAGTGTAAATAAACAGCGCATTTGTTTCCTCTTAAATAAGCAATTATTTATTTATAAAAGACCCTTTTTACACAGAAATCACAAGATACAGTATATTATTCCCAGAGTCATTGATAGAGTTTATAAGAGAGTATCAACTATATATATAATTTAATTGGATAACATTTGTCTATTTATTTTATATGCGGTGGGCTGCATTCATTTTTGCTGTTATAGTGGAGATGAGATTTTATGATGACCCCAGATGAAATTCCTGCTTTAAATGTCTATCTTATCATGGCCCATCCATCCATCCATCCATCCATTATCTAGCCCGCTTATTCCTGGTCAGGGTCGCGGGGGGTGCTGGAGCCTATCCCAGCATGCATTGGGCGAGAGGCAGGAATACACCCTGGACAGGCCGCCAATCCATCACAGGGCACACACACCATTCACTCACACACTCATACCAATGGGCAATTTAGAGTCTCCAACTAGCCTAACCTGCATGTCTTTGGACTGTGGGAGGAAACCGGAGTACCCGGAGGAAACCCACGCAGACACGGGGAGAACATGCAAACTCCACACAGAAAGGCCCCCAGCCGGGATTCAAACTCGGTACCTTCTTGCTGTGAGGCGACAGTGCTAACCACTGCACCACCGTGCCGCCTCTTATCATGGCCCCTTCACTGTAATTAGGACAGTTTTATATTCCTTTCAGATTTTAAATTGCCATTTTGCTGCGAAAGACATTCTATTTTGCAGCAATCACATGTAATTGTATAAGCGGCTGCTTGAATAGTTTGAATCCCAGATGGGGAACTTCTGTTGAGCTCATCAGTACAACAAAAACCATTTACGCTGAACCAAAACCACTTGTTAATCTCGACTGTTTGAGCTCCATTGTATTATAATAATCCAAAGGAAGCTACACAGTAAATGCCCGGTTCCACGGACACAACAACTTGAACAATAACTATAAAAAAACTTTTTTTAAAGTTTCAGTTCAAATGAATGAATGTGTCCACTGTCCACACTACTATAATGATGTAAAGTAGATTGATATGTTGTGGAGAGTTTTCTACCTCAGAGGTGGATCAAGGTTTTTCCCCTTTCATGGGGAACCCGCTAATGGATTTCACATTAACGGTAAATGATTAATAATTTAGAAGGAACTGAACAATGCCTAAAATTTGAGTTTGTTTATTCAGTAGAGCCCACCTATTAGAATAAAGAGACGACACATCACAAAATAACACAATAACACAAAACATTTATTTGCAAATAATTAAAGGAGCTATATGTAACAAATTTACTGTACTAAATCATAAAATGACCATGATATGTCATTAAGGAAGATTAAGGAAACATGCTAACAGATTAAGGAAACAAGTCGAAATACTGGCTTCTCCGACAACAATGCTACAGCCAGTATGTTCTCCTTTGAAATTTCCATTCCGTGTCGAAACGTCTGTATTTGTTTTGGCCTGTGTGATTCACTATTCTCCGAGTTGACTCCGAGTCCACTGCCCATTAGGAACAACCAGATGTACTCCGGCACTCCAACAGCCGATTCATGAATGGCTAAGCTAAGTTCAACATCGTTTCCATTTAGCTAGCTAGCTAAAGATTTAAATATATATATGTATATAGTTACTCGCTAAACATACCACTAACGTTAGCTTATATCTGTGTGACCGTAAACATAGCCAGCCATGCATCTAGCTAACATTGACAGAGTTATAAAAAATCACATGAGCCAGTTTATAATTTGCAAACAATAAATTGCAAAAAAACTAATTGCAAACATATACATTAGCTGATCAACTTACAGTGTAGGACTCGTCGTCACTTGTCATTGTCAAAATAGAATAAGCTCGTCTCAAAATATAATGTTGCGCTCGGCTCGTCTTGCGCTCATGTTCATTCAGTGTCTCGACTCTCTCCAATATTGTGAATTTTGATGGCAGTACCCATTTTAAACGCTCGGTGTCAATGTTACATATAGCTCCTTTAACAAAAGACAACAGTATTAATAGAAAAGATAATCTGTATTTCACTCAAATACAATAGTTATCTAATAGTCTCAAGTCTCAAAAGATTTGAGGTTATTATACTTGTCGGTGAAGACTTGAGCTGGGCCATGGTGATGTCCTTTGACTGCAGGAAGTCAAAGGTCAGTCCATCCTCCTGGTTTTAGTTTTTCACCAAAACCAATGTCTTGACCTCAGGTTTACTCGGAATCTTCCCCGCGAGTAATGGAGTGAAGACTCGAGTCCCAGCCTAACGTTTCTTATGATGGTCTCATCACAAGGGCAGGCCTGGCTTGGTCCAGGGCCTTGGGGTGTGTTCCAGTCAGGAACAAAAAGAGCTGTAAAGCAAAAAAGCCTGAAAAAAGGAGATAAGTGAGAAGCAGGCAACTGTATGTGTTGGACACCTACTGTATATCCATTAGGTAAATCAGTGTTGATTGGCTTGTAGGGAAGAGGAAGCCCATCCCACATTAAAAGCTATTGGTCAGCTCTGATGTCACACACAATAGTTTGTGTCCCACGCATTTGAGGAGAGGGTGTCCGATGGCACACTCCATTGAGTCGTAAAATGTTCTCAATTTCCTTTTGTTGGAAGCAAATCATTTACTTTGCTCAACAAAGAATACAATTTGTGCACCCTACAATGACAATAAAACAGGTGCTTCTAGATTTGAACTTGAAATGCACATTTAAAGTAACTGGGATGTGAATTATGCAATACCATTGTAACATATTTTATTAGGTTGCTTAGTGGGATCATAACTTGCATTTCTCGCAGCACAGTTGAACAATATGTTCTTCGTGATGCTGTCACAAGCCAGCCAGAAGAAAATAAAACTGACAAGGAATTAATTACTGAAGAACAAATCTGGCTTGTATAGCTTCTGTCCAATTTAAGAATTATGTATATGTGTTGTACTTGGTTCATCTAATTTAAGCACAATACACAATAGTACAATAAAAAGGAGAGACAAATCAAACCAGTGTGTAATGCCGTACTGGAGGGTGATGGAACCGTGTGAAATCTTACCGTGAATTTTTACAATTTAAATTATTCCTTGATGAGTTTCAGTGTTGGACCCGTTGTTCCATTCTTGATGAAAGCATTGATAGAAGTTAGCCGACAAGAAAATAGTGAATGTTAAGGCTTATTAGGGTTTATTAAGGCTTATTAGGAAATGGTTAGCCCATATTTGCAGCCCATATTTGCTCTGAATCTCACCGACTGTGCGATTGACCTCTCATGATCTGGCCTAGAGGGAGTACTGCTTATACTCCACTAATTTAGTGTGTGGCCCTCAGACGTTCCGAATATTCCCATTCAGCCTGGGAAAATAAACGCAGGGTCCAGATTAAACAAGTTCATCTAACTGAAAATCCTGGCATTTGAACAATTTAAAGACTTTAGCTGTACACAAAGGGTGCCATTATTTTCCAAACTGTGGAGAGATTAAAGGAAGCTTTAGTTTCCCTGAAGAAGGAACACATTGCATGCATTCAGTTTAGGGACAATCCTTTTGCAAATTAAACACTATGGCATTAAATGAAGCAAAGATTTTAGAAAACCAAGATAGTTGGAAAGTTCATATCACATAGTATTCTGATAAAAAAAACTACACTGCAAAAACCAAAACATAAGTCAATTTTAACGAGCATTTTAGTCATATTTAGATTTAAAAACTTATTTCTATTACTTTTTTTTTGCTAAAAAACACAAAACGATTGCCAATGGGGTGAGATAGTTTTACTCATTTCAAGATTTGCCAATGGGGCAAGATAATTTCACTTATCAAGCAAAAAGTAACTTAAAACAAGCTAATGTTTTCTCTTGAGAGAAAAAAAATAAGATTTTAAGTCTCATTGCAAGACTAAAACACTAAAAATGAAGACATTTTTTTGCAGTGTAATGTTATTCAAAACACAAATAACGTGTTTCATATATTGCATGTAATTTGGCAGATTAGATAAGGAAGGGTAACTGGAGGATTGCTTGTAATATGAACAATATAATATGGTGTCACATATCATGTGCACCACCTCTGTTATACCCTTGAGCAAGGCACTTATCCTGAACAAATACAGCAAAATGGTTAGCTTTATAAATGTATGACAATATAAAGCTTTGAAAATTGGCCTGGATAATGCCTCTGGTAAGACAAATTACATAATAATCTTACACAATATATAATATAGTGTGAACATATCTAAAAATACACTTGTCCAACTATCATATGAATGTATTTGAATGTATATGAATGGATTTGATAAGATTATGATTTCTGCTGGTAAAATAATTGTTTTCATCCGACCAAGGAATTGTTTTCAATGGGTCACAGAACTCATTGAACTTGAAGGAGTTCTGTGTCTGTTATAAGACTGTTATGAAACTGGTTTAAAGACCCATCAGTCAGATTCAGCTAACACATTAATTTATGTTAATTTCTTCTTCTTTTTTATTTCATCACACTCTTCCAGATTTTCTCAGCCAAAGAATCAAAGGTTCATTTACTCAAAAGATGTTCAATGAGATCATGGCTTAGGTCCATTAAGAAGCAAAGTGGACTTCTCTCACTTCAGCCAAGACAGCTTAACTGCTTCAATTCTCTGCTTCCACTGCAGCCAATTGTATTGAATTTCAGACATTGGGTGACATGAGATCTCTGTGAAAATGGAAGTGAAAGAGCCAAATGAACTGTATTGTCAATCAAGAGCCTGAAATAATGCATTAAATGTTGTATATGCACTAGTATCCTGAGATCATATGACAGGTAAACATAAAACAGTTGGGTCTGAGAAAGGTTTCATATAATTTTGGCTGTGGGACTCAGGGACAAAACCTGAGGTGGAAACAAAACCTTCTAGACCTTAAACACAATCCATTATAATCAGTTGTTGTTCGTTGTGTCATGGTTATTAGCAGCCTCTGCGGTTTCTGCGCTCGGTTTTCTTTTTGGCGTCGTTGGGACGCTCTATCTGATTTTGTCCGCCTCCATTCCGGTGTTTGAATCTCACTCGGCAATTATCCCTTTCACCTGTTTTGGATTTCCTGCTTATTATATATAGCTCAGGACTTCCACCTTTCGGCACTTCGATATTGTCTTTGCTATGTTGACAACGGAGTCTGTAAGGTATAGGAAATTTGGTCACTGCATTTCTGGTTTGTACGAATAAGAAACGCAGCAAGTCCGGTTAAGAATTAGGATTAGATTGGTTTTCTCTTGCTCCCGATCCTGTGTTATCTCCGTCCTGGTGCGGTTACTTCTGCTTTTGTGGCGGATCTTTCTAGATACGCTTTTAGAAATCCTTATCGGTCGCGTTTGGTTCTCCGAACCTTACACTCCCCCTTACACGTTGCTAATATTTAGCTCTTCTTATATTGTTGTATTCCTCTTATCCAGTATGTCACTTGGAACATGTTATTCTTCAGTGATACAAAAGGCCGACCTAAACCTTGATAACTTAAATGCATCCTGGTACAGCTGTTTTGCTTTGTGAATAAAGTACAATTTAATTGTAATTTATACAACAAGTACATTATAGTGAGAATTCCACCATAACTGGTACTGTACAAAGATAAATAATAATAAAAATAATATTTTTTAAATTTTGCAGAAGACAATAATACAATAACTGCCAATTAACATTTTAAAAGTCACTCTAATTCTTTCACTCAAATGTATCTGTCTCTTCTTCCCACTGGGTATATATTATACAAATATCCAGTAGCATGCAGCAATGCTTACCTAATCAGGCCAGTCATTGTTTTGTTTACCAATCAAGTAAATACATGCACTGTTACTGACAGAACATTAAAAAGCATAGGAGGCAATGTAAAGTAGCACTGCACAGTTACAGCAACTCAACACCTCAGCACAATAGCAAACTAGCACAGGAAAATATATTTTTTTAAATGGTTTTTGGTTACATATATACAAAAATTAAATGTACATAGTATATTTGTAAAGTTAATATACCGCATTTTGTAGTTTTTAAAAGAGAGAATCAAAGTGTGCCACAAAGGATAACTAACAAAGTACAGAACAGAGCTTAGATGGCCAGCGGCTATGTACAGTTATAAATGGTTAATGTGGCTTTTATAGATTTCCTTTCTGTACGATAAATGGGACACAAGTTTTGCCAGTGGAAAACCTAAATTATAGCTGTAGCACTGTGTCAACTCGTCTGGTGCAAGACAAGGTTAGACACTGTCATATCACTGGTTATTGCAGCAGACATTTAACCTTTGATCTCATTCGTGTCACACCTCAGTGCTAAGTACAGCCCCATTACTGTAAATACTTGTCACTTTCTTGGAGACAGGCCTGCAGTTTTAATGGTTTATACTCTTGATCCATACTCAAAGGTTTTAGACAGATTTAATTTAGGTTTTTTTTCACTCTCTCTCTCTCTTAAACTTCAGTGCGTTTCTTATGCGCTCTAAGATGTTTTTCAAATTTGAGACGGCACACATTCCAGCTTTAAGAGGCCATAGATGAATGATTAAACACAAACTCAAAATAGGTTGACTAAGGATGAAAAGCATGCATTAAAATAGCTGGTGGCAGGGCAATGTGCTGTCTTGCGCTGCCAAAGTTATCCTCACTGTCGATTCATGTTTTAGCGGACGGTTAAAAGCATGTCCAACGCAACATATTCTAAGACGTATGTGACCACAGCTGGAAAAAAGAAGACATTTTAAATCAGATAAATACATTTCAGATTCATGCACAGCAGTGCAGCTGTATTAATATTTCACAGTGATATTATATAATATTTCAGCCGTTATGCTTTTATATGTCAGCAAACATTATAAAACTCGGCAAGCAATCAGCAAGGTGTGGCCTAGCAATAAAATACGGTTTGGGAAAGATGACTGCTGTTGGAATGAGCTTGTGATCCTATAGTATAGTGTGCTGTACAGATGATCCATCTCTGTTGTGCCTTGCACATACTTGTGGGGGGTAGCCATGTGACAGAATATGAGGGATATATTGATAAATTGATTTTGTCAGGCCTCGTCGCCGTGGTGACATCCGTGCTGTGGTCCCACACCCTGCTGGCGGTCATATTAATGGTTCCCTAAGCCTTTCTCAAGAAGCCCTTTAGCTGTATGTGTGTGTGGCGTGCGAGCGTGTGTGTGTGTGTGTGTGTGTGTGTGTGTGTGTGTGTTTGTTTTTATTCTCCCTGTCTGCTTTGTGCAATGATTGTACATCTGTGCCAGCCACATTTATGACATCAAGGGTACACATCAGATGATCAATATGCTTGCACAAAACAAATAGCACAGGGCTTTAGTTTAAGCCATTACCCCTTAAAAAGTTCAGCTGCGACTCAAAGTTTCCTGGTACTCACAACCACACACATAATTCTATTCTGAGAAACTAATACATGCTTTTATTGAGTAGACTTGACTACGGCAATGCCCTTTTTGCCTCATTATCTATTAGCAACCAGTTACAGTTAGTCCAAAGCTCTGCTGCTCCTTTGTTAACTAAAACCAGAACTCCTGTCTTAAAAGCTTTTCATTGGCTACCTGTTTGTGTTAGGATTGATTTTAAAGTTCTTCAGTTTATAAGTATCTTCATGGCCTAGCACTCACTTACTTATCTGACTTGCTATTAAGGTATGTGCCCAACAGGGCCCTCAGATTCTCTTTTTTACACCAAGATACGGGACTCAGACATTTGGCAGGGCATCATGTAGTGTTTATGGCCCCAGCTTTTGCTTTGGAATAGTTTGCCAGAGGGTCTGAGGGCTGCTCAGTCCTCGGATGGTTTTAAGAAGGCACTCAAGACGACGCCTTGCTTTTACCTGAATTATTACTGGTCTAGTTTTTGCTTTCTTTTGCACATACTTTGTTGTATTTCTTTTTAATACTTTTTAGTGCCTTTTGTCTTTTTAATTATCTGTTCTTTTAATTTATTCTCTGTGAGGCACTTTGTGTTGCACTAAGGTGTATGAAGTGTGCTATATAAATGAAGGTTGAATAATACACAAATGCACACACACACACACACACACACACACACACACACACACACACACACACACACACACACACACACACACACACACGCACATGCACACACACACATATACATACCTCTATGTTACTAACAGGGGACTATCACTCAATACCTGCCAAGAGGGGACCATAGTTTCTAGACATTTTTTCAAAACAAAAGAGACGTGTACATTTTTTATTTAAGCTCATTGTTCATATTATTTACTGATATTTCACTTTTAATGTTTTTTTTAAATTAGCCAAGAGGGGACCTGAACGACATCTACCTAACAAGGAGGCGGCTTAACCAGTCTGCAGGAGGACTATATTATCTGTGCTCTCCACAAAGGCTTGGTTTATCTCAAGGAGGGATAATACTTGCTAAATTGCTGCAACATTTTAAGTTTTTCCTTAGAAAACAATCTTTTGATAATGAATATGCTAAATTTACTTTAGAGTGAATTTACTTTGGAGTGGATTTATGTAAATCACTGAAAAAGTACTCTAAAGTTAAAGTTACTGTCAGAGACACACACACACACACAAACACACACACGCATGCATACATACAGTATATAAGCACAGACGCATACTCACTCACACACAGATTTGACTTTATGAATAGGCTACCACCAATGTTGAAGAAAGAAAAATAATTAAAGAGAATACATGTTGATTACAGGAAGACCGGGCGTGGACTGGAGGAATATTGTATTTATCTATAATGAGAAACACATAACATTTCCCCTAATCCAGACATGATAATGAGATATGATTGAGTTCAGGATATTGTGGAGACAGAGAAAAAACCAGAGGCCATCCTCCAGCCTCCACATAAGGATATCTTAACAACGTCACACTGCGTGACATCCATATTGTGCTCCTTGTCATCCATTATGGATAGACTGCAGGTGAAAGGATAGTAGTCTCCCTATGAAGATGTGACACACATAGCTGCTTACCTCCTATATGAGACTGGATATCCCAAGAGTCCATGTGAGATGTATAAGATTAAATTTGGGCTAACAACATATAGATATTATACTGTAGCTAGGTGGGTACAGATACAGGCAGATAGATAGATAGATAGATAGATAGATAGATAGATAGATAGATAGATAGATAGATAGATAGATAGATAGATAGATAGATAGATAGATAGATAGATAGATAGATAGATAGATAGATAGATAGATAGATAGATACTGTAGATTTTTTAAATATAAATAAAGAATGGAAAGACCAACTGTATGTTAAACAAGCACTTTATACTGCCATCTACATGGAATGCCTACAATATTTAACACCATTGGTACAAGTATCCAAATGGGACATGTGCTCACACCATTGTCCTAAAGCAGTGGTTCCCAAACTCTGTCCTCGGGGACCACTGTGTATGCTGGTTTTCGTTCCAACCACAATTGCAATCCCGGAATTTTAACAAGCTGTCAATTGTTCTTAATTAGGTGTTTGTCATATTTAGAGGGATTATTTACCTTCTTAAGCCACATTATGTTAGCAATAGCTATGCATGTCATGAATAATAAAAGTCCAATATTCTCATTGTTTATTGTGCTATATTGCAAATAATTACAAAAAGAGGGGCAAAAAAAAAATTTTTTTTAACTGATTAAAATTAAAGACTGAGGTGAATCAATATGCTCCTAATTGGTGAAATTGTGGACACATGGCCACTAAAACAACCATTTGATAAATAATGAAGAAAAGACAAAGAGAATGATAATGAGCCAAACCTGCATTGTGTTAATACATTTAAGAAACAAATGATGAGGGAACTTAAACACACACGTGTTCAACTACCTAATTAGGAGCCAATTGATTCACCCCAGTCTTTAATTTGATCATTTTAAAAAAATGTTACCTATTTGCAATATAGCCCAATAAGCACAGTAGGAACACAGGAATTTTATTCTTCATGGCATGCTTAGATATTTCTGACATGGTGTGGCTTAAGAGGGTAAATAGGCTAATCCCTCTAAACATGAAAAGCAACTAATTAAGAAAAATTAACAGCTTGTTAGAATTTTGGGATTGCAATTGTGGTTGGAACGAAAACCAGCATACACAGTGGTCACCGAGGACCGAGTTTGGGAACCACTGTCCTAAAGCATTTAACCAGGTAATGACATTGGGTGTGAAAGGGCACAACGCATACTTTTCATGTTCCACTCATCCTGCATCCATTTGAACTAGGACAAGGATAAAGGCAATTACTCAAGCTTAAACAAAGGAAACACATTACAGTGAATGCTACTAACTTCCTTAGCTGACTTTTATCCTTTATCCAGGGCATTTTAAATAGTTCATGCTTTATACATTGCTGTTTATACAGCTGGATAGTTACCAAAGTCACGTAGCTGTCTTGCTGTACTCAAGGGAACAATGGCACTGCTCCACCCAGGATCTGACTCAGAAACGTGGAGTCATGCACCCTATTCACAGAACATACCTGATCACATTTTTACATTAAAATGGCATACCCAGAAACAACCGTCATGGTGAGTTATGGTTTGTATCCCCATCAAGTGGTGGTGTGAGGGGTGGCATGTGATACGTTGCCAAAATCACTAATACTAATCCAATGTATTTCCCTTAACTGAATGCTTTGAACAGGAGAACCTAAAAACTGTGCACTCTGTCAATAAGCGTGGTGGTTTAAAACAACTCCACTCTACTTACGCGCCGGGCGTCATCGCTACTGAAATGTATTTCTAATCTATTTCTGACTTCCAAGAGCTTGACATTAAATAGCCTTATTACTGCCTAATTAACTGGTTTACAGAGTCAACCTTTTCACCAATCCTGTCATTGAAATGAACGCGTAGAGTTTATAAAACCTCCTCATTAGGCTTGTGCACATGTCCTTATTTTATACACAACACATTATATAACTCTAACCCTGGAAATGTGACTGTTGCTCAAGCCGTTATTCCAAAGCTATTGCTCAGAACTGGTGGGGATGCGTTCTTTGCCATGGGATGTGAGTGCTGGTGAGGATCATAGCGCCTCCTACTGGTTAGCGGTCAAAACGCGTCCGCACTTCCGGATCCTTCTTTATTAAGTGCTGTAGTGACATCCTGGCCACACGTTGTTCCGTCCCCCTATTGATCAATTTTCACCACCCAGATTCCAAGACAAGACTGCAGTTATTCAGGGTATGACAGCCATGTTTTATTGATGTCATAAAGCTGGCATGTACAGTATCAGGTCGCTATTTCAGTGCGGTAGCAATCACTGACAGCAGAGCAGTGGCATGAATAATGAATGTGATTTTTTTTTTTTTAGCGTTGGGATCCTGAAAGCTTTTAACGGTCTTCGTATTAGTTTGTACATAATTTCTTTACCCCGTGGAACAAAAAAAAGCTTATGAGACAAACTGCTCATTAGGAAAAACCAACCCTGGCAAGTAAGAACTGAACACAATACCCACAATCCTTGTTAATGCAACTCGTGCAACTAGTCAAAAAGAAGAGGCATTACACAGAGCAAATACATGCATAAACAGAGACGGTAAGAGCAGAATTAATGGTTACTAGTATATAAGGACCAATCATTCTGCCCAAGCCCCTCAAAGCCTGTTTCACGCTGGTGGAATGGGGGAAAAAATAGGGAAATACCTTGCTAAACAAGTCCCCAGAGGAAATGAGTGTTGAACCACCCGTTCAACACTCCCCTCGTCATCCCTGTGCCCCCCCGAACCCCCCATTCTCATATCACAGAGCTATCATATGACACAGGACAGCTTCTCATTACAGGCCTGCACAGGGAGCCCCCCCTGAGTGGGAAACACTGCTGTGCAGTACAGCAGAGCCCCTCAATCACGCCTTCCTCTTCCTTCCACAAATATCCCTACAATTCACACCCTAAGGCGAAGCGGTCTACTGCTTTTAAAGCCTTTAAAGCTTGCAGCATCTAAAAAAAATTATACTTCCGCAACTTTTTTTAGCTGTTGCCTGTTATAAGTTCATTTTTTATCTGTTTCCTGTATAAACGACATATGTTTTTTGTTTTTTTTCCGTCTCCACGCAGAAAAGTGCCGTCTGGCAAAAACGAGGAGGAAGGACACTGATAAACAATGCTTTGTTTCTCGTGCGGAGAGGGACAATCGCGGAACGGCGTGGAGATCGAGTACAATGGCAGTTGAAATATTCATGGGTCGTCATTGTTTATTTAACAATTCATGCTGTCCAAATCGTCCCCATTGTCTGCTGGCGCGACTGACAGCCGAGACATTCATGGAAACGGCCTGGGATGTCCTTGTGGCTTCCCAGAACGGGAGATATCCTGTGAATCCATTCTTAAAGAGGATCATATTTTTGGTTCATCCAGGCAGTGACGGTTTATCAGGGCACTTCAAGCCAACTTTGAGAGGAGCAGCGGGCACCGGGGCCGTTGCGAACACGGCTGTAACCCGCTGCGGAGAATATCGCAATGTGGACAGGTTAATCTGCCACCACAACCTGCCAGTAAGACACGATAAATCACACAGTATTAAATTATCACAGTGGGAATTCATGCCACCGTCAGCAGCAGCAGCAGCAGCCTGCTGCAACAGCCTTATCTTTCTCCTGTGGATGGTTTCTTCTTTCTGCTAGAACCGGGGAAAGGTTCTCACCCCAGAAACCGGCCGTACTTGATATGATGATATCTTGTAGTAAACGTCCTATCACAAGCTCAGCCAATCAGATCTGAGAGGTTGCATTGCATAGAAAGCAACGTCTGCTGATGGATCGAGGTACTGCATCAAAAGGCTAAATGAACAACATTGATAAATCCACAAAGAGAGAGAGGGGGGGGGGGGGGGGGGGGGGGGGGGGGAGAGAGAAAGAGGGAGATGCACATTTTAGTTAAACTCTAACTCATCTGCATGTCTGGACATCTTCATATGCAGATTAATGAGATGCTTGAAATGACTAACATAAAGCTATCATACACCCTCTCCAGTGGGGACGTGGGACCATTAATTGGTGTGAGTGATTACTTTGTCTGCTGACTCTGGGTGGCTTGGCTGGACAACTGTTTGGGTCTGACCGCCAAAGAAATTAAATTTCCTTTAAGTTTCAATTTTCTCATTTTAGATGATAGTAGATGACATTGTTTATACATGATCAATCGATATGTAGCCTAAAAGAGGAGGATCAATGCATGATGGTAATTACAATACTAAAAACAATCGCTTCATTAAACCAGCTGTTCTTAAGTTTAATTGGCCCTGGCTGACTTGTCTGTTTTACAAAACCGCGCACAGTTGAAAAGCCCTTAAGTGCACCGTTGTTCTATGCTGTGTCACATATCAGCATTCCCAAATGCTTTTTTCAGAGGAAATCGAGTCTATAAGTACAAATGTGCCGCAAAGATGATATATGCACAGAACTTGGTTTGGATTAGCAAGAGGATTTATTCAACGAAAGCTCTGACTCCTTTCATCCTACTTCATCCACAGGCACAGATCTGTCCACAGGTTTGTTGTCTTTTTTCTTTTTCATGCAGAACAAAAAAATTGCTCTCTGGACATTCAAAGCTATTTCCACTGTGAAAATGTATTGATTCCAGTTGTGTGTTAATTCCTGCAATCCTGTTGTTTTCCTACACTCCTGACACCTGTCTGAGCTTTGTTCTAAACACGGGTCAGCAGAGATATTCAGAGGTGAGAATGAATTAGCTATGCTGAAAAAGGTCATTTGGTAGTGTTCTCATAGAAGGATCACTATAGGATTCAATACATTTTCAACAAAAACATTTATCACAGCATCTCTGAGAACATGTGAAAAGCATTATGTGTAAAACACATTTTTTTGTTATTGGAAGTAAAAATGTGAAAAAAGGCTGGCTTCCCTGCTGTTTTCACGTCTTGTGAACCTTGACATTCTAAGAATCTGTGGAACTCTATTGTACATGGCCCTCAGCCAATAAGAACAGCCCTGCTAAATGGAAGACTGAGGAAACCTATTCGCCTCACACCCACTGACTGAGTGACTTTGGAGCAATGTGGGTCAGCCCTGTGATCCACGCATAGAGCTCCTATAGACCCACTTCTGTGGTTGGATTCTTGTTACCCCAGAAAAATATGCACATGAAGTTTACATCTAACATCGTGGTCATCCTACAGGGCCTTCAGCAAACTGATCTGAGCGAACATGGAGGCTGAAGTGACTGAGATTTTGCTTTACAAATAGGCGCATTACATTTGCATTACTGGCAGTTGGGTTGCTCTTACTCAGATTGACTTATAACGCAAACACGCGCGCATAGATCAGGGATCGAAGTGCATTTGGACCCTAGAGAAGGAAGTATAGTCCCAGTAGACAGACAGTAAAGTGAAAAAGTGCTTGACTCAGCTAACAACTTGTTAACACCCTGGCAAGCATTAGCTAATAAATATATACAAACATAAAACAAATATGACAGTTCACCAAACAAATATAAAGAAGGTGGAGGCAACAGAGGTTTAACCACTATCAATACTCTGCAAGGACTGCAGTGCTTATTACAGATGATGTACAAGAGTAAAACCAGCTCCCCCTGCAGGTTATGAGCAGACCTGCATATACGCAGACTTATGTTGTCAGTTTGGCTTAAAATCAAACAGTTTTCCTAACATGAGCAGGTGCGAGGCCAGACTCTTGTAAACTGACACAACGTGCTTATCACGCTATCTGCAGGATAAGAGCACACCCACTATGTTCCCGCCTGCTGAATTATTTTTATAATCAAATTATACAGCAGCTCAGTAACAGCTTCTGGCTCTTGGCTGTCATTAATTTCGACAACATTACCATTGTCAGGGCAGGGCTCAGAAGAGCCCCAAGTGTTCTCGACGAATTCATTATCTGTTCGTCTTATTTCAAACATGGCTCTCTTTACTTCTAGTCCCTGTCCCGCCATTATATCTGCGAGCTCTGAGCACATTGATTGCCCCCCGGTTGATGCCATTGGGGGCAGGGTTTAACGTGGACTGTGGTTCATCGAGGTATGCTGTGGATAGCCTACAATGTGTTTGGTAAGAACTATGAATCTGTTTATTTAAAGCATTTTTGTATCGTCCATTGTGTAGGAAATGGGAGGTTAACCTGTTCAGGTAGCGACCAATAAACCAGCTCAATTAAGAATGTGCATTTTATCATGCTTCTGTCCTGCAAATTTACTCTTTGTACTGAAGCAGGCAACCGTCAATAACCTCTGTGGAGGCCAGAGAACAATCAATGAACCAATCAGAAACATCTTTGCTTAATAGCAAAGCTTCTTCTGTCTGGCAAAACAAATGAAAGGATTTAATGAGGAAACATTCAGTATCTCGCTAAAGCAAGCCTACAAGCACAAGAGCAGTCAGCAGACATTCAAGAAATGTATTTTTTTTTATTTGTGATATTATGAAAAGTGTGCAGAGCATGTCAATTACAACACCCAATCCTTCAACATGGGTACAGTGTTTCTAAAGAACAGATCATAATTTACCACATTCTGTTACCCATTTTGGGAAATCAACAGAAATAATTACCACGGCTTGGTAGCATATAAAAACATTTCAAAACATTAGTTTTATATAAAAAGTATATACGTATAGCAAGAAAACGTGGCCATGAAAATAAATGACATCAAAGCCTATTTCTTGAAGTTGAAAAAACCATTCAAGCAATGCTAAAGGCAAGCTCAACCTCTATAAATCAGACTTTTAGACAGAGAACCAGTTTCTTGAGTAATCTCCTCCCACAGTCACTACATATACAAGATAGACTGAAGAATGTAGTTTTGTAACTGAAAGTAAAAATGTCAACATCCAATCTTGCCTAAACGAACAAGAGCTACAGTATTCAGCACTGTTATCTGAGTTATCACGGTTCTGTATAGTATAAACGCATATAGAGACGTTTAGTATAAGGAAATTTGGCTGCTTCACAGTTGCGGTAATGTCTCATTTATGGCATTACAACACGATTTCTTGCTTATCTGCATCGACCCCAGGCTGGGACTCGCACTTCCCTTCCTGACTGTGTGAAGACCCATTTATGAGCAGGTAACAATAATCTGCAGACTGTATTTGTCACAATTGATTCGCGCGCCCGCGGTGCTAAGGGAAAGCAGCAGGCAGGAAGGAGGGAAGGAGGAGTTGTGGGGCACATTCATTCAATAGGGTGTGGAAATAGGAGAGGGGGTATCTTCAGGTCACACACAAGATGCTAACTAATGCATGGGGAAAATGTGTGCTAAACCATGCCAAAAAGTTAAATTGAGTTTTCAAAACGGTCAGTAGAGCAATTTTCAAGCCCTCTCCACTCTGAACAAAACTTGGATCTCACCTCCTGTGCTTCAGAAGGTATAATGAGATGCATTATCTCACCATTATCTACACGTAAAAAATTTAAGAACAGCTGTCCGTTGGCAAACCAATAAATCTGTATTTTCTCCTCTCCATGAACACATGGAATGTCAACAAGCATTCAAAGCCCTTGCTTTCTTCCATCTTTGTGGGTAAAATGGGCTCCAGTAACACAGACGTTCTCATCTTCCAGTGGTGCGCTAGCATTGCTGTCTGATTTTTATCCCCTGTAGATTTTCAAAAGCCCTCAAAGTGCCTGTACATACATTCACATGTGTGTGTGTATTTGTGTGGATCATGCTTTTTCTCAACAATGAATGAATCACATATTTAAACTGTACTGTACAGTGTGTTTAGGATGTAATATTTGAAAATAATCAATGGACTTGTATGCATGCCGAGCATGGTATTTCTGTGACACATGCACCATCTGCTGTTTAGAGGTGGTACAGCACCCTGAATAAAAATAAAATTCAAGATGCTCAATCCCTCAACCGGATCTGATTTACGAGTATCTACAGCAGGGGTTCTCAAAGTGCGGCCCCCGAAAACATTTGTGTGGCCCGGGTTAAGTCCACGTGAAAGGAAATACATATTACAGCATATTAGAAATCACTAATGGTCCATTTTAATACAGCACTGTTTTACCGACGGCACAGCGACTGGCGGCACCTAGCAACTAAAGCGGGCATTACACTATTAGCTAGTTATCAATAAGGTTTGATAGAAGTTGGACTTCTAAAGTATCTTATCTTCATTAATATTTACAGTATAATTGCTAGCTAGCTTAGTAGCCTATTTGATCAGTGTTGCTATTTTTTATTTGGACTTAATTTAGATTTCATGAGTGTTATTTTTTTTTCTTGTGCGGCCCTCCATCCAATGCAGGCTCCCTTAATTGGCCCTCAGTCACCAAAGCTTTGAGAACCCCTGATCTACAGGAAACGATAGATGGTAGATGGTCTGGCTCAAACTCAAACGGGATTAACATTTAAAGTGTTGCGTTATGTAACACGCACAGTCAGGTAAATACACAGGGATTATTTATCATTGTAAGCAGCATCACTGAATGAGGGCTGTCCCACCACAATGCTATTGTGCCGTTTGCCAGGTTATATCTACAACGCACAGAAAACACCCAGACTAAATTTGCTTTCATTCAAATAGAATGTACAACATTCCTAAACCAGGAAGCCTGGGGTTCATTTCATTTTCATATCCCAGACTGCACTTTGAGTTTTACCACAGCACATATCTGTGTTTGGATACAGGACCGTGTGAAACAAAAAGCTTTCCTGATCCATCTGACAAATTAGTCTGAAACTGTCTAGTGGTCTATTGTGGGAAGGTCTCAAAGGTATGGTATTGAGATGAGCTGACCAATGGGGAATATAACTATTTTGTTTCCCCCTTGGTGCAGGTTCAGCTCCCATGACCGTATATTTGGGGCTGGAGGAGACATACTGTACATATGGAGATTAATCTTCTTTCACTTTATGAAGTCCCTGTGATGCAGGCCGGCACCTTTAAATGGAGTAAATGGGAAACATCAATAATTATGTGGATAAAAAAGGCTTATAGACTATTTAGAAAGTTGCAATGGAGTATTAAGGTACAGTATAAAATGTAAAAAGAATCCTCATGTACAAAGTTCCTTGTTAACCCTGCATAAAACTGAGGGGGTATTCCAGAGAGAGCTGTGTGACCCACGGTTTCGGTCGCACGTCGGTTGCAGGCGGGATTAGAGGAGTGGGGAATGTCAGCGAAGGTTTGTGCCCCATACAGTTGTGCAAAGCCTTAAAAGTTATTCACACAATCTTAAAATCAATCCCAAAAACCAACGCCTTGTGGTGATTTTAAACCGGTTCTAAACCCTGACAGTCCCACTGAGTATGGTACATACTGCAGTCTGTGTAAAGGTAGGAACTCATGGTGCATTGCAAGGGTTTCCATTGAGAAAGTGGTGAGTTTTGTTTCCCAGTTGTATGCTTCAACTACTGTGTGTTTACAGCAAACAAGTGCTTTCAGTTTTGGCTCCCGTTTAAACGAAACTTTTGCCGACAAAAAATGCAAGTATCTATATTTTGACGTGTAGTTTCTCTGCAATACAAAATAACTTCTAGTAGCAACAGGTTTACGGATTAATATTTGGTGATAGCATAGTCGGATTGAATTCCAGCCTTGTCATTGTGATCCAGTATCACCATCAGGATGAAGCTATTTATAATAACCATGCTAAACATGGATTTACCTGATTCTCTGCCAACAGGCCGGTGCATTAAGGGGAAACTGTAGACGTATGCCTACTTCTTTATGAATATGACCTATTTGCTTTGATAATGGCTTTATCACATGCTGTAGATCACATTTTAAATACATTACAAATAGTACATATAATTTGTAGTATATATTCTGGCACGGGATTGCCACTCAGCTTTTAGCCTTCAGTAGCATTACCACTATAGGCATGCACATGTATCATGAGAGCTGCAGAGCTTATTGCGGTTTATAATACATATTTAATTGGTATCTAAGTAATGGCAGTGAATGTTATGCTTTGCTATATGTATTTGCTATTTATTAGGCATTGTTAATGAATTGTATTTGTTATAATATATTATCTATGCATTACATTTTTACATTACATTTATTTAGCAGACGCTTTTATCCAAAGCGACGTACAGTAAGTGCGTACAGAGACATCATCATCATTACAGAACAGACAAGGCAAAGCACATCCTTTGCATAATGTAGCAGCTATCCCTAGCAATGAACGTTGAGCATTTGGCACGGGTCCCTTGTCCTTATTATGAGATTAGAGTCCACCTTTGCATGGAGAAAAAAGCCTATCCTGATGCAAGCTCTGCATTAGTCAAGGTTATTGTTATTGCAGTGACACGTACGCATTAGACTGGCAGTTTCAGCTCACTGAGTGTGTCTGGATATCTACCTGTAGAGATTATTAAGGCACTGCAATTCGTTGATTCTGAGGTTAAACTCTTTTTATAGTTTTATAATTCCATTTTGTTCTCACATTTGACCCGGAGGTTGGAGGGGGGGGGGGGGGGGGGGGGGGCGGGTAGGAGGTTTCTGGGGCAATAGGTCCTCTTAATTCCCACAGACACAGTTCAAGGAAGATTACAGGCACAGTACAGTTGGTATGTAGCTGCCACAAACAGTGCTGAGTAGAAGTTTTTTTTGAGATTAAGTGGACCATGGTGACTGACAGCTCCTTCATGGGAAGAGAGAGAGAGAGAGAGAGAGGAGAGAGAGAGAGAGAGAGAGAGAGAGAGAGAGAGGAGAGAGGAGAGAGAGAGAGAGAGAGAGAGAGAGACAGAGAGAGAGCGAGGAGAGAGAGAGAGAGAGAGAGAGAGAGAGAGAGAGAGAGAGAGAGGAGAGAGAGAGAGAGAGAGAGAGAGAATGTTACTGCTCAGCAATCACTCAGTTTTTTTAGTTTTAGCAATTTCAATGAGGTTTTTTGTATGCAAGTTTCTATGGAGAATGTTTTTCCACCTATCTTAAAATATCCAAACCGAATCCTTATGTGTGTAATGAGGTAGGTCTCTATTAGGTCAGGAGCATTGGTGTGATGACAAATGTACTGCAAATGTCTTTTTAATGTGTTATAACTAGGCCACTGTTTCCCCAACAGATCACTTTGTAACCTGCAATTCTGCTGAAATCACTATGTGTCACTGTAAGCCACAGTAGTTAGGCAGGTGATGGACTGTGCGGGCCAAAAATCATAAGAAATGACCATTAAATGAATGCATTATACTGAACAATTAAGACGACAGAAGAAGCCATGTTTAATGAGCAAAACTGTGTTCCAACACTTTCCTGGTATAGAGTACACAGATGGATACAAATTATTATTTGTTTTACAATATACCATACATTCATGACAGAATAATTGTTTTCAGGTATGAATTTTTTCATACAAATGGCAAAACATGAAACAGACGCTTTTTAATAATTTCAGTCACGAGAAGCAAATACAAAAATCACAAACAATGAGTGTCCTGGTTTTTGGCATGTCAGTAACAGGTGAACTGTGATAACTGACTGTGTGTACTTCTCATGTTTATTACTTGGGATAGCTCCTACGCTGTGAGAAAGCTGTGCTTTGTCGGATTTGCTTTGTAGTCACGTCAATGACCTTCAATTAAGGCACTTATTGTACGTCGCTTTGGATAAAAGCGTCTGCCAAATGATTGTAATGGAATGTGAACCAATGAGTGTCCTGGTTTTTGGCATGTCAGTAACAGGTGAACCAATGGGAAAACATGAACAATGTTGATTCTGCACAGTAAAATCTGAAATCGACTTTAATGTAAAATCAACGTTAAATCAACTCTTACATGGTCCAATTGGAGATAGG